>JAYESA010000019.1:44116182-44326182 GCA_036927795.1 Iris macrosiphon | reverse complement strand
GAATGCTTATAAGTTGAATATGCAAATTGTTTCAAAGTTATATTTTTAAAAAGATGTAATCTGACTGTAGTCCTGAGCTGCATGAAATAAACTTAGGTAAAAGTAGCAAGATCACTAGTAATGCAATATTTTGCCACAAGTTTACTTAGTGTGGGCTTCAGGAGGTGTAGCTTCTGTTCAGTTGTTTATACTCACTAGTACTTATAAAAGTGCTGACCCACTAACAGTTTGCTTGTTCTCAGGTGCCTGATCGTCCGAGAAAGCGATAACCGTGCCTCATCCCAAGGAACCAGAAATCTGGAGTCGATGCCGTGAGCCGCATCGAGTTTGTGCCTGTTTTGAGTTGCTTTTGTATAGAGGGACATAATGTATGGAACGGTATCATTGTAATCGAGTGATAGAGTGCTTGAGCGAATTGTAACCTCGGCCATGTGCCGCTTGTAACACTTGTGAATATCAATAAAAGAGCATGTTTTCATATGCCATTGTGTTCTTTACTTTTCTACTATATATGTGTGCCGCTGCTTCAGTATTGAATAGCTTACTTGTCCTTGTTCAAAGTTTTGGCCTTGTGCAAGCACACTTTAGGCTTGCACGATATTACACCCGTGCGAGGACGATCGGTTTCGTAGGGACCCAAGCGAGGACGAACGGCCCTGCGGGACCGGGACATGACACCAAGTGCCCCCCTCCGGCGTGACTCCTCCCTTCTGGTGTGGCTCCTTTCCTCCGACGACCTCGGGCTTCGCCTCCTCCTCATCTAGGTAAACCCTAACCTTATCTCTCTCTCTCTCTCTCTTACAGATGCAGACACGATATGACACTGACATAGACATGACACACACACATTAACAAAGACACTGTCACAGACAAACCCTGATACAGACAAATGGATATGAAAGGGGTGTGTGTATCCAAGTTAGGATTAGGATAGGTAAACCCTAACCCTATCTCTCTCTCTCCTTATGGCACTGACTTGTGCAATACTGTCTCGCTCTTCCCCTCCTCCATGGCATGTATCAGTTTTTGAATATAAGTGAGAAACAACATAGTCCCTCCTTGCCTTGTCACCTAGAAAGAACAAAGATGCCGAAGTTGGGGTCATCCATGTCGATCACAAAAAAGACACACACTAAATTTGGTGTCATATCCTTAATCCCTTATCTCCTTGTCATATTTGTGCCTATAAGATAGATCTTCATAAAGTTTGGATCTTGATCAATATTTGGATCTAGTGAAGATTCATTTAAGACATAAAGGGATTTTGAGAAGCAAAATAGGACCTGTGTGCGGTTTTTAGATGTTTATTTAAGAGTATGACATCGAATGTGGTATTCCATGTTCAAAATCATATTTCTAGTAGAACTATGAAATACTTGTTCTTCATTCCTTAACTTGCTTTCAAAATCTTCATTTACATTGACGGCATTAAGCATGTATTAATTATTATTCACCGGTCGATTACATGATATTATATAAAAGTTGATTAGTAATAGATATGAATCAACCCAACCTTAAGACCAAAATATGGATCCAGTTCCACGAATCCAAGTCCAATCTACTCTAAATCAACTAAAGATAAAATCAATTTGTAAACAAATGTCAATGAAACCTAACCAAATATGGCAAAAAAATCGCTATGGCTTGCCCCTAAAGGAGATTAACGAAGTCATAAAATTTTATAGTGCTGTACAGCTCTACCAGGCAAACTATAATTTTACATTCTAATGAAAGCATTGTCCTCATAACTATATGTTTACCAAACCCTAACCAAATGTAGCAAGATAGCCATGGCTTGCCCCTAAAGAGATTAAAGTCATAAATTTTTATAGTGTTATACAACTCTACCAGGCAAACTATAATATTACACACACTAATGAAAGCCTTGTCCTCATAACTATAGTTTAACAAAACCCAAAGTTCCACAATTGTGCAAGATTATCAAAATAATCTTCCCAAAAGAAATGACAAGTCTTTTTAACACAACGCAATATGCAATATTTTAAGATTTACTAAAATGTGCATCAGATACGACCTATGTAAATGGCTAAACTAACCTGAAGACCATATTATTTTACATGGTACTTATTATCTCCTTCAAGCCACTCTACTTCACAGTACTTGTCAAAAGATGCGTAAATATCACGACAACCTTTTACATCCAACAGCAAATCTAAAAAAATATACTCATACATACAGTAAATTAGAAACACAGCCAAAACTTGTAGACATTAGGGTCCATCACACGATTGCCTACCATAGAACGACTCTTTTTGGGTTAATTTTTAATCTATATTTATACATTCAATATAACTCATATGGTGCCATTCGAATAATTGTTGTATAGTCCCCTCCATGATACATATGGAGAAATTATAGGACACATGGATATGAAAGGTTATGACACGATATCGAAAAAAGGTTATAAGCATTTTATCGGACACGGACACACGCATACATGTCAAGTGTGGATATCCAGGAGTATATTAGTGAGTGTCAACTATGTATCATGGACCCCAAAAAATTGGCATTGTATATCCATGACTTAACTTTTCAATTAGAAAGTCATGGCCTAAACAAATGTCAAGTATGGATATCCAAGATACAGAGTTGACACTCACTGATACACTATAATATGAGTATCCAGGATACAAAGTTGAATGAAGAAGTATCAATGCCAGGACTAGGTGTATCAGTGCATATACTGTATTCCTGAGTATTCTTATGTGTGTGTAGATGGGTAGTTGTATAACATAATTGGGTATTCCTGAGTATCAATGCTAGGACTATGAGTATCAGTGCATGTACTATAATTTAAACTATTTTCTTGAACGATGTCTATTCATCTTTGCATATCTGGAGTGAGTGTCATTTGGATAATATACACTACCAAATATTCACATGAGTATATACTTGAACGATGTCTATTCATCTTTGCAGAAGTATCTAAAATTGGATATGAATTACTATCTGCGTCATTGTTCATGGATGTACAACCGTCATCCTGATGACATATGCGGTGTGTGGGATAAATTTATTGAGGGTGTACATCAGTTCCTACAGTTCGCCAAGGCATTCTCTCACTACATGGATGATACCAAAATTAAGTATCCGTGTGTGAGATATTGTAACTTGAAATATCATCTAGAAGTGGAAGTCACATATCATTTGTACTTGAAGGTTTTATGCCAAATTACTATCAGTAGACCGCGCACGGAGAACTTGTGTCTTTAGCATTGGAGTCAGAGCCTTATGTGGAGCCATATATGGATGTCCATGACCACGCTGCTTACGACGACGGATGGGTGAACATGGTTTTTGATGCGATGGGGCTTAGTTTTGATTTGAACCATCATGATGCAGTCGGGGAGGCACCGAATGCCGATGTTGTGAAGTTCGTGGAGTTGCTGGAGAATGCAAGGACTCCATTATATCCTAGTTGTGAAGATCATTCACCGTTGAAGATGGTTAAAAGATTATTGAGCATCAAGTCCGGTTATAATATGTCGCAAGAATGTTATAACCAACTGATGGATTTGACTATATAGATCTTGCCAGAGGGTGCAAAGTTGCCTAAAGACTTCTATCGATCTAAGAGGATGGTGAGATCGCTCTGGATGAGATACGAGAAAATTGATGCATGACGCAACGGGTACATGTTGTACTACAAAGACGACAAGGATGAAGATGCGTGCAGATTCTGTGGTGCTGATCGCTATAAGGCCACTAGTAGAGAAAAGTCTGTCGGTGCAAGGAAGACTACCGATTCGATGTAGTACTTGCCTTTGAGGCCGCGGTTGCAGAGGTTATTAATGGTGAAGGACATTGCCGAAAATATGAGTTGGCACAAGTAGAAACAGATCGACGGAGTATTTGATCATCCATCCGATGGAGAAGCATGCAAGCACTTTGATCGAGAGTATCCAAATTTTGCTTCGGATTGGCGTAATATTTGATTAGGGCTCTCCTCCGACGGTTTTATCCTATTCGGACTTTCAGGCTTCCAGTATTCGTGTTAGCCTGTGATCTTCACTCTGTACAATCTACCGCCTTATATGTGCTTGAAGACTCCGTATATATTCCTAACTGTTATTATCCTGGGTCCGAATAATCCAAAAAGGAACATCGATGTGTATTTACAGTATTTGATAGATTAGTTGAATGATGTGGGAAGTAGGTGCCAACACGTAAGATATTTCTAGAAAGAAGAATTTTTAAATGAGGGCAGCACTTATTTGGACCATCAACAACTTTCTGGCCTTTGGAATACTATCGGGATGGAGCACTCATGGTCGACTCTCATGTCCGTATTGCATGGACCACACTAAGGCTTTTCGTTTGAAACACAGAGATAAATCGTGCTTCTTCAATTGTCATCGACATTTTTTGCCGAAGGATCATCCGTACCAGAGGAACATGAATGCTTTTCGTACGGGTGTTATGGAGAAGGCCAATTCACCACCCGGATACATAATATGGGAAGAGGTAAAAGATTTACCAAGTGCTATCGAAGAGCCTGCTAAGGGGTACAAGTATGACAGATTTGTTCGCATCCATAACTAGACGAAGAGGAGTATATTCTGGGATCTGCCATATTGGAGCACCAATCTGATCAGACATAACCTTGAGGTCATGCATATCGAGACGAATGTGTTTGATAACATAATTAATACTGTAATGGAGGTAAAGGGAAGACGAAAGATAATCCAAAGGCTAGGTTGGACTTAGAAAAAATATGTAGACGTCCTGCGTTGTATTTGATAGATGAGAAGAATGGAAAGTTAAAGCAATCTAGACTCACTAGAGAAGGAGGATAAAGGAAGACTTTGTAGGTGGATTTAGGGTCTAAAATTTCCAGACGGGTACGTGTCGAACTTGAGAAGATGTGTCGACCTCAAGGAGAATAAACTGGCGGGTATGAAGAGCCACAATTTTTACGTATTTATGGAGAGGTTAATTTCGATTGTATTTTAGAAATTCTTACCGTAGGTTATTTAGGATCCATTGGTAGAGCTCAACATATTCTTCAGAGATCTTTGCTCTACTAAGTTGCTCGTCAATCGTCTAGAAAAGCAAGAGAAGGACATTATGGTAGTAATGTGCAAGCTCGAGAAGGCGTTTCCTCCAGGATTCTTCGACTCCATGGAGCATTTACCAATTCATCTTTCCTATGAGGCATGTGTTGGTGGTCCTGTCGGTTATCGGTAGATGTACCCGTTCGAGCGACATCTGAATGACCTGAAGAGAAAGGTAAAAAATAAGGCATGGGTTGAGGGCTCTATTTATGAAGCTTATATTCTCGAGGAGGTTACAAACTTTTGCTCGACGTATTTCAAACCTCATGTTGCTACTAATAGAAGGAGAGCTCTGAGAAATGACAACGGATATCAGGAATCTAATGATGCAATACTGAAAGTATTCAATGCGTTCGGAAAGCCTTTGGGGAAAATAAAGAAGAGATATTTGAATGACGACGAGCTACGGGCTGCTTAATTATATATATTACTCAATTATGATGAGAAAAAAGTGGAGAAGCTAGAGGGGTAAGTAATTAATACGTCCACATTTATGTCATCTTAATGTAATAGTATAAGCTAATATTATGCTACTAATCAGTTGTTGCTTCATTATTTTTTAGCACATATAATGATGAGCTGAGGTCGGTTAGACCCTACATAACAGACGAAGAAGTAGAACAAGAAATGAGATATTATTTTTCTTCTTAGTTGAGCGCATATGTAAGGAGCTCGGTAATTACTTTTTCTGTATGCACTTGCACAATAAATAACTTACTATCGCTAATTTGATATTTAGGTCGATCGTCAAATAACACCCGAGACTGAATCTATTAGAACTCTAGCCAAGGGACCAACTACTGCCGTCAAAATATGGCCAAGTTACTGTGTGAATAGGTTTAGGTTTACGTTAATAAATGCTCTGATCAGAGACAGCTTTCTGGATCTTGATTCCACGAAAAATAATTGTTTATGTATCAAATCTTCGAACTAAAAAGACGTTGATCCAGGCTTAATAATTTCTTTGGTATCTTACGAGAGATTGTGGAGTTGACATATAATTATGGCACAAAATCTATTAAGATCGTGCTATTCAAGTGTGATTGGTTCGATCCGATTTAAGATCAAGGTTGCAAAATTGACAAGCATGGTCTTGTGGATATAAACTACAAGCGTAGATATCAAGGCTATGAAGCATTTATCCTATCAAGTCAGGCTCAACTCGTATACTTCACAACTTATCCTAAATAGGGGACAGCGAGGTCAGATTGGTGGGCAGTATACAAGACTAAAGCTAGAAATATATTTGACATTGACAAAATAGCTTATCAGGAGGACGAGCTACCTCTTGTAACAAATATTTTAGATATGGACTCAAAGAAAGTTACTTATTACATGACTAATAATGTAGAAGAGGTAGAATTATTCAAAGAGGAAGACAAAGACAAAGACGAAGATAAAGTAGAAGAAAGTGAAGATGATGAGAAAGAGGAGGACGAGGAAGGCGAACAAGATAATTTTTTTGAAGATGATTAAAAATAAAATATTTTGCTTGTAGAATATACTATATTTTGACTGTAGAATGTACTATTTTGATAAAGACATGTATTATATTTTGAATGTAGAATATACTATCCATTTAGACTTGTGACAATACTAGTTATTTACTGTGCAATTCTATTAATGATGTGAGAAATATTGTGAGATATGCATAACATTTTGACTGTAGAATGTACTATATATTTGTTTATTTGTTCTATCATCATATGTTGTTATCAGGTATGATAAGATGACACAGAGCGTTTGGCAGATCCTGAGGTAGATAGAGTGCTCCTCCGGTACTACCTACTGTTGGTTCTGGATCCTCGTCGTCAAGTACTCCAGTATATCGACCAGTCACATCTCCGACTACAACGACGTTACGTGGCATCACTCCTGGGACGAGTAGTTCAAGGCCTGAGACTACTCCCTCGTCCAGCGTTCCTTCTGCTGACAAAACCATGGAGACAGATCACTATCAGAATAAGTCAAATTAGTGACATAAAAAAATGTCGCTAAATGGCAAAAAAATATCGCTAAATAGTTTTAGCGACATCGGTAGCAACGTTTTGGTGAAGCGCATTTAAGCTAGTCGTTGACAAAAAAATGTTGCCAAACGTCGCTATTCCGACGCTTTCTAGCAATGTAGATGCGTTGCTATATTAGCGATGTTTAGGGACGCAACGTTGCTAAATAAGGACGTGTATTTTTGTCTATATATGTCGCTAAATTAGCGACATGGATAGTGACGTTTATAGCGACGTATCTAGCGACGAATATAAATGTCACAAAATGTCGCTAAAAATGTCGCTAAAGATACTAAAAAAATGTATATTAAATTATTTCCAAACCATTCTTCCTGCAGTTTATTAATTCACAATTTGTAAAAATAGACCTGGAGCAACCCTCCGTTGAATTTTCTGGCTTCGTCGATCCCCTTCGGTTGAACACTCAACACCGATAAATTAATATACATTTAATATAAATAATATAATAAAATTTTTAAAAAAATATTGAGATTAAAAATTGAATCAGTAGAAAATCTTGTCGTAAAAAATACAACAAATATTCACACAACTGAGTATGAAATCCTCGTCCTGAAGAATATAAGAAATAATGTCTGAATGCCTCCAAAATAAAGAATATTCATAAATGACCAAATATCATTTGTCTGAAACAGAAACAATCAATAAACGATCCTAAGTAGGACTACTGCGGATCTGTAGGAGGATGACCACTGGCGCGCATAAGGGATAAGAACATATCATACTGCTCCCGTGAAATCAACATCGATGTCGATGGAAAAGGCAGTGACGTCGTTGGAGTCTGTGTCGATGTAGGCATACCAGGAGGACGTATCTGCTCTAACTCTGCTAGTCGCTGGTTGTATGAATCAATAGTAGGTAACAGTCTCGTACTGCTATGAACCATTGAATCCTGCATCATCGTCAGTCTTTCGCCCATGGACAGCTATGATGCATGTAGCTCCGTCACGCTGTGCTCTGTCAACGCTCTAAGATACCTGTCATATCCTGGAGCTCCATGATGCTGCGCTCGAGCATATCAAATCGTGCGATGAGCGTCGCATCGTCCGCCTGCAGCTGGGATAGGGGCTGCTCCTCCATCCTTCGCAGCAACTCGTCATGGAGAGACACAATCTGACGGTCAACGGCCTCCTGGACTCGGACCGACGATTGCGAGGGCTGTGGGAAATGCGCACTTACCGGAGAGGCCCTAGATGACTGCGTCGTAACAAGGGCGCCATAGGATCCCGTACCGTAGTACGTACCCCTCTGGAGACACCAGCGACGGTTACCCACAGCTCATCTACTGATGGAGCTGGAGAGGGCTGCGAAGAAGTACCAGCCTCTCCCGCTGTAGGTGCACTAGCAGTCGCCCGCTCATGCAGCCTAAGATGCTCGGCCTAGAAAAGTTTGGATACTTGATAATTGCCTAAGTTATATTAAAATTAACACAAAGTAAAGTAATACTTACATAGGTCTGCGAGGCCCTCTCATCAATGAGATTTTTGCCCTTTCGATGGGTGGCCAGGAAGACGGTTACCATGTTTACATCCTCACCCCTATGTACCTATTAAAAATATATTATTTAGTACTAAAATTAAACATGAGGTTTAAAATATGTCGAGCAAAATTTTGTAATCCCCTCGAAACATAAGCTTCATAAATAAAGCCCTCAATCCATGCGTTATTTTTTACCTTTTCTTTTAGGTGATTCAGATGTCGCTCGAAGAGGTGCATCCACCGATAACCGACAGGACCACCAATACGTGCCTCATAGAAAAGATGAATTGGCAAATATTCCATAGAGTCGAAGAATCCAGGAGAAAATACCTTCTCGAGCATATATAGTGTTACCGCTATGTCCTTCTCTTACTTTTCTAGACGATCGACGAGCAACTTAGTAAAACAAAGATCTCTGAAGAATATGCTGAGCTCTTTCAATGGATCCCAAATGACCTACGATAAGAATTCTCGAAATACAATCAGAATTAGCCTCTCCATGAATACTTGACAATCGCGGCTCTTCATACCTGCCAGTTTATTCTCCTTGAGGTCGATGCATCTTCTCAAGTTCGTCACATATCCGTCTGGAAATTTTAGACCCTGAATCCACCCATAAAGTCTCTATTTATCCCCCTTCTCTGGTGAGAAAACTGACTTAGGATGCTTTAACTTTTTATTCCTCTCCTCTATGAAATGCAATGCAGGACGTCTATATATTTTTTCTAAGTCCAACATGGCCTTCGGATTGTCTTTCGTCTTCCCCTTTACCTCTATTACAGTATTAATTATGCTATTAAACACATTCTTCTCGATATACATAACATCAAGGTTATGTCTGATCAGATTGGTGCTACAATATGGCAGATCCCAGAATATACTCCACTTTGTCTAGTTATGGGTGCGACCAAATCCGTCACACTTGTACCCCTTACCAGGCTCTTCGATAGCACTTAGTAATCTTTTACCTCTTCCCATATCGTGTATCCGGGCCACCTTGGCGGTGGATTAGCCTTCTCCACAACGGCCATACGAAAAGCATTCATGTTCCTCCGGTACGGATGATCCTTCGGCAGAAATTATCGATGACAATCGAAGAAGCACGGTTTGCCTCCGTGTTTCAAACGTAAAGCCTTAGTATGGTCCATGCAATATGGACATGAGAGACGATCATGAGTGCTACATCCCGATAATATTCCATAGGCCAAAAAGTTATTGATGGTCCACATAAGTGCTGCCCTCATCTAAAAATTCTGCTTTCTAGAAACATCGTATGTGTTGGCACCTACTTTCCATAGCTGATTCAACTAATCTATCAAAGGCTATAAATATACATCGATGTTCCTCTTCGGATTATTCGGATCCGGGATAATAACGGTTAGGAACATATACGGAGTCTTCATACACATCTAAGGCGGTAGATTGTACGGAGTGATGATCACAGGCCAACACGAATATTGGGAGTCCGAAAGTCCGAATAGGATAAAACCGTCGGAGGAGAGCCCCAATCTGATATTACACGAATCCGAAGCAAAATCCGGATATTCTCGATCAAAGTGCTTCTATGCTTCTCCATCGGATGGATGATCCAATACTCCTTCGATCTATTTTTTCCTGTGCCAACTCATATTTTTTGCACTCTCCTTCACCATAAACAACCTCTGCAACCGCGGCGTCAAAAGCAAGTAGTGCATCAAATCGGTGGGCTTCTTTGCACCGACAGACTTTTCTCTTCCAATAGCCTTGTAACGATTAGCACCACAGAATCTGTACGTATCTTCATCCTTATCATCTTTGTAGTACAATATGCACCTGTAGTAACATGCATCAATTTTCTCGTATCCCATCCAGAGCGATCTCACCATCCTCTTAGATCGGTAGAAGTCTTTAGGCAACTTTGCACTTTAGGGCTTACAGCGCCTTACTATAACCAACCTCACTGATCCCACTCCATCTTTTACACCGATGTTTCGTACTTTCTCGACCAGGTCATCATAAGAAAATACTGCAAAATCCTTCTGAAGTGAGAGAAGGAGGGAAGGCGCATCCTCTGGTAAGATCTCTATAATCAAATCTATCAGTCGGTTATAGCATTCTTACGACATGTTAAAATCAGACTTGATGCTCAACAATCTTGTATTAACCTCCAACGGTGAATGATCTTCACAACCAGGATATAATGGAGTCCTTGCATTCTTCAGCAACTCTATAAACTTCGCAGCATCGATATTTGGTGCCTCCTTAGCTGCATCATGATTGTCCGGATCAAAAATAGGCCCCGCCGCATAAAAAATCATGTTCACCCACCCATCGTCGTAAGCAGCGTGGTCGTGGACATCCATATACGGCTCCACATAAGGTTCTGACTCCGATGGTAAAGACACAAGTTCTTCGTGCGCGGTCCACTGATAGTAATTCAGCGTGAAACCCTTCGAGTACAAATGATATATGACTTCCACTTCTGGATGATATTTTAAGTTGCGGTATATCACACACGGATACTTAATTTTGGTACAATCTATGTACTGAGGGAAAGCTTTGGCGAACTGCAGGAACTAATGTACACCCTCAATAAATTCATCTCGTACACCGCACATGTCATCAGGATGATAGTTGTACATCCACGATCAATGATGCAGATAGTAATTCATATCCATTTCTAGATACTTCTGCAAAAATGAATATACAATTACCTTCAAGTATGGTTATTTGAGTGATTGAGTGAGCTCGGGTCACTAGGGAGAGCAGTTCATAGTTTTTAGTACATGCACTGATACTCCTAGTCCTATCATATATACTCATCGTTAAATACAGTACATGCACTGATACTCACTACTACCTTCAAGTATGGTTGTTTGAGTGATTAAGTGAGCTTGGGTCACTAGCGAGAGCAGTTCACAGTTTTCAGTGTGCATCATTTGGCAGTAATCAACTAAAGGGAGAGCAGTGTGTAGCTCTGTGCTAGCATAGCAAGGGGGAGCACAACTGAGCAGTGTGCAGCTCTTTGCTATCACAGTACAAGGGGAAGCATACAATAGTTTATAGAAGTAGCAGATAGCTATACTGCACAGTACAGCAGTGAGGAATCAGTATGCAGCAAATCTGTGAGTGCACAACAGGAAGGATGCACAGCAGCAAGTAAACTCAGCAAGTAGCAGCAGAGCCAGTGCACTACAGAGCCTTCAACAACAGGTTTATCAATCTGCAGTAGCCAATACAACAGCTCGTGCAGCAAGAAGCATCAGCCCAAGTTGGATACGAGTTCTAGAAGAAGCCAATACCGTATCGTATCTCGGCTTTGAAGAGTCATTCATGTGTCCGTTTATACGACTCTCCTTGAGTCGAGATCTGCATCGTATTATATATGCTGCAGATACGCAAGGTTGCATCTAAACTCAGACAGCTAACTATAAGAGAGATAGGGTTAAGGTCTGTGTCATATTTTATGTCATGTTAGTGTATTTGTCTGTGTCGTATCCTATGTCATGTCTATGTCTGTGCCTTGTTTGTGTCCGTGTGTCTGTGGCATATCATGTCTTGTCTATGTTTGTGTGTGTTCATGTCTGTATTAGGGTTAGTATCTGCATATATTAGTGTGTCCGTGTGTGTGTGTGTGTGTGTGTGTATGAGTTAGGATTAAGGTTAGTGTGTGTCATGTCGTATCGTGTCGTGTTGTGTCATGTTAGAGAGAGAGAGACATAGAAAGGAGACAGAGGGAGGAGCTCACTGAGTGAGGAGGAGGGGAGCTAGAGAGAGGAGAACGCCGGAGGGAGGAGGAGCCATCGGAGGGAGGAGGACGCCGGAGGAAGGAGGAGCTGACGGAGGGAGGAGTACCCCGGAGGGGGTCACCGAGGTGGGGCGCCTGGATGGGGGGGTTTAAAATTTTAGAGATATCGAAGGAAATAGTGGGGAGAAAAATTCGTCAAACCCTATATGAAATAAATTAGCGACGTCTGTCCAGACGTCGCTAACCATCGCAGATATAATAATATACTGAGACTTAAATACATAAATGTCAGTAAATATTGCTAAAATTAAAAAGTTAGCAACGTTTAGCGACTACCTAACAACATTTTATATTATTATAATAATTATAGTCGCTAAACGTTGCTCCACGTCGCTATCACCGACGTATTGCGATATTTTATATGGACATTACTAAATACCTATAATTCAGCAATGTTTTATTTGGATGTCGCTAAAACCTTCGCTATTTGGATATTTTTTGGTAGTGGATGAGCATATGGCGGAGGTTGAGCCAATGTCATCACAGCATCTGCTTAGATCCTCCATGCGCACCTCCAGACGAGGCGAGGACGAAGATTTGGCAGACGGTACAACATAAGTCAATTAGTGGGTTTAGCATAATATATATCGTATATTTTTTTATTCATCATATATTTACTTTTTTGTAAAAATAATTATCTCTGTATAGATATCGTCCATCGTCGGTACAGAGACGTCTAGGCCACTTTCTGAGGTACAACTATGGTGGCCCTTGGATCAACTACTCTGATGCTCCGGATGAGAGAAAGGCGTTCTGGTTTGCGCACTTTAAGGTAAAAGTATATTATATCAATTATCTAATTTATGTATATTATATAACTTACTAAATTACTTCTTGTAGGAAACGTATTTCTATCCATCGTACCGGGCCGAGTTGATCGAGCAGATATTTCATGTATTTTGCCGTCAAGCTGATCCGTGATGCTCTGGATGAATAGAAGGCTCATGATAGCGAAGAAAAATCAATCCAAGATTGGATCACGTCTGAGCAGTGGACTGCGATGAGGGCTAGATTCAATGATCCAATGTACAAGGAAAGGTTTGAGAAGGTTAAGGCAACTAGGCAGAAGGCAACAAAGTGGTGTGGTGGCTCAATTCCGATTTCACGGGAACAGTATGATTTGTTCTTATCCCTGATGCACGCTGGTGGTCATCCTCCTGCAGATCCGCAGTTTTCCTAGTTAGGATAGTTTACTGATTGTTTATATTTTGACGTGTGATATTTGGTCATTTATGAATATTCTTTATTTTTGAGGCATTCAGACTTTATTTCTTGCACTCAGTTGTGTGGATATTTATTGTATTCTTTACGACGAGATTTTCTCCTGACTCGGTTTGTAATCCCAATATTTTGTTTTCTTTAAATTATACTATATTATTTATATTAAATGTATGTTAATTTATCGGTATTGATTGTTCAACCGAAGGGGTCGGCGAACCCAAAAAATTCAACGGAGGCTCTGGGTCTATTTATATAAATTGTGAACTCATAAACTGCAGGAAGATTGGTTTGGAAACAATTCAATATTTTTTTCACGAAAACTTTAGCAACATTTAGCGACGTTTATATACGTTGCTAAGTACGTCGCTGATTGTCGCTAATTATGTCGCTAATTACGTTGCTAAATATATTGCTAAGTACAACGCTGAATGTCCCTTAATACGTCGCTGAATGTCGCCAAACTACTGACATGTCAGTATTTGCCAGGATAATATAACGTCGCTAAATATATGGCAAAATATTGCTAAATAGAAAAAAGTTAGCAATATATAGCGACATACAACACGTCGCTAATTTAGCAACGTTGTGTAGATAAACGTTTCTAATATAGCAACGCATATACGTTGCTATAGCAATGTTTTGCGACATTTTTCGGTCAGCGACTAGCTTAAAGGCGACTTCATTGAAACGTCGCTAATTACGTCGCTAAATATTTTAGCAATATTTTTATGCCATTTAGTGACGTTTTTAGACGTTGCTAATTTGACTTATTTGGTAATGAGAGATTCACGGACAACAGTCAGAACTATTGTCATTCAGGTTTGAAGACAGTCTGTGAGTTGGTGATATCTCGATACGGCATGAAGAAATTCCTAGGATGTGGCAGCAGGAGTTTAACAAGTTATATAGTCAAAGTTGTCACAGGATCAGCGAGACAAACAAGTGTGTGTACACGAAGTTCGCTGATAATGGAGGAGTCATCGTTTGTATCTATGTGGATGACTTGCTAGTCCTAGTTGTGGACACAGAAGTGTCACTAACAAAGATATTATTTTTGTCCAAACTCAGGACATGGGATTGTGGATGTCATACTAAGGATATAAGATAATACGGATGCCAGGTGGGCTTTCTTAGTCACGAGCTCTCAGCATGAAATATTGATCACATGCTTTGGATATCAGGAATGATACTCCTCAGGTGTGACATGAATATGAAGTCAAATTCAAGAAAAAACGTCAAACAATTGGTGTACTCGAGCATCATCAGGTGAATGATTCAAGCTGCTTGTACCACCAAGTCTGACATAACTTTTGCTGTAGGGTTGCTGAGTCAGTTCACAAGCAGTATATGTGTTGAACACTGAAAGCTATGAAGAGAGTCATCAGAATTCTCAAGAGAACTCAGTAGTATATCCTATGCTACAATAGTTATCCAGATATAAAGGAAGGCTTCGGTGATTCCAGTTGGTGCTCAAGAAAGAAGGGTGAAAGATCCACATGAGGATGTGACTTCTCCAGGGGTGGTATTGCTATATCGTGGAAGTCGAAGCAGTAGTCTTTACTCTCAGAGTTCTTTGCACTATCAAACTGCAGCATATAAAGCAGAATGGCTCTGGAAGCTCTCAAATGATCTTCCTATGGTTAGTACACAAATTCGGATGATACCGACATACTGTGAAAACCAGGAAGCTGCAGCAGTAGCATATGTTCATCTCTTTAACGGTTTGAAGAGAACTATGTGGATAGAACACATTGACACTTAATAAGTGTAGATTTTGTGGATCATTACAGTGCTTTAATGATCAGATTCAGGTAAATCTGGCAGATCCATTCATGATAGGCCTCAAGGGCCAGTATAGGACACTGAAGGAAAGCAGTTATGTAGATCATTATAATATTTGATGATCGGAGCCATAAGAGTCTGGCAGATCCATTCATGTAAGACCTCCAGCGTTGGCTGATCCTAAGAACTATAAAGGAGGGTAGTACTCTATGTTACAGTGGTGTGACACTACATGAGGGAGTGAACCTCGACTTTGGGTCATGTCACAGCGGCGTAACACTGCATATAGTCAA
The DNA here is from genome assembly GCA_036927795.1 of Iris macrosiphon. NCBI lineage: Eukaryota > Viridiplantae > Streptophyta > Magnoliopsida > Asparagales > Iridaceae > Iris > Iris macrosiphon. The sequence continues at coordinate 44,310,521 of JAYESA010000019.1, read as the reverse complement.
GGACACAACATATATGGGCTTGGAGGGCCTCTGATATTATGTCTTTGCAATCCTACCATTTAGTTTTATGTTATTAGTTCAAAAAGAAATCTACTAGGCATCTAGCTATTAGTTTAAGGGAGGACCATTGACTGAAAGAATATCAGGAACAGTGGGTAGTCCTTTGAGATATTGAGGTCATATGGACCCATAACTACTGTTGTCTACTAATTATTCTTTTGTGTAGAACCAGTCATATGGGAGGATGGCTTAGATGCCTTAATGAGTTCTCATGCATTTTCAATGTCTTGTGTTCTTAACAGGAAGCACGGTAGTACAGCACTACAAAGGAGCGTAAGGTCTCCATGCTACAGTGGGTGACACCACCAAGAGGTTCCTCAGTAAGGGTAATGCCTCGGCTTCGCGAGCCATGTCACAGCGGCCTAGCACCGTACATAGGAAGGTAGCCTAATGTTGTAGAATGAAGAGTGTAGGAAGCACTAAAAAGAGACTAGTGTTGTGGCACCACAAAGATAAAAGATGTAAATCCTCGACTACGCGAGCCATGTCACAGCGGCATAACACCGCAAGGAAGCACAAGGCTTCACGATGGGCAGTTTGGCACTACAAAGAGGCTGGGACCTCATGCTACAGTGACATGACACCATGATGAGGTTTAGCCTCGGCTCTGGGCCATGTCATAGCGGAGTAGCACCGTAAGGAAGATCATGGTTTCATGCCATGAAATCTTTAAAAGAAAACTCACTTAGAGTGTATGAAAAGATATATAGTCCGTCTCTTGAGAAAAAATTTGTAGACGCCCAAAATACATACACCGAAACCAGGCGTAACATGACATTTAATGTGCAACCGGAAGCACAACTGATGTCATTGTGTGAGTGGAAAGAATTGCATCTATGGTGCAGAATTTAAGGCTTAGTCCATTCTTGTATCATACTGTTGTTCGACCCATGAGAAAAGATTCTAGTCGAAGCGAAATCTATCATAATGCATGATGGACAGTCACTGTGGGTAACGCTCAACCCATATATATCGAGATATGTGGGGGATTGTTTGTATTTTTGTCTTTGGACTTGTAAAGATAGTCACATATTGGCTACACTGCCAAGTGGGTATCTCAATATAATAATGAGTTGAGGTGTGCACATGGGTGCCATCTGGGGGTATTTTCTTAGGAGAAAAAAAATTAACTCCTCATGAAAGCATTTATGCTTTTTGTCATACTCTTCGAATTATTTTCATAGGAGCTAAGCCCTAAAGGGGCTTAGCAACTCGGACTCGGACTCGGACTCGAGCTCAAGGGGGCAAAGTGGCGCTTTATTGGCGCACTTTGCACTTAGGACGTCAACACCGTCACAAGGTGCTTGTGCGTTGTTGTTGTGCTCGTGCGCTCGTTTTATGCGAGATTTTTATGCTCGGGTTGCATGCGTGTGTTGCATGAGCGGGCGCTGAACGGGTGCTGAGCGAGTAGTGAATGGACGCTGAGCGGGCTATGCATTGGGCTGCAATTGTGGGATATTAATTTTGTATATTCGCTTTTTAGCCCACATCAGAAAGAAGAGGAGGATGGGGTTCCATTCTTCCCTATATAAAGAGCTCTCTAGCCTCATTTTGAGAGAGACCAAAAAGTTGAGAAAGAAGAGTCCAAAGGAGTCCGTTTGAGTCACACAAAGAGGTGACTACGAGCGTTCCAGAAGTTCTCTTTTGAAGTTGCTGGCTCCTGGGAGCAGATCATCGATAGATGACGTATCTTGCTTTGAGCAACGGTGGTCTTCACCGCCCTAGCAAGAATAATTTGTTATTGTCTTTTTCTCCTTTTTCTTCTTGGTCCGTTCTATCTGATTGCAACTGCATTTTGCAAGGAAGAACGAATATAGTTTTCGTTTTATTGTAACTCGGTTCTGTCCGTCTGCAACTACGATTGCAAGAAAGAACGAGAAGTTTGATTAATTCTTATTTTTTTGTAATCTTGAGACCTAGTTGTAATCAGAATCCTTATATAGTTCTTCGTATAAATAAAAAATAGTCAGAGTAAGAACTTTTGTGTGAACATCTGATCGACTATCCATTCTTCCATATTTAGTTATACAACTTTTGTGTGAACATCTGATCGACTATTCATTCTTCCATATTTAGTTATACCTCGGGACTAACATTGAGAACAAATCCCATAAGCATATTTGAGATAAACCCAAGCTGTTGTACATATATGCCATATATATGACAATACTTATTTTTCTAGCAATGATTTTTATTTCATACATCTCGGCGGTGGAGCTGCCATTGGTCCAGATGCTTGCCACATATAGCAATCAAAGGATTGAGTAAGAGATGCACTTATAACTAGCTATGTTAACCATGATTTCAATAAAGTAATATAGCCAATTGTTTACATATATTCACATGGATATATAATGTACAGCTTTTGAATGGAAATTACTGAGGGACTACTAAAACTGATAGGAGTTGCCACATTTTGTTAAATGATGGTCCTTTTTTGTTATCCAAATTATCCTTCACAAAATGTTAGGGCTATCACAAAAAAAGATTTCTTCTTAGGAATTATGGTAGTCGTAGCTGTAGTTTTCTGTCTTATATTGAGGGCTGATCAAGTTAGAGAAAAATACATACAAAAATTTACCAACTTACATAATTTTGTTAGTCCTAAGTACAATTAGGATTATCAGAATCTTGTCAATCCTATGAGACAAATATTTTTCTATCTTGGATTGTTAAAATTTGACACTTCTTACTGTTGTTAGAACTACCAAAATTCTGTCAGTCATTCATTACACACTTATTGGCTATCATGATTTTTAGAGCTTCCAAATCACTATAATGTGCTTCTTGGCCGTCTTTACTATTGTTAGAACTGTCAAAAATTTGGCAGTCTTTCGTCATTTCCAAATTGATTGTCATAATTTTTAGAGCTTCCAATTTCTATAATGTGCCTCTTGGCGGTCCTTACTATTGTGAGAACTGTCAAAATTCTGACAGTCCTTCGTCATTTCCAAATCGACGGTCATAATTTTTAGAGTTTCCAAATTTCTATAATGTGCTTCTTGGCAGTCCCTACTATTGTTAGAACTGTCAAAATTATGACCGACCTTCGTCATTTTCAAATCGGCTCTCACGATTTCTAAAGCTTCTAAATTCCTAGAATGTGCTTAGAAACCGACAATAACGGTGTTCAAGTTAAAATAATAAATCTCCAACATGCATTAAATGAAATCTAAAAAGAAAAAATTCTAAAATTTGGTGTGTTTAAGAGGAAAGTCCATATTTTTTTACAACAATATACTTACGATTATGATTGTGAGAGAAGGATGTTGCGAGAGGAAGAAGAAGTTGTGTGAGAGGAAGAGAAAGAGGGAATATGAGTTTGGGTGTTAGAAATGATATGATGTTCCAGAACAAATGGTGTGATGTCCCTCAAACACTTTTATAACTTAAGAGTGACGTCCCCTGTAATAGCCCCTATAACTTTTGGTAGTGCCCTTAGTAATTTCCTTTTTGAATTCACCCATCCAGACTTAATCGTGCAACACAGAGTTAACCAAAAGGCTGTATTATCTAAATTGATTATCTGAAATATTGAGAAGGTATTGATTAATCGTATGAATTTCAATCGATTGCTCGATGTTGATCTTTATTTATAAGAGCATCATTAGTAAAGTGTTCATCCCAATTTCTAGATTCTAGATTCAAAATATAGGAGCACAATTTGTAGAATAGTAAGATTTATCCTAAGTTTTAATTTCTAGATTTTTAGGTCAAATTTATCCACAAGAGCTATAGGTTGGACCTGAGAATTTCTAGATTCAGAATGTACAAAATTATTTTATAGAATAGTAAATCCCAATTTGAAGTCAAATTATAAATTTATATTTTTTTTCACATTAAATTTGATCACAAAATTTTTGGGACCAAAGCTCATTTTATAGTTGTCTACTATTCTCATACAAACACAACTTATCTTACATTTACTTTTTTAAATGTTGGACCGCAAGATAAAATTATGAGCACCATCTAATGCTCTAAAGAAGCTAACAAATTTGAGGTAATTCATCACTTTGTGGAAGGACACTAGAAGCAGATATTTTGAAATGGACCATGCATGCGCTGGAGTAAGGACTATAATTAACATGATCCGGTAGGGCTGCTGGACCAAAAGCAAAGGATGTCTGATCTCTTTGCTTGATATCGACGGCATGGCATGGCACAACATGGCATGACATAACATGACGTTGTTGCGAAGGAAATGCGAAAATTATTTTCCAAATCAAAGAATATCTGTGAGAAAATTGAACAAAACATATAAACTAAAAAATACAACACAAATCGTAAATACAGAAATTTTTACATAAAAATTCAGATGAGAAAAATCACGGGACGATCGGAGTCCATCTCTGAAGAACATCCACTAATGGAATAAAGAGATTATATCATCTACAAGCTCCTTACCGATCCAATACGGATCACCGCAACTCTTTGGAACAAAAAATAGTTTATAACCACGAAGAAAAAAAATAATAAAAAATACCCCAAATTGATCTCCTTCTCCGAAATGGCCTCCAATCATCTTTCTCCTCTCCAAAGTTTCAATGACACTCTTGTCACATTTTTTCCTCTCTCTTATTTTTTTTTCTCATTGTTGTATATTGCATGAGCCTTTATATAAACCCTTGCATGAATTATGGTTTCCATATAAAAATCTATATATTGAAGCCAAAAATATTTATGAAAATCCAATTACATTTAATGTTATATTTAATAGAAATCAAATTATAAATTAGTTTACCATAAATTGAAAATCCAATTATATTGAAAGTTAATATATGAAAGATCCAGTCATAAATATATAATTAAAGTCAATGATGGAAATCCCATATAATCTTTGCTTACTATAAATGTTCCAATACACGACACTCAATGCACTTCCTGATCTTTTTCGACACACAGATGACGCTCGTCGCACTCCGGGGTATTCTCCACATAGGTTGGGAGCCTCATCCACTCCAACAAATCTCCCCATTCACAATTATGTGGAGGGGGTCGTCATCCCGACTATCCGCCTGCAGTACTTAAATTTTTTTCTTGGAATAATCTTTGTGAACATGTCTGCTCCATTGTCATCTTTATGAACCTTCTCAAGCATCGCTTCCTTCTTTTCCACAATATCTCGTATCTAATGATACCGGGTCTCAATGTGCTTGGACCGGCTATGAAATGTCTGGTTCTTCACAAGGTGAATAACACTCTGACTATCGCAAAGCAAATGATACTGCTATTTCTTTAGCCAAATTTTCTGCAACAACTTCTTCATCCACAGCAACTCCTTGCAAGCCTCCGTCGCCGCAATGTACTCTGCCTCTGTCGTTGACAAGGCAACACACTTTTATAACCGCGACTGCGACGATACTGCTCCGCCAGCAAACATCATCACATAGTCCGAAGTCGATCGTCTCGTGTCTACATCTCCAACCATATCAGAATCGGTATACCCAACCAGTTTCGGCTCGTCACCAACAAAAGAAAGTCTCCAATTGGTAGTGCCCTGAAGATATTGTAGAATCCATTTGACCCCACTCCAATGTACCCTTCCAGGATTGGAAGTATACCTGCTAACTATGCCAACTGCGTGAGCGATGTCTGGTCTCGTACCCACCATGGCATACATAAGACTCCCCACAACTGAGGCATATGGAACCCGCTCCATATCTTCCTTCTCATCCTCGGTAGATAGACACTGCTCCTCAGTGAACTTAAAGTGAGCCGCAAGAGGGTTACTCACTTTCTTCGACCTGTCATCCTGAAACGCTGAAGTACCCCGTGAATGTACTTCTTTTGGGACAAGTGTAGCAGCTTGTACTATCTCTCTCTCTCTCTCTCTCTCTCACTCGACTGATCTCCAACCCAAGAATAGTCTTCGTTGCACCCAATCCTTCATAGAGAAGGTCGCGCCCAGTTGGCACTTCAACTCTGCTATTCTAGTGGCATTCCGACCCACCAGTAGCATATCATCAACATAGAGTAGTAAAATGATAAAACTATCCTCGAAAAAGTACCTCAAAAATACATAGGGGTCCGACGTCATCCGTGCATAACCATGCTCTCCCATAAAGAATCGAACTTCCTGTACCACTGCCTCAGAGACTTCTTCAGACCATACAAGCTTTTCCTTAACCGACAGACCAAGTGTGCCTTGCCAATGGTAGCACCACTTGAATAGACGACTGCTTGACGACTGGCGGAAAGATCTTATCATAATCTATGCCTTTTTGCTGACAGTAGCCTTTAACTACCAGCCTCGCTTTGTATCGAGGACGAGTAGCATCATCGGTCTGCTTCACTCAGAATGCCCATTGATTCTTCAAAGCCTTCTTGCCCTTTGGCAACCGCACCAGATCATAAGTAGAGTTGGCCTCCAAGGAACTTATATACTCCTGCATGGCCTCTATCCACTCCTACCTATGTTCGTCATCCATAGCCTCTGCAAAAATTTTGGGTTCTCCCCTGTCAGTCATTAGCACATACTCAACCGGTGAGTATCTCGTAGATGGTCGACGCTCTCTATCGCTCCCCCTCAATGGAACCACTAGTATTGGATGTATATCAATAGCCTTCTCCCTTTCGGAAACTACCTCCTCAGCATGCTCATACTCCTGAGGGTCACCCTGGCCACCATCAACAGGGTGATGATCAAGGTTGGAAGCAACTTCATATACTGGCTCCCCCATAAAATGATCATCTGTGATGTCCTCTGAAAACTGCTCGAAGAAAAATGACTCCATCTCCGGCAATTCCTCAGCCTCAGAAGTCATCTCGAAATCATGAGTGTTGGTCATGGTTTGATCCTCGACGAATACCACATTCCTTCTTCTGTAGAGATTTTTTCCTATTGGGTCGTAGAGTCTATAGCTAAACTCATCCCGATCGTAACCGACAAAGACGCATTGCATCGTCTTCGGCTTAAGTTTGGATCTCTCGTCCTTCGGTACATGCACGAAGGCCTTGTAACCAAACACTCGCAGGTGATCTATGACGGCTCTTTGTCATACCATACTTTGTCAGGAATATCATCCTGCAAATGAGCAGTAGAAGATAAAATAATAATATAAGCAGCTGTATAAAGTGCCTCACCCCAATAGCTACCCAGCAAGTTTGCTTCTGACAGCAAACATCGTACCTTCTCCATTAGCGTCATGTTCATCCGCTCCGCTATACCATTGAGATGAGGTATCTTTGGCGGAGTCTTCTGGTGTCGTATCCCTTACTTTCTGCAGTTTGCATCAAATGGACCGATATATTCACCCCCATTGTCCAACCGAACATATAGCAACTTTTTGCTCGTCTCCATTTCAACAGAGGCATGAAACTCTTTGAAAGTGGGCAGCACCTGATCATTTGTCTTTAAGGCATAGACCCAAACCTTCCTGGAACAATCATCAATAAATGTTACAAAATAATAAGCACATCTAATAGATTTTACCTTCATAGTACCACAGAAATAGGAGTGAATCAACTCGAGCAACGCCGGCTTCCCTGAACATGGGTGACTTTGGAAAGATACCATATTTTGCTTTCTTGCCAAACAGTACATATACCTCTCCAATTTTATAGACTTTAGCCCTGGAATCACCTTCCTGTTCACCAAGTAGCTCATTCCCTTCTCGCTGATATGGCTGAGCCGCATGTGTCACAACTCGGTAGAGCATCAATAACCGCGTTCACCTCATGTGCCCTATGTGCGCTCCCTTCCATATAATAGAGTTCGGATCTTTTGCTTCCTCTGGCAATCACCATCGAACCTCTGAAAAGCTTCCACTGACCGTTCCTGAAGAGATTGAAGAAGCCCTCGTCATCTTTTGCTTCCTCTGGACAATGGACATGATGAACATCTTTGAGAACAAGAACTGCACCCGTCTTCGTCTTCAAATAGACATCTCCAATAGCAACAGCCTTCGACACATCTCCATTGTCCATCTTCAACACTCCACAGTCGCCTGTTGTGTAAGTAGAAAATAGTGTCATGTTGTGAGATACGTGCACTGAAGTACCTGAGTCCACCAGTCAAGAGTTATCATTGCAGGCGAGGTTCATGACAACCTCATCACCTAGAATGATCACACCGCCTCTATGTTTTGATGGAGTCATTATAGTGTTCTCGCCGTGCTTCCCCTTGTCGCTCTTCTTCTCTCTCTTCTAAGCGTAACAGTTCCGCTTGATGTGGCCCTTCTTGCAACAATGATAGCACTCGAAGTTCTCGTACCGATGCTTGGACTTGCTCTGCCAATAGTTGTAATTGGAACCGTTGGGTTTATCATTCGCAACGACTTTGCGTCCATCTCTCCTCTCTGGTTTGTCTGTCAACTCCTGACACTCTTTTAAAATTTCAGAAGCTGGCTCTGATACCACACTGTTGGGAGCGAAATGTGGAAACCGTTTACCAAACCAGAGAGTGTCTGAGAAAGAACCGAGAAAAATGTACAAACAAAAAAATACCAAACACAAATCACAGACAAAGATTTTTACGTGAAAAACTCAGATGAAAAAAATTACGAGACGATCAGAGTCCAACCCTGAAAAATCTATACTAATGGAATAAAGATATTACACCCTCTACAAGCTCCTCACCAATCCAACACAGATTACCGCAACTCTTTGGAAACAGAATATAGATTACAACCACGAAGAAAAAAGATAATGAAAAATACCCCAAATTGATCTCATTCTCTGAAACGACCTTCAATCATTCTTTCTCCTGTCCAAAGTTGCAATGGTACTCTTGCCACCTTTTTTTTCTCTTATTTTTTTTGCATTGTTGTATATTGCATGAGCCTTTATATAAACCCTTGTATGAATTAGGGTTTCCATATAAAAATCTATATATGGAAGCCAAAATATTTATGGAAATCCAATTACATCGAATCATATATTTAATAGAAATTAAATCATAAATTAGCTTACCATAAATTGAAAATCCAATTATATGGAAAGTTAATATATGAAAGATCCAGTCATAAATATATAATTAAAGTCAAAGATGAAAATCAAATATAATATTTGCTTACCATAAATGTTCCAATACTCGGCGCTCGATGCACTTTTTGAACTTTTTCTACACACGGATGACACTCGTCGTGTAATGCCCCGCTTCTAGCAGTTTACTTATGGAACACTTGTTACTTTGACTCGGTTGATAATTGAGTCTCGGGAAAACCTTACCGCCAATCAAGACGGACGAAATGCAATGAACCCTTCAAACTGATGGAACGACTTCTATTAAAATGAGTCCAAGAGTTTTTGTTGGTTATTTTGCTGCTTGGTTTTGTGTTGCTTTATGTTTTGTCTTGCTTTCGATGACTTGGTTTTCATGATTCGTTTTTCTCGCTTGCACATTCTATTAGAATCGTTAGGAAAAGAGATCGAATGATGCTAACCAAGTATTGTTGCAATTTTAGGACGCATAACCAAGGAGTGATCGTTGCATAAGGCTTCCCCATTCTCTTGTTCGATTCAATCGGTGAGTGGCTTAGGCCCTTCGATAAATTCTTTAGTCCATACACTTTAATAAAATAATCTCTAGTCTGCACGAATTGCACATTCCTAATTCTATTGATGCCTCACTAAATGAGATAAGCTAAAAGAGATGAATTGCATGCTTGATATATATATAGAATTGTTGCATATGCTTTTTCAAATAGACGTGTAGATGTTCCTTACTCATATGTTGCATAAGAGCTATTTAGAGAAACCTCGCATGGGTTACCAGAGAAAAGAGTAAAGAGATAGAGATGTCCATTTATAGTCTAACTGCTGCATAGTAAGAGTTTATATGATAGAGTTGCATACCATGCATCGGTCTTTAGACAACTTGTGTACAAGGGTAATCCCACGAACGGTTCCTGGGGCACTAGAGATCGTTCGTCCTAGGGGGGATCAGAGGAACACCCTGAGGTAATGAAGTCCTCGCGATCAGGAGAGTGTTCATGTCTATATAGCATGGGTTTCCCATGAACCATCATGTAGTTAGGCCGCATGATAAATTACATTCTAGGCACACTTGACACTTGATGCAGACACTGATGCATGAGTTATATACATATATGCAAGTTGTTGCTAACCTATGTGTATGCTCCAGGGATAACCGCTCGATCGTGGGTAAGATTTATCATATGCGTAGTCTATCTATTTTTTATGTTTTCTTGCTTGAATTGTTAAAAAAAACTATACAACTAGAAAGATCACCTAATAATGCTAGCTTCATATGCTTACTTAGTGTGGATTTCTAGGTGAGTTTGGCCATGGTCGCTCACCAGTACATGTTGTAGTACTGACCCACGTTTGTGGACAAATCTTCAGGTTCTGGTAGCGAGAGCTTGACGAGCATTTTGAACCAGTACTAGCGCATCCATCCAGCAGAACCGTGCTCGTGCTGCTTCCTTAGCTTTCCTCTCATGTGTGCAAGCTCTTCTTCTGCTAGTTGTTTTAATTTTTTGGTCCTACTAAAAGGATATAATGTATGGGCGTTGTGGTTACTTTTGGGTTTATAAAAAGTGTTGTAAGCCATCTATGGCATATAACTCAGCCAAGCAAGTACCTTGCAATCCAATCGTCAAGTATTCAATAAAGAAAGTGTTTTGTGTTCCCATCAAATGTGTTCAACTTTGGATCTCTGCATTTTACATTCCGTGCTTATATATGTTTATTTTCGTCTGACTTGTGTCACGTGCAGGTATATGCCTGGTGCAAGCACAACTTAGCGCGTCCAAGCGAGGACGATCGGTTCCGTAGAAACCAAGCGAGGACGACCGGCCCCTACGGAACCGGAACGTGACACGTCGCACTCCAGAATATTCTTCACATAAGTTAGGAATCTCACCCACTCCTACAGGAGCAGAGCTGTGGTAGAGAGTCTAAGAGTCTCCATACTAGCTAGCTAGCTAGCTAGTGCCGAATTTAAGGAGCACCTCGACCTGACTTACAAGGATGTATAGGCCTAAACCTTTTTCTTGTCCTCAAGTTCAACTAATGGACACACAACATTTTATACACACGTAATCTATTGAATTGACGATTCAATTATGTGACTTAGGTGACCCATACATGTGCAAGAAGATATATAATTAGAGAGAGAGAATTATTTTTTGTTAGTGTTACGGGAGGACATGTTCAATGGAGGTGATGGAAGAAAAGAATTCAAATTGATGACTCCAATTAATTTAGTTTGATAAAGACTTAAGTTGTTGTCGTTGTAGTTATAGGACAAGTACAAGCAAGAGAGAATCTTGCCATGAAACCTCAAATTACTTGTTGAAGATAATGTAACTAAGTAACAACTTCTGATACTAGATCTGTTGTCCTACTATTTCTGTTCTATATTTTGTTCTTATCTTATTACATGTGGGTTTTTTTTTTATATCAGCTGGAACTTAAATGTAATAGGATGAAAACAGAAATAGTAGGACAACAGATCTGGTCTGACAACTTTTAGGTTTACCTCCAAAAAGAAAAAATAACCGTAAGATTTTGTGGAATTATACTTAGATTCATGGCTTATAGATGGACAATAAAAATTAAGGCTGCATTGAAATATTGAATGCGAGGACGAGGAGGAGGAGGAGGAGGTGGTAGAGAAAAAATAATTTGGAAGCTGAGAAAGAGCACAACTGATAAAAAAAAAATTCCCACTGTTGTTCCACATTACCTCTCCAGTCCATATATATAGATTTGATTTTAACTAAAAGGAAAAACATAGATAGAATTTGGTAAAACAATTTATGAAATCCATAATTTATTTTCCCATTACATTTCCAAATTTCAAGAGCAGCGAGAGCTAGGCAAGACTTTATTGAAGATTTACCTCAAAGAGAATCCCCTTCTAGTCATGGACCAGTCCTCATCAATGCTTCGTACTTCTCTAATTATTCGATCGATTTGGAACTAAACTCTATCCTCCTCCTTTTATATATTACAAGACCATCCATAGTGGCGACACTCCAAAAACATGTTTCAAATTACTGATCACCATGTACAATCTTGCTCCACCTTAGTTCTAAATCTCGAAATCGTCATGCATTATACAGTTAAACATTCCACCAACAACCTATTCAGGAGCAAGTAGAGCAATCAAAAATGTCGAAGAGCTACTAACCGAACATGTTTAACTTGTCTTATTTGTAATACAGTCGAATCTAAATAGGAGTTGATCCATGACGTATGATATTGAGCTCGACTCAATTAGCTTAAAATGGTAAACCCCCTTCCCCTTTAAGTCATGTAGGACTAAATCCTCTATATATGCATCATCCTTCCACCACTCTCTTATCTAGTTATAACTCTTGGCACTATACTGATTAACCAGGTGTCAGGAAGGATGCAAGACATAAGTACTGCTCAACAGATTGTTCCATCTCCTTCACTCTGAAAAATGTGACATTCTCTTGAATATGGCTCAAACCATAAATTCATTATTCATCAAACCAAGCAACCTAGTCTTGATTAATTTGAAGAAACATGAATATGTATCTTAGCCTTCAAATATTTTAAGTACTGAATAATCTTTGAAGATGTTTGTATATATATTCAGTTAATTATACCTTATTCAAAAGTTTTTCTACTAGGAACACGAAAACTATAGGGAACTAAGTTGGCAATGGAGATCCAGATACAATTAGGAAACCAATATATATATATATATATATATATATATATATATATATATATATATATATATATATATATGTGTGTGTGTGTGTGTGTGTGTGTGTGTGTGTGTGTGTGTGGATGAATCAAGCAAAATTAGATATGCATAAGAAGCTATGCCCTTGCTAGCCTTCAATATCAAATAAGGAGATTAACACAACATGAAACTGGAGTTCAAACCCTACCAATGTCGAAGAAACTATATATCAGAAGCTAATATTTAAATGTTTCATAGAAAATAGATTTATTCACTCGTTGAACTATATATTCAACACTTGTGTGAGACTCTTGACCTGCATTAACAAGTTGATGCACGAGTTGCTCCACGTACCAATAGTCATGTGCTTACCTGGTCAAGCCACCAATCGACCATTTTATGGGCTAGGTCTGTGTTCAATATTTGTTCATAAGACAACATAGGATTGGAAATTAAATTTACCCTCAAACTCATATAAATTATCTTGCTAATCAACATAATGCTTGCTTAATTAGCAATTCCAAGAGTAGCAGAAACTCCATAATATTGGAGAACCTAGATTTAATATGACTTTGATCCATCTGCTCGATCATTCAACTTCACAGACTTTTTCTCTAAAAGCCTCTTGAGTGTTGAGCAATCCAAACAAATTCTTTTCCTAGAACTTTAATTGTTTTAATTAGGTTGTTTGTCTATAGATGCTTTATACTTCTTACTTGACATTGATCTTCTCTGACTGGTCTTGAACATAATTGTCCTTGAGTTATCAATCCTAATTATTGGTACTAACTAGGAAACACATTAAGTCAAGTTGGCTGATCTAGTTTTAGTTAACTGTGTTGGTGTTTTCCACTTAGCTTTGGGTGTTTTAGTCCCATATTGAAGAACCACCAATGTGTATAACTCAATATATAGCTATGCTTAGAGCATCTTCAACCCTATTGTCTTATTTTATGTTGTGATTACTATATGGCATGAGGCACAAGACAATATCTTTACTATGTCGCAATATTATATTTACACAAGACAATGTGATAAAAAAGTGTTATCCAATACAAAAGTATTTAGAAGACAATAAAAACTACTTTTTTCAACTTCCAAGACAACTTTTTCACTTCTTTCTTTTTTTATAAATATTTTTATTCATAATTGATATGTGGAATAAAGTTATTGTGAAGTCCATTGTCTATATCTAGACAACCAACTTCACATTATCCTTGTCATGCCATTGCCATGTCAACTTCACAACCAACTTCACATTTGCATTGTAGAATAATTTTTGAAATAATATGGTCTGAATCCTATGTGACAACAATTTCTTCCAAAGCCACAACAGAGTTGGAGATGCTCTTAGTATTGGTATATACACATAGGGTGGTGACCCATGTGGGTTGACTTTCCTAGAGGGATTAAGTGTGAACTCTATTATTACAATCTTTATTTTGTCACCACCTCTGGAAAGTTTTTCTTAGAAGCTAAGCCCCAACACTACCAGAAAAAGTTAAATTAGCGACGTCTAAAAACGTCGCTAAATAACCAAAAATCGTCGCTAATTTGGTTTAGCGACGTTTTAAAGCAGTCGGAAAAAACCAAGTCGCTAAAACAAAAAACGTCGCTAAACGTCGCTATGCCGACGTTTTTTAGCGACTTTAATGTGTCGCTAAATTTAGCGACGTTTTGCGACGCCAAGTCACTAAATAGCGACGTTTATTAAAGTCGCTAAACGTCGCTGATTAGCGACATCTATCGCGACGTTACACCGACGTCTTTAATGACCTGGCTATACTGCCATGTCAGCAATTGGCGACGAAAAGCGACGTCATTAGCGACGTATTTAGCGACTTTTTACAGCATCGCTAATTAGCGACGTATTTAGCGACGTAACTTAACGTCGCTAAACGTCGCTAATAACGTCGCTAATTTTAAAAAAAATAAAAAAATAGTGTCAAGAAGCAAACATTGGTGATTTCCTGCAGTTTTACACTATCTTCATCACACACACCAACATGATTCAATCTAGCTAACTATATAATCCAATTAAATTAAAGACCACAAGAAGTATCAATCCAATTAAATGTGGATATGCAAGATAACTATATAATCCAATTAAATTAACTAAAAAATTAAAGACCACAAGAAGCATCATACATCATGTCTATTGTTGAAGTATCAACAATTCATAATATACAATCGCATCCTAAATAATAATAAAAATAACTATACTACTACGGATCTGCAGGAGGCTGACCACCGGCACGCTTGAAGGATAAGAACTCCTCATACTTGTCCCGTAGAATCGACACCGATGTGGATGGAGAAGGCAGTGACGTCGGTGGAGGCCGTGCCCGCTCCAAGTCTGCGAGTCGCTGGTTGTAAGAATCCAGGGTAGATAACAACCTCGTACTGCTATCACCCATTGAATCTTGCATCCTCGTCAGCTTCTCGCCCATCGATAGCTGTGACGCCTGCAGCTCCATGATGTTGCGATCATTGGAGGCTCTAATATCATTTGTCAATTCCCATAGCTCCGTCATGCTGCGGTCGAGCATATCCAATCGTGTGATGAGCATCGGATCGTCCGCCTGCGGTTGGGACCGGGACTGGTCCTCCATACTTCACAGCAAGTCGTCACGGAGAGACGCAATCTGACGGTCAACGGCCTCCTGGACTCTGGCCGACGACTGCGAGGGCTGCGACTGCGAGGGGTGTGTGGAATGCGCAGCTGTCGGGGAGGCCCTAGATGACTGCGTCGCAACCAGGGCGCCATAGGAGCCCGTACCGTAGTACGTACCCCTCTGCAACCTCCTTCGATCTGTTTTTGCCTGTGCCAACTCATGTTTTCTGCAGTCTCCTTAACCATAAACAACCGCTGCAACCGCGGCGTCAAAGGCAAGTAGTGCATCGAATCGGTAGGCTTCCTTGCACCGACAGACTTTCCTCTAACAGTGGCCTTGTAGCGATCAGCACCACAGAATCTGCACGCATCTTCATCGTTGTCGTCTTTGTAGTACAATATGTACCCGTTGCGACATGCATCGATTTTCTCGTATCCCATCCAAAGCGATCTCACCATCCTCTTAGATCGATAGAAGTTTTTAGGCAACTTTGCACCCTCGGGCAAGATCTCTATAATCAAATCGAGCAGTCGATTATAGCATTCTTGCGACATGTTAAAATCGGACTTGATGCTCAATAATCTTGTAACCACCTCCAACGGTGAATGATCCTCACAACCAGGATATAGTGGAGTCCTTGAATTCTCAAGCAACTCCATAAACTTTGCAGCATCGGCATTCGGTGCCTCCTCAGCTGCATCATAATTGTCCGGATTGAAACTAGGTCCCGCCGCATCATAATTGTCAGGATTGAAACTAGGTCCCGCCGCATCATAAACCATGTTCACCAACCCGTCGTCGTAAGCATCGTGGTCTTGGACATCCATATACGGCTCCACATAGGGCTCCGACTCCGATGCTAGAGATACAAGTTCTCCGTGCGCGGTCCACTGATAGTAATTCGGCGTAAAGCCCTTCGAGTATAAATGATATGTAACTTCCACTTCTGGATGATATTTTCTGTTGCGACATCTCACACACGGACACTTAATTTTGGTACCGTCCATGTACTGAGGGAACGCCTTGGCGAACTACAGGAACTGCTGTACACCCTCAATGAATTCATCCCGCACACCGCACATGTTATCAGGATGACGGTTGTACATCCACGAACGATGACGCAGATAGTAATTCGTATCCATTTCTAGATACTTCTGCAAAATTGACAGTATGTATCATATAAATCATTACATGCAAAATTAACTTCTGTGTCTGTGTCAGTGTCCATTATGGGAAAAGCAGTATATATATATATATATATATATATATATATATATATATATATATATATAACATTACCCAAATAATATCTTAATACCACTTTACTACTATACCTTAACCCACTGCCCCAATATCATTTGTCAATGGTCACCTAGGCTGTCGCTTGGGCACCCCTAGGCGACCATTGCCACAACTGAAAAATTTAATACAAAATGAGTCGACATATATTTGTCCGCCTAGGTTGCCTAGGCATGTCTAGGCATTGCCTCAAACAGCATAGCAGGCACTTTTACTTTACAAATAATGTCATACAAATTTATGTTACAGTAAGGATTCCCCCACTGGAAAAGCTCCAAAAATCCTTTCTCCGTCTCCCTTGAAGGTTGCAGCAGAGTCGAAACCCTTGAAGGTTACAGCAGGAGCTCAATGAAAATGGAGCAACACAAACCAATGTAGGTCTCAGTGAGCCTATCAATGGCGAAGATCATAGGTGAGCCGTAGTTTCTCCTCATGTCAAAAAACCTAACCCTAACCCTAGGTCCTGATCAGTATCTGTGTCAGTGTGTGTGTGTGTGTCGTGTCAGTATCTGTGTCAGTGTCTGTGTGTGTGTCGTGTTTGTGTCAATGTCACATGTGTCCTGTGAGAGAGAGAGAGAGAGAGAGAGAGTTTACCGGAGTAGTCGCGGTGGAGAGCCGGTCGACGGAGTGGGGGGGGGAATTTTTTTTCTGTTCGAAATTTCAACAGATGGGGAAAAATGAAACCGAGCCCTAATTAACCAAATTTTAGCGACGTTTAGCGACGTCCAATAAAAACGTCGCTAAATTAAATTTTAATGTCGCTAAACACGTTGCTAAATATTTTTAATATAAAGGTCGCTATATACGTCGCTAAATGTCGGTAAATTAGACATATTAGCGACCTTTAGCGACCTTAATTGAACTTATAGCGACTTATCTTTTAAAATCTTAATAAAAGTCGCTAAACGTCGCTAAATGTTGCCATTTAGCGACGTCTAGCGATGTTTTTATAAGGAGTAGCTAATTTATATATTATTAGCGACGTTTATTTTGACGTCACTAAAATACGTCGCTAATTCCGCTTTTTCTAGTAGTGCAAAGGGGCTTAGCGACTCGCACTCGCACTCGCACTCGGGCTCAATGGCGCAAATTGACGCTTTGTTTGCCCACTTTGTATTTAGCTCGTGTGCTCCTTTTATGCGCGAGTTGCTAGCTCGGGTGCATGCAGCCTGGCGCTATGCGTCCAGGCCAAGGCACTATGCGGCCTGGCGCTATGCGGCCAGGGGCTATGCGACCAGGGTCTTTGTGGCCAGGCGCTATACAGCCAGGGGCTATGCGGCCAAGTTTGGATGAGCAAGTTGCATGTGGAGGGGACAGGGTCTACTATTGACGGCACATGCAACACATAGTTTTTTGTGCCTTCCAAAAAATACGTCGCATGCGACTGATTTTGACGTTTGACGGCGTTGTCTGCCTCATGTAGTACAGCGTGACCGGCGGCGCCTGCGGCTCTGACACCCAGATTTTGTGGGATCTAGTCGGTCAGCGCATATGCGGCATAGAGTTTTCTAATGCCGCATAGGTGATGTTTTCTTCTATATATAAAGGACCTCATAGTTCATTTGAGGAGAGAGAAAATACAGATGGAAAAATCGAGGACACCAGATCGCATCTCGCTAGTAGCTCTACACATGGCCCGTGTTCTACCATCTTTGATCTGCCCCTGGACTAACAATCTCAAAGCAAGATGAAAGAACATTCGATCAAATATTCTCGGCAATAAGTTCTCACAAACTTGAGAAGATTGACGGGATACACTTCGAACATTTGGATGAGGGAAGGAGTCCTTTGTCAAATGTTGAAAGTGAGTTGTCGGAACCTACTATTACACAGGATAGAGGAGTTAGCGTTTGAAGGACGCACATTCCCGTTGGAAGGAAGATTACAAGATGACCAAGGATTGCAGAGTATGCGCATGACAAGTCTTAACACAAGACAGTTCTTGGCGGTTGGCAAGACTTAGCCACAAGGCAGTCTCTTGCCGCATGACAGTCTCTTGCCGCATAGCTGATTCTTGGTACATGAAAGAGTTGGTCGCATAGTGTCTTATGCGCATGTTGGAGGCGCATGAAGACTTTTGCACATGGTCGTCTCTGCGCATGGAAAGATTGGCGCATGGTGTACTATGTGCATGAAGGTCACTGCACTTAACAGGACTTGGCATATGGGTGGAATTGGAGCTTGACAGCAGAACCAATTCAAACCAACATAGCGAGGTATAGCTAAACTTGGTTTCTTTGATTACATAACTTAGTTGCTATTATTGCATAGGTTGAGTCATCAAGCGTGGTTTCTAACTGGTGGGTAGACACTAGTGCATCGGGCCACACATGATCTGGGAAAGATCAGTTCACCAAAGAAGAGCACTATCTTAGAAGAAGGTCTCTATGATGAATAAATATCGAGCAGAAGACCTAGGGATCGGGATTATGATTCTGGACTTCTGGCATGAGGAAGAGATTGCTCTTATTGAGTTGTGATGCATATGACTAATACATATTTCAACAAAGATGTCTAGTTCAGGGATATCTCCAAGATGTAGGGGTAAGGAGGTGGAGAGACATGATGATTGTGCTCAGACACAAGTAGTCATGAAGCTGTTTAGACGGGCAACTACAAGTACAGATCCACTGGATCTGGTGTGCTCAGATATCTGTGACTTATATTCTCCATAAAAGGGTCGGGATGAAGTTTATCACTTCTTTCTTCGACGATTTCTCAGTAAACACGTTCACGTATATTTTCATAATCAAAGGATGAGACGTTCGAGAACCTCAGGGACTCCAGGTTGGAGCTGAGCTTCATATCGGTCTATAACTCAATAGACTCAGAAGTAATCAAGACGAAGAGTATCGTTCTTTGGATTCACATCGTTCAAACTTATTAGAACATGGACTTGACTATGGGACGTGTGTCGTGTAATACCCCGCAACCGTACGGTGTATTATGCTGAGTCGAATTGAATGAGGCAATAGCTGGTTATATTTTGATTTGTTGGATTTGGGGACAAGTATTGATTTGAGTTAGTTTCATGTGCAGATTTCTAGCGGAGTTCGATAGAATCAGATGTTCGTTCATAACAGTTCTGGGATAACAGGATTGAAGCGATAATGTTGTCTTCCTTAGTCCGATCGGTCGGATTTGGAGAGAACGGTCTACTCGCACGGCCATACCAATTAAGTATATCGTACTTTGCATAGGACTACGGGTTCAAGGGATCAGCCGTATCGGCAAGGTAGGGTGCTTAACAGAATCAGACTTGGTGAATGGGCTCTGTCCCTTCTCCTCTACCCCTTCATGCCTAATAATATGGAATACACGTAATGGCTTGAACACTTGGACTGGAACTTAGAAATTACTACACTGTGGCGTGCATACAATGTGCGTCGTTCGGTTGGATATGATTTTTCGCTTGAGTTATTTTTTGCGTTGGGCGGTTGGAGCTTAAGTAGGCAGTTGGAGCTGAGTGGATCATCTTGGTTGGAACATCAAGGCACTTCGGGCGGGCGAGCGAACGTGTATCCGTGCACGAGTATCAGTTAGGCGCTTTATCATGCAAAGCATGCAGTTGTGGTTCAAAACCGGACAACTGCATCATTGAGGGCATTGTGCCACTGTTAGGGCATTTAGCCACGGACTTTTCTGAGCGAGGGATATTGCACTAATTTAACACTGTGTCGAGAAGCGGCATAGTGCCTATGGGGATAATTTGATATGGTGCCTTGGGATATAAGTTGGAGAATGGTTATGGATAGTTGGTTGGATTGAGACGAGTATCATTTGGTGGGACGAGAATGCTCGATTCTCTCGATATACCTACTTGGTGTTTGCATCGGTCACAGACAACCTATTGCGCATAGGGTTTGGTTTTCTCGAACGGGAAGGCTCCAGGGCCCGAGACTGTTCGGCCATGGAGGAGACAAATGGTAACGTGCCTTGGGCACGGTGCTGGTAGTTCGATACGACCAGGCAGGCTAGCTACTCAACGCTGGATCGGGTAGAACTGCAGTTGATCAGTCCTATATGGCTTGGCCAGTGACTTCATATAGATAAGAGTTGGTTTCCTTTGCCTTGGTTTGGTTTGTGCTTTTCGTATAGGCAGCGGCCACCTTGCCTCTGCAAGAGTGTGCATATCGATGATTGGATTAATAAGGCTTGGATTGTGGCTTGGTTTGAGGATGGATATTGAGGCTTGGATTATGGTTCGATAAGTTTCCGCGTTGCTTGGGTTTTGAGTAGGACGGTATGCATATTAGTTTTTTTTGAGTTGGATATATCTGCTTGTATATTTTGCTTGAGTTAAATGCTTGAATGCTTAATCTGCTTTACAGTTTTTTCCTAACATGTCATACCTCTGCCACAAAATGAATCTAGAATTCAAGTAGAAAGATCACCATATAACTATTTGCATTCACTATTCTACTTAGTATCGGTTTAGACGAGTGGGTTACCCCGCTCACCAGTATGGCTGTGTACTGACCCACGTTTGTGGACATTATTTCATGTACGCAGGTGTAGTGGCGCTGCTTGGATATACGGGACATGATGTATGAACGGTAAGTACCTTTGTGGGCAAGAGAAAGAGCAAGAGTGTTGCATCGCCTTTGTGGCATTCTTCCTTGTGTCATTTTCAATTGGACCCTATCGAGAGCTTCGCTGCATATACTCTGATGTGTGCTAGGTACACAATACTTGACTTTCGTTGCAACTTGGTCATTTCGATGATAACTTTGATGTTTGACAATATCGACTTTTGTGAACGCAACTCCAGGCTCGTACGACATCACGCCCCAATGGGAACGATTGTCCTACGAAAGTGCTACAACATAGTGATTCACGTTCTGCACGGACGATTGAGTTTGCTGGATATTGGGGCATGACATGTCGTTCTTTGGATTCTCATCATTCAAACTTATTAGAACATGGGATTGACTATGGAACGTGCTTCGTTCTTTGGATTCTCATCGTTCAGCCTAGAACTTGGAATTGACTATGGAACGACATCTTCGTACTCTCCCAATCCATTAAAGGTGCAGATAGGAAGGACCAGTAATTGACAGTAATGATAATTTCTATATTATTGTACAAATAGCCTTCCAGATTGTTTGTGGGAGAATGTTGCACTTATGATTATGTCCGAAGTACCGTTCGTAACTTCTGATGTAAATATGGTTCAAAGTTAGATCCACATGAATATCATTTGAATATGGGGGGTTTTGGCATATGAGTAATTTTTTGGAGGACCTTATCAGCAGAGTTATTGGCACTTTTGTAGAAGAAGACGTAGTTCAGGAAGGAGTTATCTTTTAAGAGAAAAAATTTGAACCATAACTCGAAGAGGAGTCAGCAAGGAGACTCTAAATGTCATACCCCAGTACCAGAATACGGAGACGTACATGACTAACTACCCCGTACAAGGTGCTATACGTCTTACGGCGATCACAATTGTATAAGACAAGAAGGTGAATGCTACAATCAAGTCTCTTATGGTCAAGAACTTCTGCTTGCTATTTTGTGGAGTCTGAGGTTATCTCAGAAATAATGCATAATAGGAATCCTCAGATCACGCCAGTACCGAATACGAGCTAACCAAACCAATAGATAAATAAAATAGGCACTTGTAGGATGCACCAGTCCACCATAGGGCTACTGCGCTAAAAATACGGTATTAGCGGTTCCAGTATTCCTATAGTAAAACAGTGGCTCGGCATAATAATAGGTCAGATATTGTACTCCACTAAGGCAGATGATATACAGTATATGTGGTGGCCAGCCCACAGCGCACTTAGAATGAATATCTGTGGGAAGTTTTATTGGCATGATCTCAGGATACCATTCACTCCAATTGTTACTACCACTTTTAGTTACCTAATTAGCCCTATGTTGTGTTTAAAATCTCAAGGCGTGGTCACAGGAGAATTTTTCTTAAGATGTCGTACAAAGTATGGGCATGCTAGATATGAATCCATGAAAGTCAAATCTGGATTCACCCGAGTGTGTATGCAATATTCAGTCAATCAATATCCTAGCCACGCTTTGGTAGTTGACTCGCTTATTATGCCCGTGCTGGAAAAATAATATATATTTATAATATCACGCGTTCAGGAATTTGGAGCCATTCTCGATGCACAACCCAAATATAATCACCTAACACGTGACACGATGTGTCGCATCTTGGCGCACATTAAATCATAGACAATTATCAGGCATTTGTGGTATCAATACGGATATAGTATTCGAGTCCAATTATCAATTATACATTGGGTCACGAAGAGCCAACAATATTCAATCAAAACAAGCAAGGTCGCATAGGTCTCTAGGCCGCATGGGAAATCGAGGCCATATATGACTCTAGGCCGCATATGAAGTCAGGCCGCATGTGAAGTCAGGCCGCACATGGAGTCAATGCTGCATGCTCAGGGTTAAAGTCTACTCCTTGGGACAATTGTTGAAGTGACGGGCAATGAATGAAGTCTCGGTGATGTGACAAGCCATAAAGTGTGCCATAAAAAAAATTGTAGAAACATGTACCATGATTTCAGAGTCATGCGTCCAAGGAAAATGGTGGCCGTATGCTCTCCAATGCCGCATAAGTGTCGATGTCGCATGGAGTTCGATGCCGCATGGAGGTCTCTTGGACTCAGCAAAATTCTCATTCGTTTAACGAGTGAAAACACAGGGTGTTCAAGGACACTTATGTGAATAAGCAGTCATGCGTCCAACAAGATGGACACATGCTGTCAGTATGCGGCAAGAGTTCAGGCTGCATAACCCTCTCGGGCCGCATAGCACTCTCAGCTGTATAGCTCGCTGGTCGTATGAAGACTTCGTCTTCTCCAAACAACATGTTCGACAATGGCAAAAAAGCTCCAAAAACTAAAATCTTGTTTTGTCCATAAAATCCTCATTTTAAGTCCAAATCGAGTGAATTAAAAGCCAAAATTCTCTAAATTGAAAGCTCTATCATGTAGCAAAAACTGGTTTTTTAAAATACATGTTTAATAGATCAAAACCAAGAAAAACTCATAAAATCCATAAAATCCTAGGTTTAGAAATGTAGATATACTCAAAACCACCCATCAAAACAGAAAAATCCAAGTTATAAAAGTCTAAGAAATACATTACAACATAATGGAACAATAATATGGAGGGTTTTTCCATTTTTCATGCAAGGTGTACCTGCCTATGGAAATGGGGAGAGAAAACTAAAGAGAGGAAGAAATGAAGAAGTACAGAGAGAGAGAAAATATTGGGTTATATATGGTAGGGTTAAGGGTTGAACCAAGGGTTCTCATGACTTGAATCAATCCACAAAATAAACCATGAGCAAGATTAAACCAAAGAATGTGTTTAGTCTCCATGCACATACAACAATGCTAAAATAAAAATATGTTCCAAATACGTATATCGAGAATGGGGAGTGACATCACTATCCACCTTAGAAAAATTCCGTCCTCGAAATTCGAATCCAAGCAATAGCTAGAGAAGTCAGAACAAACACGATACAAATCTACTAGCAACTACACATGCAAGCAATATCATCACAACATACAGGTGATCACCTGATCACAAAATCCGAGATATGAAGGCGTAAGAAAGAATATACCTTCTGAATCGAATAGGTGCGGGTACCGGAATCGAATATCGTCCTCGCGCTCCCACGTCGATTCTCCTAGAGACTGATATCCCCAAGCAACCCAGACAAGAAAATAGTCTGGTTCTTGAGCACCTTCTCCCTTCGGTCCAATATGGATACGGGTTGCTCCTCGTAAGATAAGTCGGTACCAACGACTAATTCAGAATGATCGAGGATATAACTCGGATTCGGAACATACCTACGCAACCGAGACACATGAAATACATCGTGTAGCTCACGTACTGCTATGCGATCAGATGCTATGCGGTCAGGATCTTTGTAACCATGCGCTATGCAGCTAGGAGCTATGTGGCCTGGCGCTATGCGGCCAGGTTTGGATGAGCGAGTTGCATGTGGAAGGGACAGGGTCTGCTATAGGCGGCGCATGATTTTTTGTGCCTTCCTGAAAATGCGGCCCAAGCGGCTGCTTTCGGCTTTTGGCGGCGTTGTCTGCCTCGTGCAGTATAGCGTAACCGGCGACGCATGCGGCGCGGACGGCGCCTGCAGCTCTATCACCCATATTTTGGGGGATCTAGTCGGTCAGGGCATATGCAGCATGGAGTTTCCTCATGCTGCATATGTGCTATTTTTTTTTATATATAGAGGACCTCCTCTTTCATTTGAGAAGAGAGAAAATACAAATGGAAAAACCGAGGACACCAGATCGAATCTGCGGCCCAGAGTGTCCCCCTCCCACATGGTATTTTTGAGTGTTTTCGAAGGTGACATTGAGCGTTCCAGAAATTTATTTGTGAACTTGCTGGTTCCTGGGGGCAGATCATCTGTATGGTAAATCTTGCTTTGAGCAACGGTGGTTTTGACCACCCCAGCAAGGAGCTTTTCTTTAGCTTTTTATTTTCTCGTTCATTCTCATTGTAGGGTCTGCGAACGTAAAGAGAAGAACGTTTTTCTTGTTGCTTGTTGTCATCTTTATTTTCTTCGGAGTTTGTTTGTAACATGTTCTTGGTTAGTACTTCGTTGGAATCGAGAATATCAGATGAGGAACTCTTGTGTGAATCTCTGATCTCGACGACAACTTGGGTTCTTGTAGAGAGCGGACTTTCGGGTCTCGCTAGTAGTTCTGCACATGGTCCGTATTCTACCATCTTTGATCCGTCTCGGGACTAACAAACTGTACACTAACCCCACGTATAGTAGAATTTTTCTCAAGCTAATATTACATGTAACATGACTGCAATTAGATGCGTGGAAGCAATGCATATAGACAGAAGAAGCTATGGCTTTTATTGACTAATTTCAAGGGAAAATTATGCAATCAGGAAAGAAGGATCCCTTGCCTAAAAGGGAACTCTCCCTAAAGTAAAACCCCACCCAGCTGAAGAGATCTATAATATCTCAAATCTATATATTAACTTGAAAATTGTATATCAATTTATGAAATTGAGAAACCTAGATATGTAACATAGTTCAATATCGTAATGCTTCAGTATACATTAATTATATTGCTATGTAAATTTGTGCGAATCAAGTACTCTAGTAGCTTGAGTCTACTTAACATATATATGGGTAAATTTCTGGATATGAAACTTTTTTCCCCTACCCTCATATAGATGTAGGTACATTCGCACAATTTTATACATCAATAGCAGAGGAACAAATTGTAAAAGGCCCTACAATAGCACCAAAACTATAGAGTGGTCACGAGGGTTGAGGACTGTGAATCCTCTCTAATTGAAAAAAGGAGCAGATTTATGTGACTCATCCAATGATTTACATCTTGTACTTAATTGGCTTGTATACATGATGAAACCTGTATCATTAATACTGAAGTTTGCTCTCTGTCTCGTCAACATGAAAATATATTCTACCAATTTCGTGTATATTTTATCTTTATCTACCTTTTTCTATAAACTAAACTGTTGGTATTCACTATTCATTCATACAATCTGTGCTCTAATAGCATGGCAAATTAATTATCACTCATTTAGTGATACATATAGTTCTTAATCTACACTATCCTAATTTTCTAATCTTCTCCCCCATCTGAAAGATAAGTCTTGACATATGGATACTACTATCAAGCAAAAGCTATATATGCACATTAACCTCCTTCATATGCATCTTGCTAAAATATGATAATCAACGAATACTCTTAAGTTCTTAACGGAGTCCCTGGTACTAGGAAAGACATCTAACTGAAGTTCCTAATAAGTAGCTATATATCATTACAATGTGGGATATTTTAGCAAATTGTCTCATTCAAAATATAGAAACTGA
The DNA here is from genome assembly GCA_036927795.1 of Iris macrosiphon. Lineage (NCBI taxonomy): Eukaryota > Viridiplantae > Streptophyta > Magnoliopsida > Asparagales > Iridaceae > Iris > Iris macrosiphon. The sequence continues at coordinate 44,284,048 of JAYESA010000019.1, read as the reverse complement.
CATATACTCCTACATTTTTAAAACCTAAGAAATACCTCCCTTCTTTGTACGGAATAGGTAAAAAAAAAAAAACTAAGATATAACCCCACTATTTTAATCGATATTTTGACTGTTTTGTACAAAATAAGGTATTTTTTTAGTTTTTTTTTTTAAAATAGTAGAGATATATGCTAGTTTTCATATTTTGAATGAGGATATTTGTTAAAGTATCCCTTACAATTTACAAAAATTAGTTACATAGACACTCCAAAAGTACAAAGCTATAAAATCCAGATCGTATGATACAAGCTACAAATTACATGTTACCAGTTCATGCTTCCTCAATTGAGAAACCGAGTCAGCGGAAACTTGAATTTCTAGTTGTAAATTGAGCAGAGAGTGGCATTTGATGTTTTGCTTGTTGCAGTTCTGTGCACAAGAAGTTTATTAAAGCAAATGACTTTCAAAATATGCCATATAGTTTTATACTCATAAATAATTTGACAGACGCGAAAAATAGGTCTGCTTCCAAACCAGTCCCTTAAGGTTCATGCACAATTATAGGTTATCCAAACCTAGCCAGCAGAAACTTGAATTTCTATAGTCGTAAAGTGTGCACACACTGGCATTTGATGTTTTGCTTGTTGCAGTTCTGTGCACAAGAAGTTTATTAAAGCAAATGACTTTTAATGCAATTTAGTTTTTATACTCCTAATTAATTTGACAGAAGAGAAAAATAGGTCTGCGTCCAACCAGTCCCTTAAGGTACATGCACAATTATAGGTTATCCTAACCTAGTCATACAAAACTTCAAGAATTGAACAATGCTCACTGTAACTGCATTTTGAGCCTATACCTCTAGATTCTATAAATTAGCCAAGGAGAGAAATTTAAAAACACTGAAGAAACAATTGAAGAGGCAATACTGCAAAAACCTAGTCCCTTTAAGCTACGTACAATTATCAAAACATAAGTTGCTATATATCTACTAATATATGTATTTTTATGTTCATTCACCTTCAAGTAATTGGAATTTCAAGATGGAAATTAAATACTAAGATCCACTAAAACATCTTCAGTTTCCTTTAAACACCTCTTAGTTAACCAATTATATGATCATTCATTCCACATAACACTTATATTATGTTCCTAAGGGTTTGGAAGAAATTTAAAAAAAAAAAAAAAAAGCCTAGCTGAAATTAATATAACCTTGTTCATCTCGTTGCTCATTCCTGATCCATTGCTGGCGGCGGTTGCGGCAACTCGGTCCCGTTGGGTGCTGCAGGCGTGGGCGAAAGCCTCCACTGAAGAGGTGAAGGCGGCGGGAGGTGGTCGGTACTCACCGTACCCTCCTTCTGCCGCAGGCGGTCTTCGTTTTGCTCCGAGCATGAGTCGAGGTTCACCCCGAAGAGACGGACCCGCTTCGGCTCTGCCGCACGCACGGGCACCGAATCCAGTACCCTCCCTCCCATCAGGAGCACCGGCGGCGGCATGGGCCGACCGATGGAGCGGTAGCTCATGGGCGACGCACTATTAATTGTACTAGTACTAGCAAAAGCCGAGGAGGTCGGAGGAGGGGCGAAGAGTCCAGCCCATCCCCACGGGAGCACCGAGGAGCGGAGCAGGTGGGGAGGGTCCGGAGGGGCCAGGCGGTGGCACCAGTCGATGAAGAGGCGGCCCGTGGAGGCGGCGCGCGAGAACTTGACCGTGTCCCCGGCGCTGAGCCGCTTGTCCTTGACGAAGCGGCTCCACCCTTTGGTCATGACGTAGCTCTGGCTGGAGTTCCAGTAGGAGTAGCGGAAGCGCCACGGGCGGCCGGTGTGCTCCTCCTCGAAGCCGAGGAGGAGGCCGCCCTTCTCGTTGGACGCCGGGTCGAGGGGGAAGTAGTGCTCCGCGTACTGCTTCGGGATCACGAGGCGGTTCAGCTTCCCGACGTCGCTCGGGGTGACGACCTTCTCGAACATGTACTCGCGCTCCTCCTCCACATCTGCGGAGGAGGAAGGGGGGAGGGAGTTGGAAGAATCCTGGTGTAACTCGTGTCCTTCCTCACTATTGTAGTATCTGTCTCTTCTTCTGTGATCAGCTGCAGGGAGCTCCATACCTTGGTTTTGGAGTACTAGCTAGACAAGTTTTTCTTCTTGCAAGGAAAGATGATATCGGTGGTAGTACTAGTAGTAGTAGAAGTTTCAAGTATATATATATATGGGTGTACTTCTACTACTATACTATATACTCTTGACTTACTTTCGCGCGTGAAATATAATTTTGTGAGTATACTAGCTCTAGGAAGAGAGAAAGAGAGACCTAAGGATGAGAGTGGCTAGCTATTGTTTTCTTTTCTTTTTCCTCCACAAAGTGTTCCTTTCCTGTATGAAACATATTGATGGTCAAGAAAGAAACTTAGTGTAAACTCCATCTTAGATTATGAAACGAAGAAGAAGAAGAAGATGAAGAAGAAGAAGAAGAAGAAGAGATGGATCTATCAGTACCTATGCCAAAAGACTGCACTTAATTAGAAGGTTCCTAGAATTAATTAGCTTTCTATATATCAAATGAAGGTATTAATAATGGGATGGAGTGGAGAGGAGAGGGAGGGGGGCAACAAATGAAGTGGTCTTGGCTTCACGTGAGCTTGTCCGTTACATCATATGTTTCTTTTTCTTTTCTTGGTATATGTGGATATGTTGAATAATTAGCAAATCCCCAAGAAGAAGGGCCAATGTAGCTTTAGATAACATGAGCTTTGTGATTTGATTTGCCAATGTGTGAAAAAAAAGGACAAAAAAAAAATTAGGCACACAACGGCATGGAATAATATGTTCTAGTGCTAGATGAGATGTTCCAAGTGGTGGTTATGTTTGGTAGCTACGGGTATGCTTCAATTTGACTTTTAGGAGGCATGGGATCGATTCTTTTATCCCTAGGCCCACATTAGGCCAAGAGATCAATGGAATACTTTAAAAGTGTGTGTGTGATCTTCTCACCTGAACCCTCTCTCCCAAAATCAATTCCTTTTCCTTAAATGCGATGGGTAAGTAATTGACAAGATTTTACGATCACAAACAGATCATATTAATTTATTTATTTATTTATTTTTTATAAACCAGATTTTTTATATATATACAAATTAATACAGATGACTACTACATTAACAGAACGAACCCAAGTTGCCCATTCTGCCTCATGCATGACGAAGATATAAACCACCTATTCTTGTACTGTCAGGTTGCTCGAGAGGTTTGGTTATCTATCCGCTTAGGCTGCGGATGAGAAACTACTATGATGTTCATTCCCTCCTCGAATGATGGGTCAAACACGCTCAATCAAACGAGGTCTTCAGCTTGGGCACCTCCATGCGGTGGGCTATTTGGAAAGTTAGAGGAGATTGTGTCTTCAGACACATTGCGCCTTCCTCATCTCACATTGTGAACAAGGCCACTATCCTTCTTCAGACGTTCCAAGGTGGGCTAGCGCATAACCTTGATGAGATCGAGAAGATGCACAGTGTCGTCACCTTGCCAACCTCTTGGACAACCCCAACCGGGGATTGTATCGAGATCAACGTGGACGGGGCCACATCCCCCTCATCTATTGTTGCGGCTGCCACCGCAAGGAACCCGAATGGTGAATTCCTAGAGGTCGCTATCTGGCACTCTCTAATCTTATATGAAAATAACTGCAGTCTACTGGCGGAGATTCATGCCGTTCATATTGGGATCCTCCTTGTTGGATGCTTCCGCCCTGTCGACGTCGTCATTGAAGGGGACTCTCTAATGGTACATACGGTTTTCAAGGGAGACAACAACTTGTATCATGTCCCAATCTTCCGCAAGTTCGATTGTCCCCGCTGAACGTGAATCACCACGTTACAGAGCTCCCGCAGTACAATTATTCTCATCGGAAAGTGATGTCGTGCGAGCCTGGAAAGTGAATCACCACGTCAAACTTTATCGCCTTGTACGAGCGTAACTCCAGGCTCGCACGGCATCACGTTCCGATGAGAACGATTATCCTACGGGAGCGTTGTAACATGGTGATTCACGTTCAGCGGGGATGATCGAACTTGCGGAAGATTAGGGGATGACAATTTGGTATCAGAGCCAGGTTCATTTCCTCGGACTTTTTCTTTGGTTTATCACAAACTCTAAATAGCTTACGCGTGTCGTTTGGCTCTTGGCTCTACTCGATGTCGTATTGGATGTTTCCTGCAATAAGTCTATATATTATTGGTTATGGGTGCATGTTGTTCTTCGTTGCATTGGCTTTCGTAGGATTTCGATAGAATCATGTAGTATTGTTTGGCGTTGTTGCATTCGTGCAGCAAGTTGTGTTGATTTGCTGCATTTGTGCAGCAAGATGAGAGGTATCGTTGCGTTGGTTTGGCTTGTCTTTCGGGAAGATTCTGGTTTCATCAGTGGAGCAGTTGGTTGTCAAACGATATTGGTTATGTGGCATGATGTGAGTAGAAATATCGAATAAAAATAAAATATTACACGAGTTGCTCGTGTAGCGAATGTGTTGGACAGAGTTTGAGTTTTGGCTGAGAATATCAGAGAGAGCGTTGCACGAATTGCTCGTGTGGCGAATGTGTGGAACAGGCACTACCAGAATTAGTCAAATTAGCGACGCCTGAAAACGTCGCTAAATGGCCTAAAAATGTCGCTAAAAAAATTAGCAACGTAATTAGCGACGTTTTAATGAAGTCGCATTTAAGCTAGTCTCTGACAGGAAAAATATCGTAAAACGTCGCTATAGCGACGTTTGCTAGCGACTTAATTGCGTCGCTAATATTTTTCATATTAGCGACGTTTAGCGACTCAACGTCGCTAAATTAGCGACGTATTTTGTGTCGTTAAACGTCGCTAAATTTTTTTTGTTTAGCGACATTTTGTAACACATTTAGCGATATTTTATTGACCTGGCAAATACTGTCATGTCAGCAATTTAGCAACATTCGGTGACGTATTTAGCGATGTATTCAGCGACGTATTTAGTGACGTATATAAACGTCGCTAAACGATGCTAAACATCACTAAATTTTTAGTAAAAAATAAAAAAAGAATGTAAAATGATTTCCAAACCAATCTTCTTGCAGTTTATGAATTTCTAATTTATATAAATAGACCCGGAGCAATCCTCCGTTGAATTTCCTGGGTTTGACGACCCCTTCGGTGGAACACTCAACACCGGTAAATTAACATACATTTAATATAAATAAAATAAATACACATACTTATAATAGTTCATAAAAATAGACAGATCCGGAGCAACCTTCTGTTGAATTTTCTGTGTACGAAATATCATAAAAGTATATGAAATATCAAAGTCACACAATAAACACAAAATAAAAGTATCACGGTCACACAAAAAGCACAGTATAAAAGTATTACAGTCACACAATAAGCACAATAAAAGTATCACAGTTACACCATAAGTCTTATCCAATTCCTCAATCTCTCATGGAAATTCAATATGCTGGGACAGAACCTAGTCCCTCAGATACTTGCATAAGTAGCGTCTAGGTGATCAATCTTCGTTATAGGTGCTGGATGACTGGAACTTTCCCTCTGAGCTAGTGCCTACCCAACAGTAGGAGGCACCACTTCCTCCTTAACAGTAGAAGTTGTCACTTCCTCCTTAACATTCGCTTCCAATTTAACAGTAGGAGGTATCTCTTCCTCCTTAACAGTAGGAGGTATCACTTTCTCCTTAACAGTAGGAGGTGCCTTTCTCAAGCGACGTGCACGTGCTCGGGTCATGGGTGCCATCTGGTAAGATAGATGGAAACAAAGAATATAATTGATAACAGATATAAATATATGTATCTATATAGTTAAAATAGATGTTCCGTTCCACATTAAAAATACAGTATAAAATTTCTTAACTAATTCCTTAATTTGGGAAATACTAAATATTTTATAAACTATCTGAATACAAAATTATAAATACTTATTTATCGATATTGCGAACCCAACTTAATTTAGCATCACTCCATAAGCATGTTGCATACTGAGGTAGCCAAGGACTTGATAAAAATGTGCATCATTGGTAAAAATTTGTAGTTAATGGAAAGTAGTACATAATTCATGGATGGTTGCTTAGGTGTAGTCCATCTACATGGGGACTTGTACTGCTTCACTGCCTAATGGTTCTGGCTTCTATGGGTTTTTACTACTAAAAATTGTAGGATTAGCGACATTTTTAGCGACGTCCAAATAAAACGTCGCTGAACTATAGGTATTTAGCGACGTCCATATAAAATGTCGCAATACGTCGGTGATAGCGACGTGGAAAGACGTTTAGCGACTATAATTATTATAAATATATAATATGTCACTAGGTAGTCGCTAAACGTCGCTAAATTTTTAATTTTAGCGATGTTTAGCGACGTTTATGTATTTAAGTCGCAGTATATTATTATATCCGCGATATTTAGCGACGTATAGACTGACGTCGCTATTTATTTCATATAGGGTTTGATGAATTTCTCTTCCCTCCATTTCCTTCGAAATCTCAAAAATTCCCCCCCATCCCGGTGCCCTACCTCGGCGACCCCCCTCCGGCTGCGTCCTCCCCCCTCCGGGGTGCTCCTCCCTCCGTCAGCTCCTCCTTCCTCCGGCTCCCCTCCTCCCTCCGGCGTCCTCCCCCCTCCGGTGGCTCCTCCTTCCTCCGGCTCCCCTCCTCCCTCCGGCGTCCTCCCCCCTCCGGCGGCTCCTCCTCCCTCCGGCATTTTCCTCTCTCCAGCTCCCCTCCTCCTCACACGGTGAGCTCCTCTCTCTGTCTCCTTTCTCTGTCTCTCTCTCTCTCTCTCTAACACGCCACAACACAACACGACACGACACGACATGACACACACTAACCCTAACTCAGACACACACACACGCACGCGGACACACTAACACATGCAGACACTAACCCTCATACTGACACAGACACACGGACACACGGACACACGGACATACGGACACACACAAACATGGACAAGACATGACATGCCACGGACACACGGACACAAACAAGATACAAAAATAGACATGACATGGGATATGACACAGACACATATTGGGCTCCCATCTATATGGCATTTAGGCCCATATGTCATAGAGGTATTTATAATTGGTGACCCAAAATAAATAAATTCTACTTTATTACCAGAGATTTTAACCAAGTAGAAAGAGTAGAACCTGCCCACATATTTTGAGCTCTATGAGACTGCGAATACCATACTTTTTGTCATGATCAGCCAGCTTCATGCCTTCCTTGTGAACAGTTGACATAAGTTCTCCTCTCTCCTAATCTGCAGCTAAAAAAACTCGAAAGTCAGGAAAGATAGACATCACTATTTTGACTTGTCATTCACTTTATTTATCATATTTAAGGGTGCACTCCATTGGTGCACTCCATTGTTTTAGACACAAACCCAAACCCTATCTCTCTTCTAGTTAACTGTCTGAGTTTAGACGCAACCTTGCATATCTACAGCATATATAATACGATGTAGATCTCGACTCAAGGAGAGTCGTATACACGGATACGGGAATGACTCTTCAAAGCCGAGACACGATATACGGTATTGGCTTTTTCTAGAACTCGTATCCAACTTGGGTTGATGCTTCTTGCTGCACGAGCTGTTGCATTGGCTACTGCAGACTGCTAAACCTGCTGTTGAAGGCTCTACAGTGCACTGGCTCTGCTGCTACTTGCTGAGTTTACTTGCTACTGTGCATCCTTCCTGTTGTGCACTGCACAGTGGTGCTGCACACTGATTTCTCACTGCTGCACTGTGCAGTACAGCTAGCTGCTACTACTATAAACTGTTGTATGCTTCCCCTTGTACTGTGGTAGCACAGATCTGCACACTGCTCAGTTGTGCTCCCCCTTGCTGTGCTAGCACAGAGCTGCACACTGCTCTCCCTTCAGTTGATCACTGCCAAATGATGCACACTGAAAACTGTGAACTACTCTCCCTAGTGACCCGAGCTCACTCAATCACTCAAACAACCATACTTGAAGGTAGCAGTGAGTATCAGTGCATGTACTATATTTAACGATGAGTATATATGCTAGGACTAGGAGTATCAGTGCATGTACTGTATTTAACGATGAGTATATACTTGAAGGTAATTGAATATTCATTTTTACTGCAGAAGTATCTAGAAATGGATATGAATTACTATCTGCGTCATCGTTTATGGATGTACAACCGTCATCCTGATGACATGTGCGGTGTGCGGGATGAATTCATTGAGGGTGTACAGCAGTTTCTGCAGTTCGCCAAGGCGTTCCCTCAGTACATGGACAGTACCAAAATTAACTGTCCGTGTATGAGATGTCGCAACTTGAAATATCATCCAGAAGTGAAAGTCACATATCATTTGTACTCGAAGGGTTTCACGCCGAATTACTATCAGTGGATCACGCACGAAAAACTTTGTATTTAGCTTCGGAGTCAGAGCCTTATGTGGAACTGTATATGGATGTCCATGACCACACTGCTTACGACGACGGGTGGGTGAACATGGTTTTTGATGCGGCGGGACCTACTTTCGATCTGGAAAATCATGATGCAGCTGAGAAGGCGTCGAATACTGATGCTGCAAAGTTCATGGAGTTGTTGGAGAATGCAAGGACTCCATTATATCCTGGTTGTGAAGAACATTCACCATTGGAGGTTGTTACAAGATTATTGAGCATCAAGTCTGATTTTAACATGTCGCAAGAATGCTATAACCGACTGAAAGATTTGATTATAGAGATCTTACCAGAGGATGCAAAGTTGCCTAAAGACTTCTACCGATCTAAGAGGATGGTGAGATCGCTCTGGATGGGATAGGAGAAAATCGATGCATATCGCAACGGGTGCATGTTGTACTATAAAGACGACAAGGATGAAGATGCGTACAGATTTTGTGGTGTTTATCGCTACAAGGCTACTTAAGAGGAAAGTCTGTCAGTGCAAAGAAGCCTACCGATTCGATGCACTACTTGCCTTTGACGCCGCGGTTGCAGAGGTTGTTTATGGTGAATGAGACTGCAAAAAACATGAGTTGGCACAGGCGGAAACAGATCAAAGGAGTATTGGATCATCCATCCGATGGAGAAGCATGGAAGCACTTTGATCGAGAGTATCCAGATTTTGCTTCGGATCCGCGTAATGTCATATTGGGGCTCTCCTCCGACGGTTTTACCCCATTCGGACTTTCGGGCTCCCAGTATTCGTGTTTGCCTGTGATCGTCACTCCGTATAATCTACCGCCTTGGATGTGCATGAAGACTCGGTATATGTTCCAAACCCTTATTATCCCGGGTCCGAACAATCTGAAGAGGAACATCGATGTATATATACAGCCTTTGATAGATAAGTTGAATCAGTTGTGGGAAGTAGGTGCCAAAACGTATGATGTTTCCAGAAAGCAGAATTTTTAGATGAGGGCAGCACTTATGTGGACTATCAACGACTTTCCGGCATATGGAATATTATTGGGATGGAGCACTCATAGTCGTCTCTCATATCCATATTACATGGACCGTACTAAGGCTTTCTATTTGAAACACGGAGGCAAACTGTGCTTCTTCGATTGTCATCGATAATTTTTGCAGAAGGATCATCCGTATCGGAGGAACAGGAATGTTTTTCGTGCGGACATTGTGAAGAAGGCCAATCCACCGCCAAGGTGGCCCGAATACACGATATGGGAAGAGGTAAAAATTTATCAAGTGCTATCGAAGAGCCTACTAAGGGGTACAAGTGTGACGGATTTGGTCGCACCCATAACTGGACGAAGAGGAGTATATTCTGGGATCTGCCATATTGGAGCACCAATCTGATCAGACATAACCTTGATGTCATGCATATCAAGAAGAATGTGTTTGATAATATAATTAATACTATAATAGAGGTAAAGGGGAAGACAAAAGACAATTTGAAGGCCAGGTTGGACTTAGAAGAAATATGTAGATGTCCTGCATTGCATTTGATAGAGGAGGGTAATAAAAAGTTAAAGCAGCCTAAGTTAGTTTTCTCACTGGAGAAGGAGGATAAAGGAAGACTTTGTAGGTGGATTCAGGGTCTAAAATTTTCAAACAGTTACGTGTCAAACTTGAGAAGATGCGTCGACCTCAAGGAAAACAAACTGGCTGGTATGAAGAGCCACGATTGTCACGTATTCATGGAGAAGTTAATTCCGATTACATTTTGGGAATTCTTACCGCAGGTCATTTCAGATCCATTGACAGAGCTCAGCATATTCTTCAGAGATCTTTGTTCTACTAAGTTTCTCATCGATCGTCTAGAAAAGCAAGAGAATGAGATTGCGGTAACACTATGTAAGCTCAAGAAGGTGTTTCCTCCTGGATTCTTCGACTCTATGGAGCATTTGCCAATTCATCTTTCCTATAAGGCACGTGTTGGTGGTCCTGTCAGTTATCGGTGGATGTACCCCTTCGAGCGGCATCTGAATCACCTAAAGATAAAAGTGAAAAACAAGGCACGGGTTGAGAGCTCTATTTGTGAAGCTTATGTTCTCGAGAAGATTACAAACTTTTGCTCGACGTATTTCAAATCTCATGTTGCTACTAATATAACGAGAGCTATGAGAAACAACAACGGATATCAGGAATCTAATGATACTCAAAGTATTCAATGCGTCCGGAAAGCCTTCGGGGAAAATAAAGAAGAGATATTTGAATGACGACGAGCTAAGGGCTGCTCAGTTGTATATATTACTAAATTGCGACGAGGATGAAGTGGAGAAGCTAGAGGGGTAAGTAATTAATATGTCTACATTTACATCATCTTAATGTAATAGTATAAGCTACTATTATGCTACTAATCAGCGGTTGCTTCGTTGTTTTTTAGCACATATAATGATGAGTTGAGGTAGGTTAGGGCAAACGAAGAAGTAGAACAAGAAATGAGATGTCATTTTCCTTCTTGGTTGAGCGCATATGTAAGGAGCTTGGTAATTACTTTTTCTTTCTGCCCTTGCATAATAAATAACTTACTATCGCTACTTTGGTATTTAGGTCGATCGTCTAATAACATCCGAGACTGAATCTATTAGAACTCTAGCTAAGGGACCAATTACTGCCGTCAAAATATGGCCAAGTTTCTGTGTGAATGGGTTTGGGTTCAAGTCAACAAATGCTCCGATCAGAAACAGCTTTCTGGATCATGATTCGACGAAAAATAGTTGTTTGTGTATCAAATCTTCGAACTACAAAGACGTCGATCCAGGCAATGATTTCTTTGGCATCTTACGAGAGATTATGGAGTTGACATATAATTATGGCACAGAACCTGCTAAGATCGTATTATTCAAGTGTGAATGGTTTAATCCGATTTAAGATCAAGATTAAAAAATTGACAAGCATGGCCTTGTGGATATAAACTACAAGCGTAGATATCAAGGATACGAACCATTTGTCCTATTAAGTCAGGCTCAGCTCGTATACTTTATAACTTATCCTAGACGGAGGACAATGAGGTCGGATTGTTGGGCAGTATGCAAGACTAAAGCTAGAAATACCTTTGATATTGACGAAATAGGTTATCAGGAGGACGAGCTACCTCTTGTAACAAATATTTTAGATGTGGACTCAACGAAAGTTACTCATTACACGAGTCATAATGTAGAAGATGTAGAATTATCCGAAGAGAAAAACAAAGACGAAAACAAAGTAGATGAAAGTGAAGATGAAGAGAAAGAGAAAGAGAAAGAGAAAGAGGAAGAGGAGGACGAGGAAGGCGAACAAGATAAATTTTCTGAAGATGATTGAAAATAAAATATTTTGCCTATAGAATGTACTATATTTTGACTATAGAACGTACTATTTTGACGAAGATATATATTATATTTTGACTGTAGAATATACTATACATTTAGACTTGTGACACCAGTAGTTATTTACTGTACAATTCTATGAATGCTGTGAGATATACATAACATTTTGACTGTATAATGTACTATATATTTGTGTATTTCTTTATTCATCATATGTTGTTATCATGTATGACAGGACAACGCGGAGGGTTCGATAGGTCCCGAGGTAGACGGAGTGCTCCTCCGGTATTGCCTACTGTTGGTTCTGGATCCTCGTCGCCTAGTACTCCAGTATATCGATCAGTCATATCTCCGACTGCGACGACGTTACATGGCATCACTCCTGCGACGAGTAGTTCCAGGCCTGATAGTACTCCCTTATCCAGCGTTCCTCCTGCTGACAGAACCATGGAGACAGATGAGCATATGGAGGAGGTTGAGTCGACGTTGTCCCAGCATCACCTAGATCCTCCATGTGCACCTCCAGAGGAGACGAGGACAGAGATTTGGGCGGACGGTACAAAGTAAGTCAATTATATGGTTTAGCATCATATATATCGCGTATTTCTTTATTCATCATATATTGACTTTTTTAATCAAAATAATTATCTCTGTATAGATATTGTCCCTCGTCGGTACAGAGACGCCTGGGCCTCTTTCTGAGGAACAACTATGGTGGCCCACTCTGAAGCTCCGGTGGAGAGGAAGGCGTTCTGGTTTGCGCACTTCAAGGTAAAAGTATATTATATAAATTCTCTAATTTATGCATATTATATACCTTACTAAATTATTTATTGTAGCAAACGTATTTCTATCCTCCGTACCGGGCCGAGTTGATCGAGCAGATATTTCCTGTCGTTGCCGCCAAGCTTATCCGTGATGCTCTGGATGACCAGAAGGCTCGTGGTCGCGTTGGAAAACCGATCCAAGGTTGGATCACACCTGAGCAGTGGTCTGCGATGAGGGCTAGATTCGACGATCCGAGGTACAAGGAAAGGTCTGAGAAGGACAAGACGGTTAGGCGGAAGGCAACAAAGTGGTGTGGTGGCTCGATTTCGATGATGAAATATTTTTGTCGTTTGGTATATTTTTTATTTCAGATATATTATTTTAATGCAAGTACGATAAAATGGTAGTAGGAAAAAATATTTAATTTTAGTACTAAATAATATATTTTTAACAGGTATAGAGGGGTGAGGATGCAAACATGGTGACCGTCTTCCTGGCCACCCATCGAAAGGGCAAAAATCTCATTGATGAGAGGGCCTCACAGACCTATGTAAGTATTACTTTACTTTGTGTTAATTTTAATATAACTTAGGCAATTATCGAGTATCCAAACTTTTCTAGGCCGAGTATCTTAGGCTGTGTGAGGGGGCGACTGCGAGTGCACCTACAGCGGGAGAGGCTGGTACATTCTCGCAGCCCTCTCCAGCTCCGTCGGCGGACGAGCTGTAGGTGACCGCTACTGGTGGTCTCCAGAGGGGTACGTACTACGGTATGGGATCCTATGGCGCCCTTGTTATGACGCAGTCAACTAGGGCCTCCCCGACAAGTGAGCATTCTCCGCAGCCCTCGCAGTCGTCAGCCCGAGTCCAGGAGGCCAGTGACCTTCAGAATGCGTCTCTCCATGACGAGTTGCTATGAAGGATGGAGGAGCAGTCCCTGTCCTAACCGCAGGCGGACGATACGACGCTCATCGCACGATTTGATATGCTCGAGCGCAGCATCATGGAGCTCCGAGATTTTACAGCTGATCTTAGAGCGTCGATAGAGCACAGCGTTACGGAGTTGCATGCATCACAGCTGTCCATGGGCGAGAGGCTGATGATGATGCAGGATTCAATGGTTCATAGCAGTACGAGGCTGTTAACTACCATGGATTCATACAACTAGCGACTAGCAGAGTTTGAGCGGATACGTCCTCCTGGTGCGCCTACATCGACACAGACTCCACCGATATTACTACCTTATCCATCGACATCGGTATCAATTTTACGAAAGCAGTATGATCTGTTCCTATCCGTCATACGCGCCAGTGGTCATCCTCCTACAGATCTGCAGTTGTCCTAGTTAGGACCGTATATTGATTATTTGTGTTTCAGACCTATGATATTTGGTCATTTATGAATATTTTTTATTTTTGAGGCATTCAGACATTATTTCTTGTATTCTTTAGGATGAGGCTTTCAGACTCAATTGTGTGGATATTTGTTGTATTCTTTACGACGATATTTTCTCCTGATTCGGTTTGTAATCTCAATATTTTGTTTTCTTTAAATTTTATTATATTATTCATATTAAATATATGTTAATTTACAGGTGTTGAGTGTTCAACCGAAGGGGGTCGGCGAATCCAGCAAATTCAACGGAGGGTTGCTCCGGGTCTATTTGTACAAATTGTGAATTCATAAACTGCAGGAAGAATAGTTTGAAAATAATTCAATATTTATTTTTTTTATTTTCAGTATATTTAGCGACATTTTTAGCGATGTTTTACAACGTTTAGCGACATCTACTCACGTCGCTAATTACGTCGCTGAATACGTCGCTATATACGTCGCTAAATCCGTCCCTACACACATCGCTAAATAAGTCGTTATCCGTCACAAATTGCTGATATGGCAGTATTGTCAGGTCATAATAACGTTGCTAAATTAGTAGCACAACGTCGCTAAATAAGTCGCACATACGTTACTATAAAAGTCGTTATTTACGTCGTTATAAACGTCGCTAATTTAGCGACATATAGCGACAAAAATATACGTCGCTAATTTAACAACGTTGTGTCGCTAAACGTCGCTAATATAGCGACGCATATACGTCTCTAGAAAATATCGGAATAGCGACGTTTGGCGATATTTTTTCTGTCAGTGACTAGTTTAAAGGCGACTTCAACAAAATATCGTTAATTACGTCGCTAAAATTATTAAGCGACATTTTTTGGCTATTTGGCGAAGTTTATTTACGTCACTAATTTGACTTATTCTGGTAGTGTTTGCTAAGTTTGCTTGTATGGTAAACTTTGTGTCTGATGGACCATTTTGTGCTCCATAGTTTCCTTGTGCTACTAATATTCATGTTTCTGAACAAAATATATAAGTTATACTTTTTGTGAAAAATTATATTTTCAAAATTCTCATGTAATTAAGGAATTCTACAGGTGTAATTTTATTTCAATATTTAAGTTGTTATATGTTCATGTTATTGTACTCATAGATAGTATTTTCTTGTTGTAATTTAGATATTTTATATTGCTAATGAACAGGGGAAAATATAATTGTGTAATTTATGGGTTCAACAGTGTATTTGATAGTGCTAGTAAGTACTAGCTAGTAAAATATTTTTTAAGATAATGATGTGAGGTTGAAGTATATTACATTGGTGAGATAGTGGTAAATAGGAGCTGGTAAATAGGAGTGTCACAAACACGTGAGTTGGTAAATAGGAACTGAAGCTTTAACTTTGGTGAGATTATGGTAAATGATTTGAAAGAGCTTGCAGTTATTAAGGGCCAACATTTTCCTTAGAACAAACTCTCCATGCCCCGGATCATTTAGCTACATTTTATCATAGTTGCTTATGAATGTCATTTCTGATTGATCAAGTGGCCTCTAGTTCACTATCACAAAAGTAAATCATGGATTTCAGTTAATGATATATATATATATATATATATATATATATATATATATATATATATATATATATATATATATATATATATATATATTGTGTGTGTGTGTGTTGTGTGTTGTGTGTTGTGTTAGGAAGAGGGGGATTTCAGTACACAGTGCATTATTATTTTCAATAGCAGCAGTAGTGATGTTTGAGGACAGGGTGTTTAGAGAGGGGGAACCTGTCAGTTTCGCATAGCAGCAACAAAAATGATGGAGTTGTTGTGTTGGGTGGGGGAGATGAGCTGATATTCAGTTGCAGTCGGTGAGTTCAGGATTAGAGAGGAGGAGTTGTGTAGACCATGGTTCAGATTTGGGGCTCGGTTTACAGAGATGAGGGGTTGTACCATAGTGCTAAGGATGAGTGGTGTGGTTCCTGAAAATATAGAGGATGGGTGAGTGCACTGCCTCTAGTTGCAATTGCAACCAAGCAACAGCAACAGATATTGCAGTACTCGAGAATGGAGGAAGAATAGAAGGAGGTATTCCCTGCAGTTGAGTTGGACTATAATATGGTGCAAGTGTATGTGCTTGGATGGGTATCGAGTGAGTGTTGGGTCTGTTGGTGTTAGTTTTGGTTTTGGTCTTTGTTAGATATATGTGTATGATACTTAGGTAGTTCAGTTACGAGTGTCAAGTGTGGTGAGTGTCTATAAGTGAGAAGTTGTTAATATAGTGGACTGATACTGCACAGTATAGTAGGGTAAGGCCAAAGCAGTGTGAAGGATATTTAAGAAACCTTGGTTGAAGTAGAGAGTGAGTAATTGTGTGTGTGGTGATACTCGAGAGTGAACCAGGGGCTCAGTGAGGCACTGTACTGTGTACATTGTCTGCTATTTAACAGTTTTGAAGTGAATATTGGTCGAATATCAGCGCCATGCTAACTGATCAGAAGTAACAGTAGCAGCACTGAGTTTAAGGATAGTTACAACATCAAAAAGTTAGAAAGGGAGAAATCGAATGTTAACACACACAGCATCAGTATCAGTTGTTATGGCATCAATTTCCAGATATGCAAGGGGTTAGGAGGCACAGGTAGGATTGATTTCAAATGTTTGTGCACAAGTGTATTCATGATATACTTTAACACCAGGTGTGTGTGTGTGTGTGTGTGTGTGTGTGTGTGTGTGTGTGTGTGTGTGTGAGAGAGAGAGAGAGAGAGAGAGAGAGAGAGAGAGAGAAAGAGACTAGGTAAGTATTAACCTATCTGTTAGTGAAGTGAGATAGAGTGATATCTCAAGTGGGGGGGTGCAAGTTATGAAACTACAGTAGCATTGATCCTATGACTGCATTAGTGTATGTGGTAATGTGAAATACAGAGTGTGGTATCTAAGAGTATGTGTGAGCTGATGACACACATGTGTTAGTATGAATATTGAGGTCTGTAGGGGGAGCGTGGATTAAGGGGGTGACTGAACTGTGAGGAATGCATACTTGATTATGTATCAGAGTGGTTGCAATAGCAGATCGTTGGCAGTGTGTTGTAGGCAAGGCATTAGAAAGGGGGCTCCAGATTTTATTGTGTCAATATGAGGTCAGTGTCAATGAATATAGAGTTGGGATTTGATGACAGTTAGCACTGGTGAGTATTCGGATGGTCGATTAGTTAAGGTACCAGCTTTGACAATGAGGAAGAATATTTGGATGTATCAGTATTAGTTGATACATGGAGGTATCAGTTATGTGAATGTCTGTTAGGATTAACTAGGGAAACAATGGAAGTGTGGGAGTTCGGGTAGAGGGTTGTTGCAGTATTATTGTAAGGGAATGATGAGTAGAGCTATAACAGCAACATCAAATGAAGGAGAGTTTTGTGATGGAGTACTGGAGTGTAGTATATAAGGTCTATATATATCAGATATGAGTAGGAGAAGTAACTTGTAGCAGTTGCTGTGCAATTTCAACAACAGCAGCAAATTGGGAATAAGATAACTACAGTAGCAGTAGTTACCTGGGAGCAAAGGGGTCTGTGTGATACTGATGTGTATCAGTTCTCGAAGTTCAATAGGATACATTGGAGTCGAGGGGTGTCCAGGCAACCAATTATTAATAATATACATGTATTAGTAGCAGCAGTTATCATTGTTAGTAGCAGCAGCTAGTATAGGTATCATTGTAAATTAGGATATGCATCATTTAGTATATCAGATAGTTATAATATTTGTTAGATAGTTACAAATGATATGAGTTAACAGTTATTTATGTTAGTGGTATACTATTATAGTTAGTACCAGTCATTAGTGTGTGTCCATGTGTACTGATTGTGTCTAGTATGTGTGTATTTATGTCCTAGTTGTGTTCGCTTCTGGGTTAGGGTTTACCGAACCGGGAGGAAGAGAAGAGGATCGCCTGAGAGAGGGGTCGACGGAGGAGGACCACGCCAGAGGAGAGGAGTCATGCCAGAGGGGGAGGAGCCGCGTCTGGGGTCGCTTATATCAGGGTTGGGGGGCAAAAACTCTATCTCTCAATGTGTATGTCTGTGATGGTGTGTCGTGTGTGTGTCAGTATATGTGTATGTCATGTATGTGTCAATGTGTGTATGTCGTGTCTATCAGTGCTATATCGTGTCTGTATCTGTGTGAGAGAGAGAGAAATATAGGGTTAGGGTTTACCTAGAGGAGGAGAAGGAGAAGCCCGAGGTCGTCTGAGGGAAGGAGCCACACCAGAAGGGAGGAGCCGTACGGGAGAGGGACGCTCGGGGGTGGAGAGCCGGAGTAGGGGGGCTGTGGGGGAGCCGATGGACGGGGTAGGGACGGGGGGAGGATGAGGACGCCGGAGGGGTGGTACTTCGCTGGAGGGGGGGAGGGGGGTTTCAAATTTTTGGGGATCGACAGAGTGGCGGAAATGAAATCCTGAACCCTATATTAAAAAGTTTAGCGACGTCATCAATAGACGTCGCTAAATATCGCCAATAAAAAAATTAGCGATGTCACCAATAGATATCGCTAAACGTCGCTAATTGAAAAGTAAAAATTAGCGACGTCATCAATAGACGTCGCTAAACGTCGCTAATTGAAAATTTTGCGATGTTAGAGACGTCGCTAAAAATTTAAAATAGAAACATCAGTAAATACGTCACTAAACGTCGCTAAATCAAAAAATTCAGCGACATTTAGCAACATTAAAGATGCTTATAGCGACTATTCTTTAAAAAACCAAACTGCAGCCGCTAAACGTCGCTATGTGTCGCCAACAGCGATATATAGCTACATTTATTTTTGGAGTCGCTCAAGTCTTTAATATTAGCGATGTTTTATTAAGACGTCGCTAAAAACGTCGCTATTTCATCATATTTTGGTAGTGAGTTGGGTATTGGCTTGGATTATTTGGAAGAGATCGTTGTACGGGTTACTCGTGTAGCGAAAGTGTCAAACGGTTTGAGAAATAGTGAAAGTATCAAGAATGGAACATGGCGCAAGTTGCATCGAGCGAGATCGACAGAAGAGTTAGATGGTTCACGTGTTGGCTGAGTTTTGTGTCATACCTTGAGCTGTGAATGGCAGGATCACGCATAATGGATGGTTCGAACTGATCTTGGATCAGTACAAAAAAGTGTGATGCGAGTAGTGACTTAAATCTGAGTGGTATATGGTATACCACGTAGTTAAGTGGCATTGGAATATTTTCGATAGACAGCAATAGAATTGCCGCGACGGAAGCGGTTAACAAAAATAGAAGTTGGTTTGTGCGAAACGGCTAAGTGATATTTTGGAACATGGAGCAAGCAAGTATTGAGTTACGATCGACAGGATCACCACGGGAAAGTTGGTTCGGAATAGACGTTCGTCGACGCAGAGTAAATCTAGCGCGAGAGAGACTCTATTTCTAAGTGGTATATGCGTGCTACGGAGTGGTGCGCACGTGGGAAATGTTCAGAACAAGATAAGCAATAGGTTTGCTCACAACGGATGGGATAGTACGAGATTATGTCAGAAATTGGTGCAACAAAGTTTGACTCGGGTATTCTTTAATACGTTGGACTTGAGCAATCATGAAGGGACTCGTATAAATGGAAGTTTCGTTGGACGAGAACAGAATAAGCAATGTAACGATCTTTTGGAATTCGAATGAGTGATGCGGACCAATATTGGAAACAATGTGAGATCGATCAGACGAAAAGCTAAATATCAGAGTTCGCTTGCGCGATTTGAAAGTTCGATGGAGCATTAATTGATGCAAAAGAGAGAGTTGAGCATAAAAAACAAATAGTTGGGGCACGCTTGTCATGCTCCGCTCCCAAAATACTGAATAAATACTAGGACTAACATGGCCAACCACACCTTGCAGAATACCGAAGCAAGCCGCAATGTGCTAAGGTTGTCAAGAAGACAAATGGGCGGACTCTAGCATACTATGACGTCAGTCCTAAGGCCGACAAATTCTAGTATCTCAATCCATCAACACAAGTACAAGAGTATATCATATATGAAAGTAAAAAAAAGGTGTCTCAAATTACATACCACATATGATCATGAAGCTAGTGAATACAAAATGCTGCACTAGCAGAGTATAATAATACATGATAAAATATACCAGCCATAGTCTAATACATACATCATGTTGATCAAAGTCAGAGAATTGATCTCAAAATAAGGGGCTAACACTACCTCTTGCTAAAATACCACAAAAATAAATAACACTACGAGGGGGTGGAGGAAGGAAACCCATTTGCGAGCTTCGGGCGCAGTCCTACGAGTGCGAACCATCTTGAGGGAAGTAATGTGGATCCTGGTCCCTCTCGGGATAATCTGTCCATACAAAATCAGTGTAGTTAGAACCCCAAACAACAAGTACCACAAAGGAGCTTAAGGTGATAGACCCAACACATCACATCAAACAGCAAAAAAGAGACATATAAGAAAAATGAAGGTCGAGACTTGTATGGTACCAATATACTTGTCTCAAAAATATAACTAGAAGAACTGATAACAAAATGCTATAAAGAAAAATAAGGCGACGAGCGACAAGAGGACATAGGAACTACTTTAGAACAGGACTACAACCCTTAAACCAAACAAAAATTGGGTTGCAGACCTTCACCCGAGTAGAACTTGTCACGCCCCAGTCCCGTAAGGGTCGATCGTCATCGCTTGGTCCTTACGAAATCGATCGTCCTCGCTTAGGCGCGATATCGTGCAAGCCTAAGTTGAGCTTGTACCACACATAGTACCTACACAAGACATAAGTTAGACAAAAATATACATATATAGGCACATAATTTAAATGGAAAGAACCAAAGTTGAACACATTTGATAGGAACACAAAGTACTTTCTTTATTGAACACTTGAAGATTGGATTACAAAGTACTTGCTTGGCTAAGTTATAAAATATGCCATAGATGGCTTACAACTCTTTTTACAAACACAAAACTAGCCACAACGCCCATACATCATATCTTTTTAGTAGGATCAAAATAAAATACCTAGCAAATGAAGAGCTTGCACACTGGAGAGTAAAGCCTTGGGAAGCAGCACGAGCACTGTTTCGCTTGAAGGTATGTGCTCCTAAAGCTTCAAAATGCTTGCCAAACTCTCGCTACCAGAACCTGAAGATTTTGCCCACAAACATGGGTCAGTACTACAATATGTACTGGCGAGCGACCTTGGCTAAAATTAACAAGAAATCCATACTAAGTAAACAAGTGAGCCTAGCATGATTATTTTGTGATCTTTCTAGTTGTCTAGTTTTGTTTTAACAATTCATGCAAAGAAACATAAACGATAAATTAAACCTTGCATACGACCAAACATGCCTAAGGCTTGCTATAATTAACTAACTAGGGTTATCATAAACCTAGTTATTTACAAATACATGCTTTGAAGAATATCGCTACCACTGGCACTGCAGTTAACCCGGATGGACAAGGGTATGCTTGTCTAGTACTTATAGTGCACATCAAAAACAATAATGAATAAAGATAAAACAGATAACTGATAGAATAACACAACATAACGTAAGCATAAACTGGCTTTTGAAGATATAAGTAAATTTTTGTAAATGAGATTTGGTTTTATAAAAAAAAGGTTTTGTAAGTAAAACTGATTTTTTTTTTTGTAAACATAAAGAGATTTTGTAAGTGAAACAGATTTTATACACATAAACTTATCTTAAAATGATCTTTTAACATAACTGAAACTGAATCACAACTGAAACATATACTGGAATGTATATACTGAAATACGTAATATTATGAACCGCGGCTCAATAACAACAACTTGTAGTGCCACAACACATGTAAACTTGGTCAGTCATGGAGCCCTTGCCTAGCAGGGTTGGTCCATGCTGCATGGGGCCCTTAGAGATCAGGGTAGCCGGTAGCGCAATATTCTTTTCTTCCAATGATCTTGGTAAATATTATCTTGTTTAATCATTACTAAATTATTTCAAGTTCTCGAGTCGTAGACACTTGAGAACTCCCTAGAATAACGAATCACGGGTACGAGATTTTCACGAGTTATCGTATCCGCGACTCGCGATACATTAGAAAATACTCACACTCGATTGACCGATGCCAAAAGCAATGAATTTCATACACAAATATTTTCACGGTGTCAGAAGGATTGTGAATTTGTACATAAACTGGTCTGGTAACATAAACTGATATCAATATAAGGAAGTACATAGTAATAATCACTAAAAGGAATTATTAAATGGACATAATTAAAATAAACACCAAATGCACACAAAAATTTCTAGCCGCATGCGCCCACTGGCCTCATGGACTCACTGGCTGCATGCACCCAAGGGCCTCATGGACTCCCTGGCTGCATACACCCAAGTGATGAGTGATGGGTCATAAAGTGTGTTAGGAAGAAAGAGACAAAACTATAGAAAGATGTGCCAAGGTTTCAGAGTCATACGTCCAAGGGATGGTGGCCACATACTCTGCTTGCCGCATAAGTCACTCGGTCGCATATTGCTCTTTAGACTTAAGCGAATTTTTTATTCGTCCAGCGAACAAATCACAAGGAGTTCTGTCACTTATCTGCAGAACACTTTGTGTAATGGTCAGTCATGCATCCAACAAGATGGACGCATGTTGGATGGTATATAAGGCACAAAGTCTAGCACTCAGGCCGCATAGCACTCTCTGTCGCATATGATGCTGGCCGCATGAGCAAGTTATCTTCTCCAGACAGTAATTTCAGCCATGATGGAAAAGCTCCAAAAATCGAAAAATTATTTTTTTCATACAAACTTTATTTTAACTCCAAATTAAGTGAATCAAAAGCCAAAATGCTCAAACCGAAGTGCTACATCCACGAAAAAAAACTATTTTTCTAAAATACCAAGTTTTAGTAGATCAAAACCACAAAAAACACATGGAACACATTAAAACCCTAAACTTCATATTCAGATCTACTCAAATATACTCATCAAAATCTAAAACTCTAAGAACTAAATATGATCAGAAACTCCATGAGGACATTTTCTATCAAATATATTTTTAAAACAGCATATATGTATAAAATCTGAAAATCAATGCTTCACCATTGAGCACTAGGTACTTGCCTTGGGTGGCTCCTAGTCTCTACCTCTTTCGATCCAAGTCACAACAACTTCTTCCTAGGGCTAGGGTTTGGCTAGAGGAAGCTTGAAGGAGAGGAGGAAGACGGAAGTAATAAGTGTGAAATAAGAAAATAAGTGATGAGAGAGAAATACCCATATAAATACTAAGAGGAGAGAAAGATGGTTTAGTCATGGGTTCAATCAAATAAACCAAACTAAGTGTCAATTCTACATGCGGGTCCTAAATCGGGCTTATGGCAATTGACAATGGGTATTCTACTGGTCTCGGATAGTCTCTCTCAACAACAAGAAAATAACAATAAATAAAATGAAGAAACCAACGTGAGAAATATAGCATAAATACGTTATCAAAAAAATTAAATTCTAGAAATTCAAAAAATACCAAATCTGGAATCGGATGTGACAACGCTTGTGCGAGCGATGAATGTATCGAAGAGTAGCGAACACGGAATACGGATTTTTGGCAATGTAAGGGAGCAGTTAGTCAAGCAGATGGAACAGGATTTGGTTTTGGAGGAGAAATACGATGGATTCGTATGAACTTGAAGGATTTCAGATATTGGCGCTCGAGAAGTTTGACTCAGAGTTTAGCGGAAGAGAAAATGGCGAAACGGTACAACGATGGTGAACGGGTTCTCCGGAAGACATGGACGAGCATGGTGTAAATCTAGTTGATATTGAGTCAGATTGAAAGTTAACACTTGTAGTACCGAGACAGACGTGACGCAACGAGATAATTAAAGTTGAAGTAAGAGTGCATCTGAGATTGGTGTGCAAGTCATCAACGAATCGGAACGCGGAGAAATTAATACGGTGCTAAGGAAGTGGAACGGGAACAAGGATTGTGGCGGATGACCTTTTGAAGATAGCTAAACAAGATAGCAACATTGGAGCAAATTATTGTGCCGCTCGAGTAAGTTGGACGTGTAGTATGAAGCATGGCATACGAATAAGAAACGGAGCAAGTCTATGGTTTCGGGAATCGTTGTAAGTGGTAGTGCGAGAAGTCGAGCAAGACGGTTCAAAATTTTGATAGATTTAGGACAAAACAATGGAGTAATAAAAGATAATTTCAAAGAGTATAGTTTGACAATTAGTGGCTTGGATAAATAGTAAGGCTCTAGGTGGTTAGGTGGCGTTTGGTTGACAGATCGTCAAAGGTAGTGCATGAAGTACTCGGATTCAGAAGTTCGTTCAGATCAGATTGTTGGATTATAGTTCAGATTGCAGATAAGATATAGCATGGTTCGTAGTAACTGTCCATCGTGATGATTCACAATTATCAAGCGTAGCTTCAGGACAGCTAACCCTAGAGACTTGACCGCCAAATTAAAATAATTATAGACTCATAGAACGACCCTTGTGACAACGCATTTGGGAATGCGTCGAGGGTGGATGTGAGTGGTGTCTGTTGAAGATAGGCCTAAGTGACTGAGTGTTGGATTTGAGAGATCCTTGGGATAGCCTTCAGCTGAAGATGCAGCCAGAAGATCGATGCGATGGTAAAAATGTCCTAAGTCAACTGATGATATTCGGATCGCATATTTTTGAAGATCGTATAACCTCTAACTCGTCGTGTCCTGGAAGGGAATATCATTCATATGAATTGACGACTGCGTAACTAGCTTCGAGAAGTTAAAGCCGCAGCTCGTTCAGATCAAATTCTTGTACTACCAGATGGGACAGATGTGTCTCAGATCTACAAGATAAAATCGGACTTGGTTTGCGGTACGTGCTCATGCAGAGGGCGAAAGTGATATCCTGTGCTTCGAGGCAGTGGAAGCAGCACGAAGAACTATTTCATGCGCAACCTAGGAATTATGGCGAGTGTGTCCGTGTTGAAATCGTGGCGACATTATACCTATGACGTGACGGCAAAATCTTGTGGATCACATAAATCCCAATATAGGTGTTCACCCAGAGAGGTATTAAGATTGAGGCAGAGGTGTTGGGCCAAGTTGATCTAATAGCATAGTGCGATATTTGGGTAAGTCACCTAGCTAGAATAGTATCACTTGTGATGATCGTTCGGAATGAGATAATATTTGAAGATGATGCATGAGAAACATGGTGCGATTAGAGTTACGCTAGAGTTTGGTTGGTTAAGCTTGGACGGTGCTAGTAAAATTTCAAAAATAATTGGATAATAGGACCTTGTAGAATAGTCATTGCCCTAGATGTATAAGGACTTGGAGCGTGTGTTGGATCTTGCTAGAGAATGTATTGAGTCAAAATACTAACTGATTTGAGTCAGGTGGAGATATCGTCAGAGGGGAATCATCGTATTTGATAATAGCATTTGTGCGAATGAGTTATGGGATGAACGTCAGGATTGATTCAGTCGAGAGTGAAGCGATGAATGTCTCGGATATAAAGATACCCTTGTAACTTGTCTAAATTCGCTATCGCTAAGCTCCGCTAAAATACATGTATTTCAGGGACGCCTTAAATATGTGTATGATCCAAACTAAGCGATATATTGAATTCAAATTGATCTGCAAGGAGGATGTGGAAAAATAGAATTTGTGTGAGCGTTCAGCGCGAAGCAAGATGTTGTCTGGATCAAAGGAATATGAGTTGCATAGAGCAGAGTTATAAAATGGTCAAGCGGCATACGAGAAAGGAATGTATACTGGTTTGGTTCGAGGACGAACCTTATTCTAAATGGTATATTATGTAATATCCCACAAACACATGGTGCATTACGCTGAGTCGGATTAAACGAAGCAATGATTGGTTATATTTTGATTTGTTGGATTTGGGGGCAAGTCTTGATTTGAGTTGGTTTCATATACAAATCGCATGCGGAGTTTGATGGAATAAGGTGTTCGTTCAGAGTAGTATTGGGATTGCGAGATTGGAGCGATAATATCGTCTTCCTTAGTCCGATCATTCAAATAATTTAGAGAGCACGGCATGCTCGCACGATTATACCAATTGAGTAGATTGTGCTTCGCATCAGACCACGGATTCAAGGAATTGGTAGTATCGGAAAGGCAGAGTGCTTAATAGATTTAGACTTTGTGAGTGGGCTTTGTCCCTTTTTCTCTACTCCTTCATGCCTAATAATATGGAACACAAGTAATGGTTTGGACACTTAGAACTGGAACATGGGAATCACCGTACTGTGGTATGCATAAAGTGTGCGCTGTTTGGTTGGATATAATTTATGGCTTAAGTTGGTCTTACGTTTAGGTAGTTGGAGCTTGAGTGGGTCATCTTGGTTAGAACATCGAGGCACTTCGAGTGAGCGAGCGAGCATGCATCTGTGCATGAGCATAAAGTTGGACGCTTTGTCAAGCAAAATATGCAATTGTGGTTAAAAATTGAATAACAGCATCGGAGAGGGCATTGTGCCACTGTTGGGGCATTGTGCCACAAAGCTTTTGGAGGGAGGGGTGTTGCACCAATTGGAGCACTGTGTCGAGGAGCGACATGGTGCATGATGGAGATAATTTGAGAATGGTGCCTTGGGCTATAGTTGAAGAATGGTTATGGTAAATTGGATGGATCGAGGCGAGTATCATTTGGTGGGGCGAGAAGGCTCAATTCTCTCGTCTTACCTACTTGTTGGAGTATTACATGGTCACGGACAACCTGTTGTGCACATGGATTAGTTTTCTCGAACGGGAAAGGCTCCGGGGCACCAGGACCATTCGGCCATAGAAGAAACAAATGGTAATGTGATTTGGGCACGGTATTGGCAGTTCGAGACCACCAGGCGGGCTAGCTACTCAGCGATGGATTGGATCGAAATGCAGTTGGATACTCTATTACGGCTTGGTCAGTGACCTTCATATAGATAAGAGTTGGGTCGGTTAGAGTTTGTGCATTCGTGTAGGCGGCGGCGCCACCTTGCCTCAGGCAAGAGTGCGCATCGATGATTGGATTAATGAGGCTTGGATTGGGGTGTGATGCGATAGATTCGGGGCTTGGAGTGCGATGTGGTTCGATAGGTTCACGCTTTGCTTCGGGTTTGAGTAGAACGGATTGCATGCTTAGTCTTAATTTGAGTTCGATATAACTGTTAGTATATTTGCTTTAGTTGAATGCTTGCATGATTAAACTGCTTTACTGTTTTTCTTAACATGTCATGCATCTGCCATGAAATGAATCTAGGATTCAAGTAGAATGATCACCATATAACTGTTTGCATTCACTATCTATCTAGTGTCGGTTTAGACGAGTGGGTTACCCCGCTCACCAGTATGGCTATGTACTGATCCACGTTTGTGGGCATTTTTCAGGTACGCATGTGTAGTGGCTTTGCTTGGATATACAGGGAATGATGTATGGAACGGTAAGTACCTTTGTGGGCAAGAGAAAGAGCAAGAGTGTTGCTCGCCTTTGTGGCATTCTCCTTTGTGCATTTTTATTTGGACCCTTCGAGAGCGTCACTGCGTATACTCTGATGTGTGCTTGGTACACAATACTTGAATTTTGCTGCAACTTGGTCGTTTCGATGATAACCATGATGTTTGACGTCGTCGCCTTGTGCGAGAGAAATTCCAGGCTCGCACGACATCTCGTCCCGATGAGAACGATTGTCCTACGGGTGCGCTGTAATGTGGTGATTCACGTTCAGCGGGGACGATCGAACTTGCGGAAGATTGGGGCTTGACAACTTGTTGCCATGGAACTCCAAGACCTTGTCATGTCCATACAGGAACAAATTTCCTCTTTCAACCCACCTACATTCATCTTCGTTAGAAGAGCAGGGAACAAAGTTGCACACGCCATAGCCGAGTTTGCACTCCATGCTTCATGTTTATCCTCTTTCTCCTTTCCTCCTGAATGTATTTCCCAACACTTAGCTGAGGATCTCTTAGTTCATGTTACCATCATTCAGTCTTCTGATTAATGAAGGTATCAAGGTATTCAGAAAAAAAAATAGTCTCGACAGAAGACAAATTAATATTATGCCCAAAAATATTACATATCATAATCCTACTATAATGTGGCTTGAAAACGACTCAAAAATAAATCGTCCAAGTCGTATGTATATAACCCCCACTAAATAAAAAAATTAAAATAAATCAAAAATCAAAAATCTTTCTAACTGTACCTCCCCACGTAGTTAAAATAAAAATATAAAATCTTTTAACTACCTTAACATATAATAAATTATAAAATATATTCAATATTTAAATTATAATTAAACTAAATACATTGTATTATTTAACTAAATACATATCAATTTTTTTTAAAGTATATCTACAACAAATTCTAATTAAAATATATTTAAATTATGTTTAAAATATTTTAATGTAATTCAAATTTGTATTTAATTTTTTAACAATATTATATATATTTTACTACGTGCAACGCACATAAAATATATATAAACTCACAAACCATTAGCAAACAACTAGTTAGAGACTAGGACTCCTTAAACTTCTAATTGTAATATTAAAACATACTTCTTATGTTGACACAAGTACTAGTAAATTTATGAGAAGAAGAAATAATTATGTAATATTTATAAGCTTGTCGATGTAGCAAGATTCCTACCAACATGCTCAACTGTGTTTAGTTTATGGTCCAAACTAGTGGACTGGGTTTAAGTTGTCTATTTAAAATGGAAATAAAAGTCATATTCTTATCTAATTATAAAAGGGTGTCTCTACATTATCCATAAAACTCTAAACCCTAACTACGTTGACATTTGGAAAAATATAGAAACCCTTAAAGAGGAGCCTTTAATCAATATGTTCGTATGAATTTTCTCGTTGATATTATTATTGATGTCCCATCTATTGAAGTTGCTGAGTGGCCCACAATGTTTAACCTCAACCTCAAGTAAGGGGATCAAGCCTGCACTAGGATTGGCAAAGCATGGTAAGAAAAAGACAATGAAGGATGACCAGAGATGTCGTCAGAAATACAGGTGTCGTTGATCAATTACGGACAACGTATTAATTCTCTATACTTGAGGCTAGTTTGGTTGGAAAAAGGGAAATTTTTTTTCTTCCATATTTGGATGTCAAAAAAAGAAAAAAAAATAAAATAATTTACAATAGAAAATAAAACATAAAATAAAGTGGTTCCTTCCATCCACCCAAAGATTCACTTGTCCACTTTAAGTATTCACTTTTTCTTTTAATTTTTTTGATATTTTTAAACACTGAAAAAAAAAA
Organism: Iris macrosiphon; assembly: GCA_036927795.1. Taxonomy (NCBI): domain Eukaryota; kingdom Viridiplantae; phylum Streptophyta; class Magnoliopsida; order Asparagales; family Iridaceae; genus Iris; species Iris macrosiphon. Next base: position 44,254,902 of record JAYESA010000019.1, on the reverse strand, counting down.
TCGATAAGAATTACAATTTCTCAAAAGGAAGAAAAGAATAAAGAATTGATTTTATTTTATTTTTTCTTTTCTTTTCGCGAGTCAAACGAGACCTTTGTGCAACTAGAGGCAACCATCTAGAAGTTCTATAACAATAAGATTTGGTGCGAATATAACAAGAAAAGTTTAAGCAAGAACACATTGGATGTTGTGGAGAAAAATGAAAGGTTTGTCATCAACATAAAACTAAGATGTTTGAGTTATACCAACCATCTCAGGAAACAAAATGTACAAGATCCTGAATAGCTTTCTTGGCGTTTAACCATATACATATATATATATATATATATATATATATATATGCAAAAGTGCGTCTGGCTTCTGCTGTAGCAAAGTGTGCCTGGCTTATGAAGCATCCGCGTGTGCGCTTGCACTCCAGCTCCCGCATGCTGCTCCGTCCGTTCTGTCTCCTGCAACTGTTCTTCCTCCCTCCTCCTCTCTTTCCAGCCACATCCTCCTCTCTTTCCGGCCACCTCCCCCTCCCTCCCTCCACCTCTCCTTCCCCCTCTCTCTCCTCATTTCTGTTTTCTATTTCGGAGCACAGGTGGACCACTATTGGTTCCCATCGGCGAGCACGACCACTCCGACCGCTGTAGAGGGGGGCCGCTGGTGCGAGCCTCATACACCCTACGACTCGGTCTCCTCTCCCTCATTCTCGTCCCCTACGACTCCCTTTTCACCTCCGTCTACTCTTGTCCGTAATGTGTTTGCCAATTTGTCTTTTCGTTCCAGCCTTCGAGAGAAGCTCATTCCTCGTAGGCAGACAGGTGTAGATCGGGTATGGATAGAGAGTCCATAGAAATTAGCTATGTCAAGCTAAAGAACTTCCAAGGGAGGAAGGTGATCGGGATTGAGAAAGATGACATCGTTGAGATGGAAGAGTATTGGAAGAATACTATAGTACTTTATGACATGGGAGCTTGGCCGTATTTTGGTCAGCTCAAAGGATTCGCCTTGCGACTGTGGAGGACAAAAGGAAGTATGAAGATTTTCTCTAGGAAAAACGGCTTCTACTTCATTAAATTTGGCCGGGTAGAGGACCTAGAGCGGGTTATCCAAAATGGCCCATGGACATTCGATGGTAGGTTGGTTATTTTAAGACGTTGGGACCTATCCTCCAACTTTGAGAGAGATCGATTGGCCACCGTGCCGATTTGGATTCGGTTCTCATGGCTCTCTCCCCAACTTTGGACCACTAAGGCTATTATGAAGATAGCTAGTGGCATTGGAAAGCCATTACGCTCGGACAAAGCTACCACCAAGAGGGAACGCTTGTCATTCGCAAGAGTCTTCGTGAAAATCAATGCAGCAGATTCTTTACCGGACAAGTTAGAAATTGAACTATCATCAGGTGAATTTATATTCCAGAAAATATAATAAGAATGGGTCCCGCATTGCTATCGTACGTGTAAGAGTTTTGGACACTTTCTCTCTCAATGCCCGAACAGGAAACCCCATCAAAGATAATCAGCAAGGAACTGGCATTATATCCCAGAGTACTGCTAATCAGTAAGGTCCTGTCATCCGACAGGTAGATAAATCCCCAAATGTGACGGAGGCAATCAAGTTGGATATCCCGACTAATGTCAAAAATTCGAGTAACAAAAGTGCGGATGTAGCCAACATGGAAACTGAGGTGGAAGAGCACATGGGGGTTTTGAAACCGATTGTCTTTGGAAAAAGGAATGAAGCAGGCGCTGATCAACCTATCCAGGAGACATATTATTTAAATGGAGAAGGAACATTGGAGAACCAAGGGACAATGGTAGTGTTTGGAGAGGACGTCTAGCAGAGTTAGAAGGGACAAGGAGGAGGCGAGGTGGTAGGATCTCACATGGTTGTTTTTCAGGCCAAGACATTTGTGCATGATGGAAAAAATGTTAGAGTCAGAATAAAGTTGGAGACAGGTCATATTTCTCTAGTATCCTCAGGAGTCAAGGACAAAACGGCGACATGCTCTCTTCATGAAGCGTTGGTCATGGCCAATCCTATTTGGCAAGCCAAAGTTGAACATAAGAAGGGAGGTGGTAAAACGACAGTTGCTCGTCAGGATGGACTCTCCCCCCCAGGGAGAGTTCGCGTGTTAACAAGGGTGTCAACACTCATCTTTTATGATAATTTTCACCTGAAATGTGAGGGGGGTTAACTCTATAGGTAGGTGGAGAGAAGTTATGGACTATACCAAGAAGTCTAAGTGTTCTATCACTAATATTTTGGAATCTAGAATCAAATTGACATCGAAGATCAAGAAGAGAACTCTGGTGCACTGGGAATCTGTCCACAATTTAGAGTATGGGGATATGGCCCGTGTGTGGGTTATGTGGTGTTACGACCCGATTCCGTAGAATCGTTGGGGCGTCCCCCGAATCGTGATGCCATACGGGCCTGGGGTTGCGCCCACACAAGGCTAAAGTATTTTGCATAACGAGCACATATTCAGAGTACGCAGATAAATTGAAACACAGATTTGAAACATGAAAAAGTTCTCTTTATTGATAATGAACATCTATTACAAACTCTTGAACGAGTCAGCTAATATGCCGAACGGCTTACAAAAGAGATGACTCAAAATGAGATAGCAGTCCTGTACATTATATCCCTTTACTAAACTTCAAAAGATATAGATCTCCAGGCTGAAGGATAGCTTTGCCACGGAGCTGCATTTGTGTATGAAGAGTTGCAGCTTCTGACTTCAAAATACTTCAAGAGGTGCGGTGAAGATGCGCCAACAGCTGGACTGCATCGGGAAGACGACTTCGGCTCCTCGCTCGGTTCGCTTTGGTGCGGAGAACCGATTTCAACGAGGGTCAGCATGTCGAAACATACTGGTGAAGACGAGCTAACCGAGCTATACCAATCAACACGTTGTTTTAATGAAGCATGCATATTTTGTGGGTTTCTATCTTGCCTTAGTTCATTTACAAGTAAGCAGCATATAGTATTTACTGAAATGAACATGCCACCGTTCGGTGGATTTTACCTGACCGTCTGAATTACCTGCACAATACTTACCATGCCTTCCCTGCCACGAAGACACAAGTTAGTATGCAACAGGTTTAAATATACAGTGGATCACTGGCGGGATGCCATAATGGACGATTTAGTCTTGAACGAGGATGGAATGCAGCAAAGATGCAGTAGTGGCTACAAACTATCCCGTCCAGATGCAGTAGACTATAGTGAAGTTTCGTCCGGATCGAATCGGTGCCAGTGCCCCAGCGACCGTCCGCAGGAACCAGTGACCTTGTGCACAAGTTGTCCGTGATCGAATTGGTATTGTTTATTAAGGCAACAGTTCATGCAGTTGAGGCAACATAGTACAAGACAAGCAGTATTTCCATAATTCAGTTGCATAGCCTCTCGGTTCAGTATATTTCATAGCACAATTTAAAGGAGAACAAGCATTCTAACTTGTACTTATGCATATGATAAATATTCCAAACGAACAAGCATGCGAGTAAGTAACCGTTCACAAGTTTGAATGACAAGCAGTATTAACCAAGTCTATTCTCTTTTATCTTGGTAACTTTTATTATTACTTGTTATCATTTAATCCAGGCAAAGGAGATTACAGATTTATTAGATGTGAAGCTTGGAAGCAGGGCCAGCTAATCGGGTTGGTAGCCACTCACTTAGATTATTGGAAGGGAGAAGGAAAGAGGCGCTTCACGACTCCGCTCGCAAGCTGCCTACTGCTCGTTCACCTGCACACGAACAGCTCGATTAATACTTCTTCCTCTCTTTCCAATCTCGGAATAGAAGTGCAAGTCAATGAACGAAAATAATGAAAACCATCGAAACCGTTCAAGGAAAACAAGCAAATCCCAAAACCAACTCAAAGCACGAAAGTAACAAGCGACATCGAAAACCGAGGCAATAAAAGATAACAGCGGAGAGGTCCCTCCTGAATCTGCCGCTAAGTCGATCCCGGGGGCACGATCCACTGAATATGGGAATCGATTCCGAAGAAACAAATCCATAACGAGGACGAGTTCTTAATTCAATCTATCCCGATCGAACGATACCGTCTTGTGTTTCTTAGCCGCGCTCTCCGCACCGGGAGAACGGGGCGCTACATCCTACCCAACTAATTAGAAGTTTTGTCCCAAAACTTAGGAATAAAGCCTACCGTTTAGGGATTATTGAGGCGGCTCAGTGGGCAGGCAGGAACGGTATGATCAGGACTCCCGCAAATGAGGCATTGCCCAAGTTTCTTGTGGCACTTTTCAGCTATGTGCCCTGGTTTCTTACAATAAGAACATGGTTGCCCTGGGTTTTCTCTCCGTTGACCGCCGTGGTTATGGCGCTTTGCAGTGGTGTTTCCTCTATCGTTGCCTTGGTATTTGTGATTGTAGGTATGCACAGCGCCGGTGGAAACGTGAGGATACTGCGGTTCAAGAGATAGGGCATGATTTATCACTTCACGCATTGTCCCGTACTGATTATTGACTACGTGCCCATGAATGGCAGGGCGCAGACTGCCTTCAAACCTTCAAGCTTGACTCGCTGCATCAGATAAATAGGCCCTAGCGAATTTAGAGAGTCGGTTGAATTCGACGGAGTACTGCTTCACTGTCATACTGCCCTGCCTCAGTTGCACGAAATCATTCTCCATTTGACGTTGTATTGGAGGGGGTATAAACTCCTCTTCAAACGCGGCACAAAAAGTTGTCCACGAGATCGCCTCCTCTCCGTGATCAAATTGGAGAGATCGTCGATGCACGTTCCACCAATCGTGCGCGTTGAGGCAGAGCTGAAGTTGCGCACAGGCGACGCGCTTCTCTTCGGGGACCTCTAGCAGAGCGAAATGATCTTAAAGTTCGGCTAGCCAATCTAGATCTACCACTGGGTCCTCAGTCCCGTTGAATGGGGTATTGCAGACTTTCTTTAAGTGGCCCAAGTTGAAGGCAGTCATGTCCCTCGGCCTTGGGATTTGCGGCGTCTCTACTTTAAGCACGGGCTGTTCCACCGGAGTCGTTATTGTTGCAGCGGAATGGTTGGCAGCCAAAGTCTGAACGATCTGTTGCAGGATATCTACCTGCTTCTGTTGGACTGAGAATCGGGTCTCTAAATTTCTTTCAAACTTGGCTTGGCGAGCATCATCTCTTTATCGTTGCGATTCTAACATTTGCATCACCCGCTCTAGCGGGTCGACTTGAGATATGCCACGCTGGCTCCGCGAGCTTCCCAAAGTACCCGAACTACTCTCTTGTGTTTCGTTCGGTGCTTGCGCTGCAGATTGCGCTAGTGCCATTCCATCAAAAGAAGGTAAATTATATTAGAATCATAATGTATTATGGACTTATTGCATGAACGTATCTCATTTTGGCCTAGCGAGTTCAAGAGTTCGCACAGGAATTTGATCGTTAAAGGAACTTTTCCAGCACGAAGTCTAAGGAATTTTGAATCTGTGTTCTGATACCACTATGTCACAACCCGATTCCGTAGAATCGTTGGGGCGTCCCCCGAATCGTGATATCGTGCGGGCCTGGGGTTGCGCCCACACAAGGCTAAAATATTTTGCATAGCGAGCACATATTCAGAGTACGCAGATAAATTGAAACACAGATTTGAAACATAAAAAGTTTGCTTTATTGATAATGAACATCTATTACAAACTCTTGAACGAGTCAGCTAATATGCCGAACGGCTTGAGATAGCAGTCCTGTACATTATATCCCTTTACTAAACTTCAAAAGATATAGACCTCCAAGCTGGAGGATAGCTTTGCCACGGAGCTGCATTTGTGTATGAAGAGTTGCAGCTTCTGACTTCAAAATACTTCAAGGGGCGCGGTGAAGATGCGCCAACAGCTGGACTGGATCGGGAAGACGACTTCGGCTCCTCGCTCGGTTCGCCTTGGTACGAAGAACCTGTTTCAACGAGGGTCAGCATGTCGAAACATACTGGTGAAGGCGAGCTAACCGAGCTATACCAATCAACATGTTATTTTAATGAAGCATGCATATTTTGTGGGTTTCTATCTTGCCTTAGTTCATTTACAAGTAAGCAGCATATAGAATTTACTGAAATAAACGTGCCACCGTTCGGTGGATTTTACCTGACCGTCTGAATTACCTGCACAATACTTACCATGCCTTCCCTGCCACGAAGACACAAGTTAGTATGCAACAGGTTTAAATATACAGTGGATCACTAACGGGATGCCATAATGGACGATTTAGTCTTGAACGAGGATGGAATGCAGCAAAGATGCAGTAGTGGCTACAAACCATCCCGTCCAGATGCAGTAGACTACAGTGAAGTTCCGTCCGGATCGGATCGGTGCCAGTGCCCCAGCGACCGTCCGCAGGAACCAGTGACCTTGTGCACAAGTTGTCCGTGATCGAATCGGTATTGTTTATTAAGGCAACAGTTCATGCAGTTGAGGCAACACAGTACAAGACAAGCAGTATTTCCATGATTCAGTTGCATAGCCTCTCGGTTCAGTATATTTCATAGCACAATTTAAAGGAGAACAAGCATTCTAACTTGTACTTATGCATATGATAAATATTTCAAACGAACAAGCATGCGGGTAAGTAACCGTTCACAAGTTTGAATGACAAGCAGTATTAACCAAGTCTATTCTCTTTTATCTTGGTAACTTTTATTATTACTTGGTATCGTTTGATCGGGGCAAAGGAGATTGCAGATTTATTAGATGTGAAGCTTTGAAGCAGGGTTAGCTAATCGGGTTGGTAGCCACTCACTTAGATTATTGGAAGGGAGAAGGAAAGAGGCGCTTCACGACTCCATTCGCAAGCCACCTACTGCTCGTTCACCTGCACACGAACAGCTCGATTAATACTTCTTCCTCTCTTTCCAATCTCGGAATAGAAGTGCAAGTCAATGAACGAAAATAATAAAAACCATCGAAACCGTTCAAGGAATACAAGCAAATCCCAAAACTAACTCAAAGCACGAAAGCAACAAGCGACATCGAAAACCGAGACAATAAAAGATAACAGCGGAGAGGTCCCTCCTGACTCTGCCGCTAAGTCGATCCCGGGGGCACGGTCCACTGAATATGGAAATCGATTCCGAAGAAACAAATCCATAACGAGGACGAGTTCTTAATTCAATCTATCCTGATCGAACGATACCGTCTTGTGTTTCTTAGCCGCGCTCTCCGCACCGAGAGAACGGGGCGCTACATGTGGGACACCAGAGTTTGGAAAGGGAAACTTGTACACCGCTCGGATTAATTGATCACCATTAAATTTATCAACAGGAGTGGTCTTGAAATTGTGTCTGGAGCAGTTTATGGGCATAAAGAACGGATTCAGCGAAGAAGATTATGGAGAGAAACCACTGTCAACAGCAACATGGTAGGGGACAGACTGCCTCTACTCATGGAGGGAGACTTCAATACTATCATGCTTGCCAATAAATAGAAGGGGGATGCCTGTTCAGGAAGCTATTCTGGCAGAATTTTAAAGTTGTATCTTATCCTCTTGACTTACTTGTATGGCTTAATCGGGTCACATATAGACGTATAATAATCAAGCTATCCGCAATCATATCTTCATTCAATTAGACCGTGCTCTTTGCAATTGTCACGACCCGCACCCAAAAAATCGGGCATAAGTCGTGGGTACGTCCAGCCTACGCCGCAGCATCGGCGGTAGAACGCTGTCTAGGTCAACTATCTAGATATAATATCACGCAATCAATATTTAAACCTGTCAAGATCTCAACTCCAAACGGAGGAGCAACATCATAATGATAATCAAGTACTCAATCACGAATCTAAGCACGATAAGATAACAAAGAAGACTAACAACTCCAAAGTCTAACCAACAACAACTACTACAACAACCACAACATCAAATAATAATACAACAATATCCAAAATAATATACAAACAAGGTCTCAATCCAAAACCGGAGACAAATCCGGTGCTAAAAGCTAATAAAAACAATAACAAGGTCCTAGTGATCCCGGCTACCAACCCGAAAATCACTCCTAAACTAGAGGGTCCCTGTCTGCACCATCGACAGGCTCAGGTCCATAAAACGTCGGACACCAATCCTCCGGATACTCTAAAAAATATGTCTAGTCAGGACAGGAGCAAGTACATCTCTAACAGCAGTTCCATTTAATTGATAAAAACTATAAAACAGTTATAGCAAGTAGCAAGAAGAATGAAATAAGTATGAGACAAGAAATATATATATATCACTGGTGCATAAAGGTAAAGATGCAGGAATATCAGAAACAAGATAGTAATAACTGCAAGATACAGGAAATCTAAGCTAAGATCAAGTCTGTGCACAAGAACGTGTTGTGAGTCCAGCATAAAATATATGTAGTGAGTCAAGTCCAGAAATATGTAAGTGAGACCAACAAGAATGCAAGTGAGTCCAGACTATAAAGAATGAACTCGGTGTCTTTGAAATACTTATTTCGACATGTAAACGGCTAGGGGTAAGTACGACTCACCGCGCACTGGGTGCGCGGTTGCTATCATTCCAGATTAGAGCAGAGGGAGTGATTCCTGATGATTCTAGATGTGAATGTTTACATGTCTACTCGAGTATTTTCTCGCCCCGACTAATACAAGTGAATCCAAGACCTGACACGTAAATCAAGATGAGTCCAGCCTGAACATGAATGATGCCTGTAGTGATGCCTGTAGGTGATGCCAGTAGGTGATTCCAGAATAGAGGCCAGAAACATGAAATATACGTGTCGCAAGTAAATGAATCCAGAAATACCAGTCAGTGTCCCGTGTTATGCCAGAATAATCAGATGATACTATACTAGAAGCTGAATCATAATAATCATCAGATAATGAAAACTATCAGAGAATGTACTCGCTTGACGTCCTGAGCAACTGGCAATCCGAACTGGTGTCGCAAGGACCTAATGCGAAAAGCAAGATTAAACAGGGTTCTAAAGAGTTAAACAGATATAAAATAACTAAAAATAGGCTTCTAGGGTCGTTCTAGGTCAAACGGGTCAAACCGGTAAAATCTGGATCAAAAAGTCAACTCTGGGTCCAAAAAGTCAACTCTGGGTCAAAACTATGTCAAAAGTTGACTTTGGCGGTCAACTGAGTTAACTACGGTCAAGTCTAGGTCAAACTAGGGTGCTCCTGAAATTCTAGGTCAAACCGAGCTCATTAAGCTAGAAAACTCTCAAACTCGCCTCCTTGAGATACCGGGATACCCTCGGTATCCGATACCTCACCCTACGCTATACGCGCCCGCCTAAACCCGCTAAAACCTATGCTAGCACGCGTAAATATATACACATAAACATATAAAAATTACTCCAATACATTTTCTAGGCTATTGCTCAAATACTCCGCTCGAAACTCAATACCTTGGATATCTCAAGGTATTGAGATACCGCTCTCAAACCCCTCTAACTAGCTATCTAGCCAATAAATATATACCTAATTATTAATCTAGGCTAGGAAATATATATATCTATCATATATTTACATATCTAAGTATCTATATACCTATATATATAGATATCCACACACATATAGACATACCTATATACCTTGCCTAACTCATATATATATATATATATATATATAACTATATATATATATCTAACTATCCATCTAGCTATAGGTATATATATATATCTATATCTTAGATCTAGTTATAACTATCTATCTACCTATCAATTACCTATCTATCTATCTAATTATCTATCTACCTATCTAAGTAACTATCTATCTATCTAATTATCTATATATCGATCTAACTATCTAATCTATTAACTTATCTATCAATCTACTAATCTATCTATTAACCCTCAACTCACTCACCCTCACTACTAGCCTTGCTGCTACTACTGGAGCTTGTACTGCTGCTGCTCTTGCTGTTATTGCTGCTGCTGCTTCTCCATATGCTACTGCTGCTGCTGCTGCTGCTTCTACATGTGCTGCTGCTGTGCTGCTGCTGCAGTGCAGCAGCAGCAGCTGCTCTATTCAGTCCCCCCCTCTCTCATTCTCACACACACACACACCCCTATATACATATATATATATATATATATATATATATATATATATATATATATATATATATATATATATATATATATATATATATATATATATATCACTATATATATATATATAATCATACATATATATAACTCTATAGATATATATACACACTAACTTATATACATATATATATATATATATATATATATATATATATATATATATATATATATATATATATATATATAAAACTCACCTACACACATACACTAGCACCAACCCACACTCACACAAGCACCCACTAACACGCTCACACATACATAAAAACACATACATATATAAATATATATATAGAACACACACAAAAATATATATACACACACACACACACACACACACACACACACACACACATATATATATATATATATATATATATATATATATATATATATATATATATATATAAACACAACACACAACACAACGGACACAACGCCCACAACGCTCACCAACGCACGCCCAACGACCCCGACACGCACAAACACCTATAAATATATATATATAAAATATAGCCCAAGAATTCTAGCACACACTCCCCGAAGCCAATCCAACGCGCGCACAAGCCCGAAACTAAGAAACCACGCCGAAATGGTCGTTCGGTCATTTCGACGAACACGCGGTGTGCGGTTCGAAAAACCTCCTGAAACGCACACCAAACCAACTCGGAATTGGCCCAAAATTTACCCACGGGTCCTAAACGATGTCTAGATCCTAGAAAAAATACTACCGCGTCGATTCTTGGTCCGTGGCGAAAACGCGCACTCACTTAGAATCGGCGACGACGAAAACCCTAAATTCGCCCGAAACGTCCGTTTCTCCGCGACACGGCTTCCTATGTCCGTACGGAGACACGTACTCACCCTCAAGATACCCGACAATGTCTACCTAGGTCTGTCTAACCTAGGGCATCATCCAAAATTGGGCCAAATTCGGATTCCACCCGAAATTGACACAAAACCTAGTGTTAAAGTCTCCAAACACTACCTAACAAGTTCCAACTTCCTTCCACGGGTAGCCTAAGAGTCTAAAAAGGTTCTAAACTATTAATTATACTACATAAAAGTAATTAGAAGGGAGAAAATTAGGGTTTACCTCTTGGGAGTTGGAATCCCAAGCCAAAGTCTCCAAAATGCTCTAAATCCACCAAACCAAGCTTCCAAGCTCCCAAATCTAGCTCCAACACCAAATCTAAGCTCTACCCACCTAGGTTGGGGAAGAATGCAAGGTTAGGGTTTACAACCATGGAGAATAGAAGAAGAAAGAAGAGAAATAGGATTCTTACTTGATGTTGGGAGGAGGAAATAAGAAGAAAGAGTGGAGAGAAGAAGAAGAATGAAGAGGAAGATAAAAATGGGGATGGGGGCTGCTGGTTCTCGGGTGGGGCTGCTGGAAATGCACGGGTAGGGGCTGGGAATAGGGGCCACACACCTAATAAAGGGTTCACTAATTCTCCAAATGCCCAAAATGCCCTCCCCTAAATTGGTTTTGGGTTTCGGGTTCCAAAAGCACTCAAACAAACTCCAAATCTCTCCAACTAACCCACTAAAAATATAATAAATATTCTAAACCTAAAAATAAGTCTCACAGGGGTGTGGGCTGGGTCGGACATGGGTCCACTAGGGTCTGACATGGGTCCAGGCTAGCCAAAATCCTAAAACAAACAATATAAAAATAATACAATCATTAATTAAATATAAATACAATTAATTATAAATAATACACAATTAACTAAATTAAAATAAAAAAATACCCGGCTCTGGAAATGGGGTGGTGACAAGCCTATCCTCCTTAGTAAATTTCGTCCTCGAAATTTAAAGTCAATCACACTCCCTCTAGGTCAAACCCCCAACAATCACAGTCAAGAAATTCTACCTAAACAACATACAAGATCATGGTTCTACTGGTCGTATTATCACAGTCTCAATCAGGGTCATTACACTATCTATCACAACACAATAGAAAGTCTAACAGGTACTAATGAAGCACACCACAAGGAATAGAAAGGACAGGAAGAAGAACAAAGAGACAGACCTGCTAACCCGACACCCGTAGCATCGGCCTCCTCGACCGTCAACGCATAAGCCCTGCCCTGTTAGGGTGTATCCCTCTGCTGGTGCGGGGCATGATGCTGTGCCACAGGTGGCCTAGCTCCAACTCTCTGATCATGTGCTCCACCCAATGGAGGTAAAGTAGGGCAACCTCGCATCTGGTGAGCAGCGGATCCACAGAACAAACACACCTTCAACCTCCTCCTACAAACATCCTAAGTGTGTCCTGTCTTCCTGCAGTAGGCACAAGTGGGCACCCTCTGATCCTGACCCTATTGCGCTACCTTCTGCACATAGGGACGTTTAGCCGGTCCCACACTGCCACTCGCACTGCCTGAATCATCCCTGCCTCTCTTGGACTTGAGCTCCAAGTCATCCTCTGCTCTTTGAGCATCTCCTACTATCTGCTCGTAAGTCGCCTCGCGGTCGCTCCTGGTCAAAGACTTGACCGCCATGACTAAGACCTTGCGAAACTTCCTCGCCTTAGCTGCCTCACTCAAGCCCTCCACAAATCTGCCCAGACGGCAGAACTCTGCTGCGTACTCGTCCACCATCATGCTTCCCTAGACGAGTGCCTTGAACTGGCTCTCCAAAGCATTGAGTGCCACATCTGGAAAAAATTTCTTCTTAAAAAGCCTCTTGAAGGCCTCCCAAGTTAGCCCTGGCGTCGCAATCCTCGTATCTGTGCGATACCATGTCAAAGCGAGGTCGAACATCTGACTGCCCGCTGCCTCTATCTGCATGCTGTCTGGAATATTCGCCAGCCTGAAGATCCCCTCGATCTGCTCTATCTAGTCATCCGCGTACAGGATCCCTTCTGTACCACGGAACTCCTTGGGGCACATCCTCTGGAAGTCGATAATACTGTCCGGCCTCGGATGCTGAATCTGATCTGCTTGTGGCTGAATCTGTGCCACCCTATCCACTGCTGTCATGGCCACCTGGTCGACGTTCTCAATGCCCAGCCTCATCACATCCACTTGACGGTGCTGCGCGTCCATTATCTCCCTGAAGAACGCAAACAACTGTGCGACATCCACTGGAGCAGGAAGGGCTGGAGGAACCACTGGAACGAGTGGGGTAGTGTCACGCCCCGATCTCCCGCAAGCTATTCGGCCGTTCCCGCTAGGCGGGAATCACCCTCGCCAGCGCTCCCGTGGAACGATCGCATTGACCCATCCGGGCGTGATGCCGCACGAGCGTGATCCACGCCCGTGCAAGGCCATGGTTCATTGGCTGGCGGCAAGAGTTCTAAGCCACAGAGTCGCACAGATTGTCCGAGTGCAGCGGAGTCATGAACGCATAGCGATTTGGTAACAGGTTCACTGAGTCGACAAATATAGCGGAAGCATTGAAACACAAGTTTGAAGTAAGCAACTCTTTATTGATATAAATATGTGTTACAGGCGGCGTATAGCCGAGATTACAAGTCGCTCAAGCCTCTCTCACTGAAACATAAAATATGCCAAGTGGCTACAACTGTGGAATGATTGTACAGGAGTTCGGGCCATGTTCACAATATTATGTCTTGTATATGTGCTTCAGTTCCGGATGCACCATTGCTTCGGAGTGTTGTCCACGCCTTAGCACGCACGTTGGAGGCATCCGCACCGAACGAGGTTCTCCCGCACCCTGCATATCAAACTGGTAGATTATCAGTACATTGAATGCACTGGTGGGGAAGCTACTCGCCCGTTCGACAAATCCAAACACGTAATACAGGTTCCGTGTACAACTATTAAGTTGTCTTTCTAGTTGCCTTAGGATCAGTTTCATGCAAATATTGAATAGCCTAACGTGTCGGGCAGTGCGCCGTGCAATATGAGAGAAAACATGGTGAGACTTACCAACTTACCATCTCCTTCCCTGTCCAAGGAAAACATTGAGGCAAACATGTTAATTCACGCACGGCAAGTATAAGCATTCAGGAGACAAAGAATATGCAAACACGAGGGTCGTTTTAACATGATCGTTCAGGTGTTCAGTTGTTCATTTATGCGATGTAGTGACTCGCACGCGGATAGCCGCTAAGCGAGGATGACTTATCTATATGAACATGAGTCGCTGGCATAGCCATAAAGGACACTAGTCTTAAACGAGAATAGTTTACAACGAAAGTACAGTGGGCAATACAAGCCATCTCGTTTAGTACAGTAGACTATACAGTAAGTTCAGCCATGGAGCGGATGGTATACAGCGAAAGAACGGTGGGCGCTGCACACAATCTCGTCCAGTACAGTTGGCTGAAACAGTGGAGTTCCATCCGGATCGGAGCGGCCCCAGTGCCCCGGAGACCGTCCGTGGAACTATGCCTCGTTTTCGAGTTGTCCGCGACATGCAGGTCAGGATCTTTTCCAATTTTACGTGATACTCGAGTACTGTAGAACAGGAGTACATTGGTACAGTGGTACAGTAGAACAATAGTACAGTGGTACAGTATTACAGGAGATATTTGAATCATGATTCTGTACAGTGATTAACTTGCTTGATGCATTCCCCTGGATCGGGGATGCCTGGTGACCTAACGGTCCCGGATACTTACAGGGTCAAACATGCACGGAACGACTACTTATTAGTCTCCCGGAGTTGGATGAAAACAAGACAACATTCAAGCAGACAAGCATGCGTTTCTAAGGAACATAAGCAGGCATATTGCTGGGACCCGAAGGTAAGCCGAGAGTTGAAACCGTTAAGGGACTTAGCATGCGAGGTCTGAATATAAGCAGTATTTCATTTCCATGTTCTAGCAAGCAATATGAGTTGGGATTATTCCCTTAGCTAGGTGCGTTGGATTTATTAACATGCAGAGGTGAATCACCTAGCGACTAGCATGAATATTCTATATTATATGTGTGCTGGCTAAGCAAAGACAAGTTCACCGTAGCCACCGACCTTAGCGATGATTTGCCTCGGTAGAGCGATACGCCGAGCGAGCCTCTGAAAGCCTAAGCCGGATTTCCTGTAGGGGCAAGTCTGGATATCCTTTGCTTCTTGTTTGAGGCAAAGCTGGTCGGGACAGTTGCACTTTTGCCGATTGAGTCGACAGTCCGCTAGAACGGAACGGGGTGTTACATCCTACCCAACTTAGAAAAAGTCTCGTCCTCGAGACTTACTGAGGACAAGCAGTAATCTAGGTTTGAGGCAATTTTAGACAAGTCATTGTACTTGTTTATTTGGATATTCACTTGCACAAGCTTCGAAATCAGCATATTGCTTAGACTAGATCGTGCGTATTTTCGAAGGGCCCCTCTAGCGTGAACACGTCAACCAACTTAGTGATAGCAAAGTCTTAGCACTCGAGTTTCATCGTTTCTTAAGTCTTTGATGGTGCACTAGTTCAAGGCGTCCCTCGAATAGATGCATTCAACCAAACTTAGGGTTAGTGAAAATCGGATAAGCTACTAGCGATACTCTCAAGGGTTCGCACAGGTTGGCACAAAGGCCACTCGCAGCATACAACCAGACAAACAAGCATAACATTCAAAACGAATTTTGAAAGTATTTAGACTTATTATTAGAACATCCCATCGAGGCATTGAGAGAGAGCGTGCACATAACCCACGAACGAGCTTTCGAAACGGAGATATCGAATCGAAGTCCAAAGGCGTAGAAGCCAGGCTCTGATACCAACATGTCACGCCCCGATCTCCCGCAGGCTATTCGGCCGTTCCCGCTAGGCGGGAATCAACCTCGCCAGCGCTCCCGCGGAACGATCGCATTGACCCATCCGGGCGTGATGCCGCACAAGCGTGATCCACGCCCGTGCAAGGCCATGGTTCATTGGCTGGCGGCAAGAGTTCTAAGCCACAGAGTCGCACAGATTGTCCGAGTGCAGCGGAGTCATGAACGCATAGCGATTTGGTAACAGGTTCACTGAGTCAACAAATATAGCGGAAGTATTGAAACACAAGTTTGAAGTAAGCAACTCTTTATTGATATAAACATGTGTTACAGGCGACGTATAGCCGAGATTACAAGTCGCTCAAGCCTCTCTCACTGAAACATAAAACATGCCAAGTGGCTACAACTGTGGAATGATTGTACAGGAGTTCGGGCCATGTTCACAACATTATGTCTTGTATACGTGCTTCAGTTCCGGACGCACCATTGCTTCGGAGTGTTGTCCACGCCTTAGCACGCACGTTGGAGGCATCCGCACCGAACGAGGTTCTCCCGCACCCTGCATATCAAACTGGTGGATTATCAGTACATTGAATGCACTGGTGGGGAAGCTACTCGCCCGCTCGATAAATCCAAACACGTAATACAGGTTCCGTGCACAACTATTAAGTTGTCTTTCTAGTTGCCTTAGGATCAGTTTTATGCAAATATTGAATAGCCTAACGTGTCGGGCAGTGCGCCGTACAACATGAGAGGAAACACGACGAGACTTACCAACTTACCATCTTCTTCCCTGTCCAAGGCAAACATTGAGGCAAACATGTTAATTCACGCACGGCAAGTATAAGCATTCAGGAGGCAAAGCATATACAAATACGAGGGTCGTTTTAACATGATCGTTCAGGTGTTCAGTTGTTCATTTATGCGATGTAGTGACTCGCACGCGGATAGCCGCTAAGCGAGGATGACTTATCTATATGAACATGAGTCACTGGCATAGCCATAAAGGACACTAGTCTTAAAGGAGAATAGTTTGCAACGAAAGTACAGTGGACGCTACAAGCCATCTCGTTTAGTACAGTAGACTATACAGTAAGTTCAGCCATGGAGCGGATGGTATGCAGCGAAAGAACGGTGGGCACTGCACACAATCTCGTCCAGTACAGTTGGCTGAAACAGTGGAGTTCCATCCGGATCGGAGCGGCCCCAGTGCCCCAGAGACCGTCCGTGGAACTATGCCTCATTTTCGAGTTGTCCGCGACTTGCAGGTCAGGGTCTTTTCCAATTTCACGTGATACTCGAGTACTGTAGAACAGGAGTACAGTGGTACAGTGGTACAGTAGAACAGTAGTACAGTGGTACAGTATTACAGGAGATATTTGAATCATGATTCTGTACAGTGATTAACTTGCTTGATGCATTCCCCTGGATCGGGGATGCCTGGTGACCTAACGGTCCCGGATACTTGCAGGGTCAAACATGCACGGAACGACTACTTAGTAGTCTCCCGGAGTTGGATGAAAATAAGGCAACATTCAAGCAGACAAGCATGCGTTTCTAAGGAACATAAGCAGGCACGTTGCTGGGACCCGAAGGTAAGCGGATAGTTGAAACCGTTAAGGGACTTAGCATGCGAGGTCTGAATATAAGCAGTATTTCATTTCCATGTTCTAGCAAGCAATATGAGTTGGGATTATTTCCTTAGCTAGGTGCGTTGGATTTATTAACATGCAGGGGTGAATCACCTAGCGACTAGCATGAATATTCCAGATTTTATGTGTGCTGGCTAAGCAAAGACAAGTTCACCGTAGCCACCCACCTTAGCGATGATTCGCCTCGGTAGAGCGATACGCCGAGCGAGCCTCTGAAAGCCTAAGCCGGATTTCCTGTAGGGGCAAGTCTGGATATCCTTTGCTTCTTGTTTGAGGCAAAGCTGGTCGGGACAGTTGCACTTTTGTCGATTGAGTCGGCAGTCCGCTAGAACGGAACGGGGTGTTACAGGTAGTCCTCGGATCGATAGGTGAAGGAGGATCCCCGAGAGAAGCAGATGCTCCCTCAACCGCAGGAGTGGTGAGTAAAGCGGTAGTAGCTGCCTGAATACGAGCTGGACGAGAGGTAGCAGACCTCTCCGTGGCAACTGCTAGAACGGTACGATAGGATCGTGTCTTCGGAGGCATCCTGAACACAGATCAAAAGAAGTCAATACGCCACAAGATACGATATCATCAAAGAAGGACAGTAATATTTCAAAAGAAAATAATTTTAGAATAATTAGATTAGAATTGTTCCTAGTCGTGATTGAGTACACTCTCATCCTAGATCCTATATCCTAGAGCAAGCTCGCAGCAGTACAACTAAGTTGTTGTACCACCACGATATCGCACTAATTGCGAATCGAGACCTGCATGGGCCGCCACCAAAAATGTGTCACAACCCGTACCCGGAAAATCGGGCATGAGTCGTGGGTCTTTCCAGCCTACGCCACGGCATCGGCGGTAGAACGGTGTCTAGGTCAACTATCTAGATACAATCTCACGCAATCAATATATAAACCTGTCAAGATCTCAACTCCAAACGGAGGAGCAACATCATAATGATAATCAAGTACTCAATCACGAATCTAAGCACGATAAGAAAACAAAGAAGACTAACAACTCCAAAGTCTAACCAACAACAACTACTACTACAACCACAACATCAAATAATAATACAACAATATCCAAAATAATATACAAACAAGGTCTCAATCCAAAACCGGAGACAAATCCGGTGCTAAAAGCTAATAAAAACAATAACAAGGTCCTAGTGATCCCGGCTACCAACCCGAAAATTACTCCTAAACTAGAGGGTCCCTGTCTGCACCATCGACAGGCTCAGGTCCATAAAACGTCGGACATCAATCCTCCGGATACTCTAAAAAATATGTCTAGTCAGGACAGGAGCAAGTACATCTCTAACAGCAGTTCCATTTAAATGATAAAAACTATAAAACACTTATAGCAAGTAGCAAGAAGAATAAAATAAGTATGAGACAAGAAATATATATATATATATCACTGGTGCATAAAGGTAAAGATGCAGGAATATCAGAAACAAGATAGTAATAACTGCAAGATATAGGAAATCTAAGCTAAGATCAAGTCTGTGCACAAGAACGTGTAGTGAGTCCAGCATAAAATACATGTAGTAAGTCAAGTCCAAAAATATGTAAGTGAGACCAACAAGAATGCAAGTGAGTCCAGACTATAAAGAATGAACTCGGTGGCTTTGAAATACTTGTTTTGACATGTAAACGGCTAGGGGTAAGTACGACTCACGGCGCACTGGGTGCGCGGCTGCTATCATTCCAGATTAGACCAGAGGAAGTGATTCCTGATGATTCCAGATGGGAATATTTACATGTCTACTCGAGTATTTCTCCGCCCCGACTAATACAAGTGAATCCAAGACCCGACACGTAAATCAAGATGAGTCCAGCCTGAACATGAATGATGCCTGTAGTGATGCCTGTAGGTGATGCCAGTAGGTGATTCCAGAATAGAGGCCAGAAACATGAAATATACGTGTCGCAAGTAAATGAATCTAGAAATACCAGTCAGTGTCCTGTGTTATGCAAGAATAATCAGATGATACTATACTAGAAGCTGAATCATAATAATCATCAGATAATGAATACTATCAGAGAATGTACTCGCCTGACGTCCTGAGCAACTAGCGATCTGAACCGGTGTCGCAAGGACCTAATACGAAAAGTAAGGTTAAACAGGGTTCTAAAGAGTTAAATAGATATAAAATAACTAAAAATAGGCTTCTAGGGTCGTTCTAGATCAAACGGGTCAAACCGGTAAAATCTTGGTCAAAAAGTCAACTCTAGGTCCAAAAAGTCAACTCTGGGTCAAAACTAGGTCAAAAGTTGACTTTGGTGGTCAACCGAGTCAACTACGATTAAGTCTAGGTCAAACTAGGGTGCTCCTGAAATTCTAGGTCAAACCGAGCTCATTAAGCTAGAAAACTCTCAAACTCGCCTCCTTGAGATACCGGGATACCCTCGGTATCCGATACCTCACCCTACGCTATACGTCCGGTCAAAACCCGCTAAAACCTATGCTAGCACCCGTAAATATATACACATAAACATATAAAAATCACTCTAATATATTTCCTAGGCTATTGCTCAAATACCCCGCTCGAAACTCAATACCTTGGATATCTCAAGGTATTGAGATACCGCTCTCAAACCCCTCTAACTAGCTATCTAGCTAATAAATATATACCTAGTTATTAATCTAGGCTAGGAAATATATATATCTATCCTATATTTACATATCTAAGTATCTATATACCTATATATATAGATATCCACACACATATACACATACCCATATACCTTGCCTAACTCATAAATATAAATATATATATATATATATATATATATATATATATATATATATATATATATATATATATATATATATATATATATATATATCTTAGATCTAGTTATAACTATCTATCTACCAATCAATTACCTATCTATCTATCTAATTATCTATCTACCTATCTAAGTAACTATCTATCTATCTAATTATCTATATATCTATCTAACTATCTAATCTATTAACTTATCTATCAATCTACTAATCTATCTATTAACCCTCAACTCACTCACCCTCGCTACTAGCCTTGCTGCTACTACTGGAGCTTGTACTGCTGCTGCTCTTGCTGTTATTGCTGCTGCTGCTTCTCCATATGCTGCTGCTGCTGCTGCTGCTTCTACATGTGCTGCTGCTGCTGCTCTTTCTGCTGCTGCTGCAGTGCAGCAGCAGCAGCTGCTCTGTTCATTCCCCCCTCTCTCATTCTCACACACACACATACACACACCTATATACATATATATATATATATATATATATATATATATATATATATATATATATATATATATATATATATATATATATATATATATCACTATATATATAATCATACATATATATACATATATATATAACTCTATTGATATATATACACACTAACTTATATATATATATATATATATATATATATATATATATATATATATATATATATATAAACACTCACTCACACTCACACACACACTCACCTACACACATACACTAGCACCAACCCACACTCACACAAGCACCCACTAACACACTCACACATACAGAAAAACACATACATATATAAATATATATATAGAACACACACACAAATATATATACACACACACACACACAGATATATATATATATATATATATATATATATATATATATATATATATATATATATATATATATATATATATATATATATAAACACAACACACACGCAACACACAACACAACGCACACAACGCCCACAACGCTCACCAACGCACGCCCAACGACCCCGACACGCACAAACACCTATAAATATATATAAAATATAGCCCGAGAATTATAGCACATACTCTCTGAAGCTAACCCAATGCGCGGACAAGTCCGAAACTAAGAAACCACGCCGAAATGGCCGTTCGGTCATTTCGACGAACACGCGGTGTGCGGTTCGGAAAACCTCCTGAAACGCACACCAAACCAACTCAGAATCGGCCCAAACTTTACCCACGGGTCCTAAATGATGTCTAGATCCTAGAAAAAATGCTACCGCATCGATTCTAGGTCCGTGGTGAAAACGTGCACGCACTTAGAATCGGCGACGACGAAAACCCCAAATTCGCCCGAAACGCCCGTTTCTCTGCGACACGGCTTCCCGTGTCCGAACGGAGACATGCACTCACCCTCAAGACACCCGATAACGTCTACCTAGGTCCGTCTAACCTAGGACATCATCCAAAATTGGGCCAAATTCGGATTCCACCCGAAATTGACACAAAACCTAGTGTTAAAGTCTCCAAACACTACCAAACTAGTTCCAACTTCCTCCAACGGGTAGCCTAAGGGTCTAGAAAGGTTCTAAACTATTAATTACACTACATAAAAGTAATTACAAGGGAGAAAATTAGGGTTTACCTCTTGGGAGTTGGAATCCCAAGCCAAAGTCTCCAAAATGCTCCAAATCCACCAAACCAAGCTTCCAAGCTCCCAAATCTAGCTCCAACACCAAATCTAAGCTCTACTCACCTAGGTTGGGGAAGAATACAAGGTTAGGGTTCACAACCATAGAGAATAGAAGAAGAAAGAAGGGAAATAGGATGCTTACTTGAAGTTGGGAGGAGAAAATAAGAAGAAAGAGTGGAGAGAAGAAGAAGAATAAAGAGGAAGATGAAAATGGGGATGGGGGCTGCTGGTTCTCGGGTGGGGCTGCTGGAAATGCATGGGTAGGGGCTGGGAATAGGGGCCACACACCTAATAAAGGGTTCACTAATTCTCCAAATGCCCAAAATGTCCTCCCCTAAATTGGTTTTGGGTTTCGGGTTCCAAAAGCACTCAAACAAACTCCAAATCTCTCCAACTAACCCACTAAAAATATAATAAATATTCTAAACCCAAATAAGTCTCACAGGGGTGTGGGCTGGGTCGGACATGGGTCCAGTTGGGTCTGACATGGGTCCAGGCTAGCCAAAACCCTAAAACAAACAATATAAAAATAATACAATTATTAATTAAATATAAATACAATTAATTATAAATAATACACAATTAACTAAATTAAAATAAAAAAATATCCGGCTCTGGAAATGGGGTGGTGACAGCAATGGTCGTTGGCTTGAGGACTTCCAATTTTGTGGTACGGATTATCTGCCTCCTAGCACCAGTGACCACTCCCTATTGTTATCAGATTGGTGGAATAGCCAATCTTCAAAGGAAGACCTTTTAGATTTAATAATGCGTGGAGTCATAAGAAGGGGTACAAGAAAGTGGTTCAACTGGGCTAGAACTCCACGGTGCGTGGTACTGCCCAATTCCAAGTTGTGTCCAAACTTAAATGCACCAAACAGCGGCTTAAAACTTGGAATATAGAGCACCCCGCAATGACTCTTCAGGGGCTTGAAGAGAACCTTGCCGCCATCCAAATGAGAATCCACTATGATCCCTTCAACGATGATCTCAATGGAGAGGAAGTTGCTCTTCCAGACCTACTGCACAGGGAGAGGTTCCTAGATGAAATCCATGGTAGACAACGGGCAAAATGCAACTGCCTCTGAGATGGTGATAGTTGTTCAAAAAAATTCTATGCCACGGTGAAAGCTAGACAGCACCGAAATGCCATACACGGCTTGTTTGACGCTAACGGGGACACTATCGAGGAGACGAATATGATTAGTGATGAAGTGACCACTTTTTTCTATGAGCTTTATAATCAGACCCACTATTCGACTATCTTCCCCCATTATGTGTTTAAGAAACTGGCTACGGGTCGTGGTAATCAAGTATTGCGACAGCTTGTTACTATTGATGAGATTGAACTAATTATCAAAAAGGCGGACCAGAATAAATCTCCGGGGCTGGATAGTTTTGGCGCTGCTTTCTTCAAGAACAACTGGAGTTTGCTCAAATTTGATATACTGGAAGCTATCAGAGAATTCTTTGAAACAGATAAACTTCTAAAGGAGCTAAACCATACTTTTGTGGTACTGATTGCTAAGGTAGAGGGAGCTTCCTTTATTGGGGACTTCAGGCCTATTGCGTGTAGTGCCCCGTTCCCCCTATTCGGGGAGCGCTACTAATAAATATTTGGTATCGTTCGATCGGGACAGATTGAATCAAGATCCTTTCCTCGTTATGGATTGGTTTCTTCGGAATTAAGTTCCACATTCAGCGGATCGTGCCTCGAGGAAGAACTCGACGACAGAGTCGCGAGGGGCCTTTCCATTGTATTTGTTTCCTTGCCTGTTTTTGATGCTGCTTAGTTGCTTTCTTGTTGGTTTTGTGACTTACATTTTCTTGAGCGGTTTTGATGAATTTTATTGTCTTCGTTCCTTGAACTTTGTATTTTTGTATCAAAATCTGGGAGACCAAGGCAGGAGATATTGATCATCTGTTGGTGCATGCAGGTGATTGTGTAGGCGACGAGCGAGCGGAGTCTTGAAGATATCCTTCCCCTTCCCCGATTATCGTTCTTGTGAATGGCCTTACTTTCGATTAGCTCCCTTCTTTCAAGTCTTCATTCTTAACAATCTGACTTATTTATGTGTCCGATCAACGATACCATAAGAATAATAATAAATAAGTCAAGATAAAACAAAGTAACTTGGAACACTGATACTTTTTATACAAATTTCCGTACAATCACATTGTATGCGTGCTTACTTATACTAAGCCTTATTTTCCTGCTGCTAGACTTGTTTGCTATCCCGAATTCTCGATTCATTCGAACATTTTTAAGACGATCAATACACCACTCAGGGTTTGAGCTATACTGTATGAATCCTCAAATCGCTTTTTTTTCTGAGCTATCACATACACCACTCAGGAATCGAGTTATCCAATTAAATCCCCAATCGTGTTCGCATCTCTTACTCACATATTCAATTCGTTCCTTAGAACTCCAACACGATACCTACGCATTGCCTCGACAAATCTTAATATCATATATAACCCTATTGATTGTCATCCAGTAAACCATATTTGATTTGTATCTGTCGACACAAAATATCGTCGGAACTATTTCTCAAAATCCAAACACGATCCTCTATATTCGCCATAGCTATAATCTGATAGCGATTCTATCGGTTGCCATTCTAAGTCTGACTTATCCTTATCTGAACGATATCCCAATCTCGCTCATAAACTAGCTTGCACCAAAGGGTCTTGGCGCGTGATACTCAACACAACTTAGCCGAAAGGTTGTGTGCATAGCTAACCATCCGAACGATATTATATCTTGCACACTAACCCGGTGGGTAAGTAGGCATAGGTATTCGGGTTCGCACATAACTTGCCAATTCTAGCACGAGTCTATTCCTACAAGGTCTAACACAGGTCAGAACAAGGGTCTTCTCATAACTATCCCACTCAAGCAATCATATCATTCATATGCACTTTTAAAAAATATTTAGACTCATTATATGGAATATTTTGTTGGGACATTGAGAGAGAGCGTGTGTACATAACCCACGAACGAGCTTTCAAAATTAAGAGATTCAATACGAAATCCAAGGACGTAAAGCCGTGCTCTGATACCAACATGTCACGTCCCAAACTCCCGCAGGATCGACCATCCCCGCTGAACGCAAAATCACTCTAGCGCTCCTGCGGGATGATCGTTTCCATCAGAAACGTGATATTGCACGAGTACAAGATGTTCCTGCGCAAGGCTAGGGTTCCAACATGCAGTGAAATGACTAAGCCACAGAGACTGATAGAAAGTCCGAATGCAGCGAAAATAAGAATTGAAACCAACGAGCGCGTACTAGTTAGCATGTAAGGCAAGCAAGCATTGAAACAATAAAATATAAGCCTTTACTCTAGGTGGGTCTAAAGGGTTAGTGCGAGTATTGAAACCGTACAGGGGCATATAGGACGGCATATAAGGAAATCTATCAAGTTACTTCTTTTTTATGTTCTATACAAGCAATGCAAGATGGGATTATTCCCTAGCTAGGTTTGTTGTATTCTTTATTATCATGCAAAGATGATTCGCCTATAGACTAGCATGTATCATACGTATTTTTAAGTGTGCAGGATAAGCAAAGACAGGTTCATCGTAGCCACCCACCTTATCGATGATTCGCCTCGGTTGAGCGATACTCCGAGCGCGCCTTTGAAAGTCTAAGTTTGAACTCCTAAAGGGCCAAGTCTGAATCCTCCGCCTCAAGCGAGCCTTCTCGCAGATCATGGGGGGGTCGGACCGTCGCACTTGTGCCGTTTAAATTGGCTCTCCGTTTGACGCGGAGCGGGTCGTTACAGGTGGGACCTTCGGGCTAGGGATTTTATATATAGGTCTTCTGGCTGGATTGGTTGTAAGCATTCGGACTGAGTTGAAGCCTCTCAAAGGGGCCTGAATAAAATTTACCTTCTTCGAAAATTATATATATTAGTCACGTTTGCGAGCTTTGCATTTTAAAAAAAACCATAATATTGTTAAAATATTTAAATAAAAATTTAAATTTTATTAAAATATTTCAAATATGATTTAAATATATTTTAATTAGAATTTGTTATAGATATGCTTTTAAAATTGTGATTTTAAGTTAGTTTAAATATAATTTGAATATTGAATATATTTTAGGATTTGTTATATGTTCAAATAGTTTATACAGTAATTATTTTTTTTGAATTTTATTATTATTTAGTGGAGAATATACATACGGCTTGGATGTTAAACCATTTTCAAGTCGCAATATATACTAGTCATATTCACGTGCATTCCACATACAAACAGAAAAAATTATGATATTGCTAAAAAAATAGATAAAATTTTAAATTAGTTAAAATATTTTAAATATATTTTAATTCGGATTTGTTATAGATATATTTTTAGAAATTTGGATATATATTTAGTTAGATAATTCCATGTACATAGTTTAAATATAATTTGAATATTGAATATATTTTTGAATTTATTATATGTTAAGGTAGTTAGAAGGATTTATAATTTTGTTTTTATTTTTTAACTATGGTACATGGTTATAAAGTTTTTTTTAATTTTTTTGAATTTTTTATTATTTAGTGGAGAATATATATACGACTTAGACGACTCATTTTTGAGCCGCTAGGTTCCCGTGACCTAGAACCTAGATATTTCTTGAGAATACACCCAATAACTTTTAGCACTCTTATACAACCAACTCTCTGGGAACCACACAAAATAAGTTATGTAATCTTTCTTATATGATAATCTATAGTAATATGGGAACTAGGAGACTGAGTTGCTAGTATTTTCTTCATATTCCCTTCCTTCGATCCCTAGATGTTCACTCTTGAATCTGCACTGAACTTCCCAATGGATTGATCATAACTAACTTTTCACTTGAAATATTGGATATATTCTGAAGCGACAGTATCTCAGATGAATCTTTGGCATTGGATTCCTTAGAAAACTTGAATGGAGATCGCTATACTTCATACACTTTGGAATGAAGCAGCCCGAGGTATCCCCCAGTAGGCTCAGAAGAGGCGCATCAGACTACCCTACCTGTATTTCTACCACTCTGTCTTCATCCTCTACTGGTCCCGCTAGGAATCGTACCCGTATATCATTCATGACGGTATAGGTTTGGAAGTCGTCATGAACAATCCCAAGCAATGGATCACAGTTGGGTGGTCCATCTAGCAAACCAATTTCCAATTCTGGATCTTGGCTCCCTGGGTGCCTAAGTGGGCTTAAAGTCTAGAAGTCGTTGTGAACTTGTTGACCAATGTCCTCCTTTGTCAATATGTGGAGGACTTTCCTTCTTCCCTCCTTTGCACTCCATTATTGATGTGTTGTCTCTAGTTAGATTGCTAAGTTCCGAGCACGTATCAGCAGAGTGTCCAAAACAACAACATGTCGAGCACCTGAAAGGCATTGATTCATACTCTACTTCTTGGTGACAAATCTGCCCTGAAGCAAGTCTAATTTAGACTTTCTTAGACAGTTTCGCATCCACCTCCACTTCAACGAAGACTCTAACATAGTCTAGCCCATGCGGAGGTGTAGTGGCCCCATCCATTTATAGCTTGGTGCTGATGATACTCACCAACTTCATAATAGCAGCTCCATTTCAGAGGGAGAGGGTCAACCATGGGAGACGTATCCAAACTGGAAATTTGGATTGTTTGTCCCATTCGAAGATCATGGAGGAATCCCACCTCCAAACAATGATGAGCTTGCCATGGAAAGTCCATGGCCCTCTCTCAAGCACTCGCTCCACATCCTCTGTCATTGCAAACATAAAGAGGTAGAATCCATTCTCTATCGAATGGACAGTCATCCCTTCCTTCGATTGTCATAGTATTCTAGCCAAGGATGAGATCATCTAATAGTTTTCCTGAGAACCCACTAGGTATAGCACGATGGTGTGTCTCCAGTGCTCCTCGGCCTCCAATAGGTTATTTGTCGTGATGTCACTCATCTTGAGTCCATCGACTAGCTCTGGCTTGATGTATTACAACTCCGGGGAAGCATGGCAAGGCTTCGCTATGCAGATCGACTCCCAGCTAGGAAACTGTTTTTCTTCCTGCAGCGACGAAGGGAGCATTTGGTCGAGAGCTCCCTCCTTAGTTCCCTTTATTTGTAGCCAGGGAGGAATTTTTTCCTTCAATAAAGGAGAGAACCTCGCACATCTCGGCTACCCTTGATCGGTTCCATCGTGGAATCTAGTCTCGACGACCTCGTCCCCTGATCGGTACCATCATGCATCGGTTGATGAGCCTCTTCCATTGGCATAGGGACTACCACCTTTACCATATTTGGACCATTCTTCTTGGTCCTCGAGCCCAAGGCTCCCCCTTCCTTCCATTTGGATGTACATTTCTCTCCTTGATCCTGCATGTGAGGCATAGAACCCATCCTCGTTGGCCTCTTCTTCCTGCGTGTGACCATCATCCATCCTCCGTCCAGTCTTCCTCGTCCAGCACATTAAGGTTTGTTGAAGGAACCCTAATACTGTCGCCAGAGGAAAGCAACATTGCAACTTATATATATATATATATATATATATATATATATATATATATATATATATATATATATATATATATATAATGTAATTGGGTGTATTCATGAGAAATATCGAGAGGGTGTTTTTAGAATTAAAAAGAAATATCTAGGTTAACCTAGATAAAAGTTGAGTGACATAATTTGTATATACAAACAATTATCTTCTTCAAAATAAACACACACCCACCAATGAGCCTCTAGCCTAGTGGTAGAGAGGAGGCATGCGACCCGTGTGATCAGAGTTCGAGCCCTATTGGGGGGAGTTCGGTTCTATTTATATATATATATATGTATATATATATATGTATGTATATATGTATATATATATATATATATATATGTATGTATATATGTACATATATATACATATATATATATATATATATATATATGGGCCGGATCGGGTCGGATCGGATACCACGGTGTCCCGCCAAAGCCCCCCCCCCCCCCCCCCCCTGCACCATCGGATCGGGAGGGGGGGGGCGTGGGACCCCAGTCGATCAAACGCCTGAGGGGATAGCGAGGCTCCCACAGGACTTCGGATCCGGCCCCATATATATATATATATATATATATATATATATATGGGATATGAGCCATAGTGTTCATTTTCTTAAATGAGCAATGCATATGTGGACCAATAGGAATAGAGTGTGCTAGTGCACATAGGTGCACATGGGATCTAAGAATCAATTTCTATTGGTCCATAGCATGGATCATTTAGAAAAAATGAACAATATGTCTTATATTCCGTTTATATATATATATATATATATATATATATATATATATATATATATATATATATAATTTTATGTTCCTATAATTGGAAGGGTATTGTAACCAAACCTCTTGTATTTAACATCAATTCTGAGAATAAATTAAAGATATTTAACCTTCAACTTCACTCTCTAAGAAGAAATATTTATTGTTTATTAACCCTACGGCCTACTCTCTTAGGTGGTTCCTATGACTGAGTGTGAATTTTGCCTCTAACCTTTTACTTTGGTGGATACTTTCAGGGTGAAGACACTGAAGAGTGCTTGTGGTTTCTCCAACTTCTTTGGTGTCAAAATATCTCATCTCCATTACTCCTTTCTTGTCTGTCGACTCTTGAGCAACCAGCTGGGGCTATCGGAAATCCATTTAAGTGCAATGATATTATTATTACGTACAGGCTCACTAGCTGGCCTTCTTTGAAGTATCAAAGTTTTGTTCAAGGTCTCGTGCACCATGAGCTTCCATTCGTATTCCCTTCTCCAATGGTCCCATAGACTACACTTTTCGCTATAATTGCTAGCTAGAGTTTGTAGACTAGGCTTTAATTAACATAAAGGTCCACCCCATCGATCCATGTTGGTTGAATGGGCATGCCATGGATGACCTTTTTGTTAGAGTGGGTGGAATTTTTAATCTATGTAAAAAAAAAAATTTAATTGGATTGAATATTTCTACATATAATAGAAATACCTCAATATATTTAGATTGAGTATTCCTACATATAATAGGAATATGTCAATAGATTTGAATTTGGATTGGGTATTCCTATATATAATAGAAATACTAGTTGTGGATTTGAGGATATATTTTAGGTGTCTTATAGTCCTAAAATATATTTCATATCTCAAAATATTGCAAAATGAGGCAAGAGTGCTTTTACAATATTGGAGGAGAGAGGAAGAGATTGAAGGCTATTTCGAAGTGGAGATCGATTTCGGGTAATTCTTTTCTCGTCGTTTCCGTACTTCGTTTGTCTATGATCTAATTTCTATTCCAAAGAGTTGTGGTGATCCGTTTGGATCGGTGAGAAATTTGTAAGGAGTCGGTGTATTTCTTATTCCATTAGTGGAGATTTTTCACAGTTGGACTTCGATCGTCCCGTGATTTTTTTTTCGTAAGAATTTTTTCACGTAAAAATTATTTTGTCTACGATTTGTGTTTGGCGTTTTTAGTTTGTGTGCTTTTGCTCGGTTCTCTCGCAGGTACTCTCTGGTTTGAGAAACGGTTTTCGCGCTTTCGTTCCCAACAAAGTGGTATCAAAGACTGGTTCTTGAGTTCAGAGAGGTATCAGAAGTTGACAGTCAAATCAGGGAGTAAAGATGGACGCGAAAGCGGTGCACATGATAAACCTGAACGGTACCATCTATCATTATTGGTGGAGCAAGATGAAGGATTTGTTGTTCGTCAAGAAGCTGCATATTCCAGTATTTGCGTCCGAAGAGGACTAAAAGTTCGAACACATACAGGTGTGTTGGTACATACGGCAGTTCGTTGACGAGAACGTGTACAACCACGTTGCCGATATTGAGCACATGAAGACGCTGTAAGATAATCAGAAATCTTTGTATGCGAAGAAGACCGGGGTAAACAAGTTGTTCCTGATCTGAACGATGATGGATCGCGGTAAAAAGATGGTGCGTCAATTACGGATCACTTGAGTAAGTTCCAGGGTGTGGTGGACCAGCTATCCTCGATGGGAGTCAAGTTCGACAATGAAGTACAGGGACTATGGTTGCTGTGTATATTGTCAGATTCGTGGAAAACCGTACGAGTGTATATAATCACTTCTGCTCCGAAAGGCGTGGTCAGTCTGGAGTTTGCCAAGAGAGGGGTACTGAATGAAGAGATGCGGAGACGTTCTCAGGGCACTTCATCCACATCCCACTAAGAGGCGTTATTTTCAGAGAACCGCAGAAGGAGCAAGAGCAGGGGTCTATGTGGTGGCAGAGACAAGAGCAGGGCAAGTCCAAGGGTCGGTACGAGACCTCGGAGTATTACCATTATGGCAAGAAGGGCCACATCGAGCGAAACTGTTTCGCTTGGAAGAGGAAGAAGAAGAGCAACACGGGAAAGCAAAGTGAGAATACTACAGCGACGACCTCCGCACATGGAGGCGACGTAATCATTGTAGGTGATGAGGTAGTTATGAACCTCGCCTGCGATGACAACTCTTGGCTGGTGGACTCAGGTGCTTCAGCGCACGTATCTCACAACAGGGCACTATTTGCTACTTACAGAACAGACGACTGTGAAGTATTGAAGATGGGCAATGAAGATGTGTCGAAAGCTGTTGGAGATGTGCATTTGAGAACAAAGACGGGTGCAGTTCTTGTTCTCAAAGATGTCCGTCATGTTTCTGATATCCGTTTTAACCTGGTATCGATTGAAAGGCTGGATGAAGAGGATTTCTTCAACCTCTTCGGGAACGATCAGTGGAAGTTTTTCAGAGGTTCGATGGTAATTGCCAGAGGAAGCAAGAAGTCCGGACTCTATTATATAAAAGGGAGAGCACATGGGGCACAGGAGGTGAACGCAGCTATAGATGCATCTACTAAGTTGTGGCATTGGCGGCTCAGCCATATCAGCGAGAAGGGGATGAGATATTTGGTGAACAAGAAGTTGATTCCAGGGCTAAAGTCTAGAAACTTGGAGAGATGTATGCAATGTTTGGCAAAAAATTAAAATAGGATGTCTTTCCAAAGTCACCCAAGTTCAAGGAAGTCGGCGTTGCTCGAGTTGATTCACTCGGATATCTGCGACCCTATGAAGGTAAACTACATTGGTGGTGTTTCTTATTTTGTGACTTTTATTGATGATTATTCCAGAAAAATTTGGATATATGCCATAAAGACCAAGGATCAAGTGTTTCCCACTTTCAAAGAGTTCTAGGCCTCTATTGAAAGGGAGACGGGCAATAAGCTACAATATTTTTGGTCCGACAACGGCTGCAAGTACATTAGTCCCTTTTATGCTTATTACAGAGAGCAAGGGATACGACACCAGAAGACTCCACCAAAGACACCATAGCTCAACGATGTAGCAGAGCGCATGAACAGGACGCTGATAGAGAGGGTGTGGTGTTTGCTGTCAGAAGCAAACTTGTCGGGTAGCTATTGGGGTGAGGTTCTTTACATTGCTGTTTATATTATTAATTTATCTTCTGTGTTTCTTTGCAGGGTAATGTTCGTGACAAATTATGGTATACAAAGAGCCGTCATACAATCACTTGTGAGTGTTTGGTTGTAAGGCCTTCGTGCATGTACCGAAAAAATCAAACTTGAGCTGAAGACGAGGCGGTGCATCTTTGTCAGCTACGGTCGAGATGAGTTTGGCTATAGACTCTACGATTTGGCTATAGACTCTATGATCTAGTGGAAAGAAAGCTCTACAGAAGCAGGGATATGGTTTTCATCGAGGATCAGACCATGACCAACACTCAGGATTCTGAGATGCCTTCTGAGGCTGAGAAATTGCCGGAGTTAGAGTCATTTTACTTCGAGCAGTTTCCAGAGGACATCACAAAGGATCCAGTTATGGGGGAGCCAGTACATGGAGTTGCTCCCAACCTTGATCATCATCCTGCTGATGGTGGTCAGGGTGACCCTCAGGAGGATGAGCATGCCGAGGAGGTAGTTCCTGAAGGGGAAGAGTCAGTTGATATACAGCCAACACCGATGGTTCCGTTGAGGAGGAGCGATATAGAGCGTCGACCATCTACAAGATACTCACCGGGTGAGTATGTGTTACTAACTGACGGGGGAGAGCCCAAAAGTTTTGTAGTGGCTATGGAAGACGAACACAGATAGGAGTGGATGGAGGCTATGCAGGAGGAGATGAGTTCCTTACAGGCCAACTCCACTTATGATCTGGTGCGGTTGCCATAGGGCAAGAAGACTTTAAAAAATCGATGGGTGTTCAAAGTGAAGCAGACAGATGATGCTACTCGCCCTCGATACAAAGTGAGGCTGGTAGTTAAGGCTACGGTCAGCGAAAGGGCATAGATTATGATGAGATCTTTTTGCCAGTCGTCAAGCAGTCGTCTATTCGGGTAGTGCTAGCATTGGCATCCAGTTTCGACTTGGAGGTCGAGTAGATGGACATGAAGACGACATTCCTCCATGGTGATCTTGAGGAGGAGTTGTATATGGAGCATCCAGAGAGATTCTGTGAGAAGGGCAAGTCACACTTGGTCTGCTAGTTGAGCAAGAGCTTGTATGGTCTAAAGCAGGCTCCGAGACAGTGGTACATGAAGTTGGAGTTGTTTATAGGAGAGCATGGTTATGCACGGACGACGTCAGACCACTATATATTTGTTATGTGCTTTGTCAAGGATGATTTCATTATTTTACTATTCTATGTTAATGATATGCTATTGGTGGGTCAAAATGCCACTAAGATAGCGGAGTTGAAGCGCCAACTGGGCACGACATTCTCTATGAAGAATTTGGGTACAACGAAGACTATTTTTGGAATGGAGATCAGTCGAGAGAGAGATTCCAAGCAGCTACGCTTATCCCAAAAGTAGTACATCCATCGGGTAATTCAGTGTTTCGGGATGGACGGGTCGAATAAAGTGAGTAACCGCCTTGCGGCTCACTTTAAGTTCACTGATGAGCAGTGTCCATCAAACGAGCACGAAAAGGAAGATTATATGGAGCAGGTTCTATATGCCTCCGCTATAGGGAGTCTCATGTATGCTATAATGTGTATGAGGCCAGACATCGCTCATGCAGTTAGCATAGTTAGCAGGTATACTTCCAATCCTGGAAGGATACATTAGAGTGCGGTTAAGTGGATTCTACAATACCTTCAGGGCACTACCGATTGGAAACTTTCTTTTGGTGGTGACAAACCGAAGCTGGTTGAGTATACCGACGCTGATATGGCTGGAGATGTAGACACGAGGCGATCGACTTTGGGCTATGTGATAATGTTTGCTGGTGGAGTGGTATCGTGGCAATCGCGGTTGCAGAAGTGTGTTGCCTTGTCGACGACAGAGGCAGAGTACAATGTGGCGACGGAGGCTCGCCAGGAGTTATTATGGATGAAGAAGTTGTTGCAAAAAATGAGGCTAAAGTAAGAGCAGTACCCTTTACTTTGCAATAGCCAGAGTATAATTCACCTTGTGAAGAACCAGATATTTCATAGCCGGTCCAAGCACATTGATATCCGGTATCATTGGATACGTTATGTGGTTGAAAAGAAGCAAGCAGTGCTTGAGAAGGTTCATATGGATGACAACGGAGCAGACATGTTCACAAAAAAAAATTCAAGTGAAAAGTTTGAGTACTGCACGCGGATCATCGGAATAACGACCCTCTCCACATAGTTATGAAGGAAAAGATTTGTTGAAGTGGGTGGGGTTCCTAACCTATGTGAAAAATATCCCAGAGTTGGACTGGGTATTCCTACATATAATAAATATCTCAATATATTTGGATTGGGTATTCCTACATATAATAGAAATATGTCAATGAATTTGGATTTGGATTGGGTATTCCTATATATAATAGGAATACTGGTTGTGGATTTGAGAATATATATATTAGGTGTCTCATAGTCCTAAAATATATCTAATATTACTACCAGAAAAAGTCAAATTAGCGACGTCTAAAAATATCGCTAAATAACCAAAAATTGTCGCTAATTTGGTTTAGCAACGTAGTTAGCGACGTTTTAAAGCAGTCAGAAAAAACTAAGTCGCTAAAACAAAAAACGTCGCTAAACGTCGTTATACCGACGTTTTTTAGCGACTTTAATGTGTCGCTAAATTTAGCGACGTTTAGCGACGCCGCGTCACTACATAACGACGTTTATTGAAGTCGCTAAACGTCGCTAATTAGCGACTTATATAGCGACGTTACACCGACGTCATTAATGACCTGACAATACTGCCATGTCAGCAGTTTACGACGTACAGCGACAATTTTAGCGACGTATTTAGTGACTTGTTACAGCAACGCTAATTAGCGACGTATTTAGCGACTTAAGCTAACATCGCTAAACGTCGCTAAATGTAGCTAAAAACGTCGCTAATGTTCAAAAAAAATATTGTATTTCTGGGTTTACCAACCCCCTTGGGTTCATTATCAGGTATATGATGGTAGTAGAAATAATTGAATAAAGAACACAGTAGCAGCACCAAGGAGAAAATTTCTAGTGCACTGGGTAAATACAGGCCAAGTATCAGTCATCAGTTGTAAACCAAAATATGAATAATATAATAAAATTTGAAGAAAAAAAAGCATCCAGCAAATCTCATCGTAAACGTAAAAAATATGGCAAATTTATATCCATACAATCGCATCCTAAATAATAATAAAAATATAAATATCCAGTAACTAACTATACTACTGCGGATCTGCAGGAGGCTGACCACCGGCGCGCTTGAAGGATAAGAACTCCTCATACTCGTCCCGTGGAATTGACACCGATGTCGATGGAGAAGGCAGTAACGTCGGTGGAGTCTGTGTCGATGTAGGCGCACCAGGAGGCCGTGCCCGCTCTAAGTCTACGAGTCGCTGGTTGTAAGAATCTAGGGTAGATAACAGCCTCGTACTGCTATGAACCATTAAATCCTGCATCATCGTCAGCCTTTCGTCTATTGATACCTGTGACGCCTGCATCTCCATGATGTTGCGGTCATTGGAGGCTCTAATATCATTTGCCAATTTCCGGAGCTCCGTCATGCTGCGGTCGAGCATATCGAATCGTACGATGAGCATCGGATCGTCCGCCTGTGGCTGGGACCAGGGCTGCTCCTCCATCCTTCGCAGTAACTCATCACGGGGAGACGCAATCTGACGGTCAACGGTCTCCTGGACTCTGGCCGACGACTGCGAGGGCTGCGACTGCGAGGGCTGTGTGGAATGCGCAGCTGTCGGGGAGGCCCTAGATGACTGCATCGCAACCAGGGCACCATAGGAGCCCGTACCGTAGTACGTACCCCTCTAGAGACCAACAGCTGTGGTCACCCACAGGTCGTCCGCCGACGGAGCTGGAGCGGGCTGCGACGAAGTACCAGCCTCTCCAGGTGTAGATGCACTAGCAGTCGTCCGCTCACGCAGCCTAAGATACTCGGCCTAGAAAGGTTTGGAAACTCGATAATTGTCTATGTTATATTAAAATTAACAAAAGTAAAGTAATACTTACATAGGTCTGCGAGGCCCTCTCATCAATGATATTTTCATCCTTGCGATGGGTGGCCAAGAAGACGGTCACCATGTTGGCATCCTCACCCCTCTGTACCTGTTAAAAATATATTATTTAGTACTAAACTTAAACATTTTTTTCTACTACCATTTTATGGTACTTATATTAAAATAATATAATTTAAAAGAAAAAATATACCAAACGACGAAAATGTTCCGTCATCGGAATCGAGCCACCACACCACTTGGCAGCATTCCGCCTAACCGCCTTGGCCTTCTCAGACCTTTCCTTGTAGCTCGGATCGTCGAATCTAGTCCTCATCGCAGTCCACTGCTCAGGCGTGATCCAACCTTGGATCGGTTTTCCAGAACGATCACGAGCCTTCTGGTCATCCAGAGCATCTAGGATAAGCTTGGCGGCAACGGTCGGAAAGAGCCGCTCGATCAACTCGGCCCGGTGCGGAGGATTAAAATATGTTTGCTACAATAAATAATTTAGTAATTGAGCATCACGGATAAGTTATATAATATGCATAAATTAGAGGATTTATTTAATATAGTTTTACCTGGAAGTGCGTAAACCAGAATGCCTTTCTCTCCTCCGGATTCAGATGCCCTCAACTCGTGCCTTATTTTTCACCTTTCTCTTTAGGTGATTCAGATGCCGCTCGAAGGGGTACATCCACCGATAACCGACAGGACCACCAACACGTGCCTCATAAGAAAGATAAATTAGCAAATGCTCCATAGAGTCGAAGAATCCAGGAGGAAACACCTTCTCGAGCTTATATAGTGTTACCGCAATGTCCTTCTCTTGCTTTTCTAGACGATCGACGAGCAACATAGTACAACAAAGATCTATGAAGAATATGCTCAGCTCTGTCAATGGGTCCCAAACGACCTGCGGTAAGAATTCTCGAAATGCAATCGGAATTAACCTCCTCATGAATACGTGACAATCGTGGCTCTTCATACCCACCAGTTTGTTCTCGTTGAGGTCGACGCATCTTCTCAAGTTCGACACGTACCCGTCTGGAAACTTTAGACCCTGAATCCACCTACAAAGTCTACCTTTATCCTCTTTCTCCAGTGAGAAAACTGACTTAGGTTGCTTTAACTTTCTATTCCCCTCCTCTATCAAATGCAATGCAGGACGTCTACATATTTCTTCTAAGTCTAACTTGGCCTTCGGATTATCTTTCGTCTTTCCCTTTACCTCTATTACAGTATTAATTATGTTATCAAACACATTCTTCTCGATATGCATGACATCAAGGTTATGTCTGATCAGATTGGTGCTCCAATATGGCAGATCCCAGAATATACTCCTCTTCGTCTAGTTATGGGTGCGACCAAATCCGTCACACTTGTACCCCTTAGTAGGCTCTTCGATAGCACTTGGTAAATCTTTTACCTCTTTCCATATCGTGCATCCGGGCCACTTTGGCGGTGGATTGGCCTTCTCCACAACTCCTGCACGAAAAGCATTCCGGTTCCTCCGGTACGGATGATCCTTCGGCAAAAATTATCGATGACAATCGAAGAAGCACGGTTTGCCTCCGTATTTCAAACGGAAAGCTTGAGTACGGTCCATGCAATACGGACATGAGAGACGACCATGGGTGCTCCATCCTGATAATATTATATAGGCCGAAAAGTCGTTGATGGTCCACATAAGTGCTGCCCTCATCTGAAAATTCTACTTTCTAGAAACTTCATACGTGTTGGCACCTACTTCCCACAGCTGATTCAACTCATCTATCAAAGGCTGTAAATACACATCGATGTTCCTCTTCGGATTATTCGAACCCGGGATAATAACGGTTAGGAACATATACGGAGTCTTCATGCACATCCAAGGCGGTAGATTATACTGAGTGACGATCACAGGCCAACACGAATACTGGGAGCCCGAAAGTCTAAATGGGGTAAAACCGTCAGAGGAGAGCCCCAATCTGACATTACGCGCTTCCTCGGCAAAATATGGATACTCTCGATCAAAGTGCTTCCATGCTTCTCCATCGGATGGATGATCCAATACTCCTTCGATCTGTTTTTGCCTGTGCCAACTCATGTTTTCTGCAGTCTCCTTATCCATAAACAATCGCTGCAACCGCGGCGTCAAAGGCAAATAGTGCATCGAATCGGTAGGCTTCTTTGCACCAACAGACTTTCTCTAACAGTGGCCTTATAGCGATCAGCACCACAGAATCTGCACGCATCTTCATCCTTGTCGTCTTTGTAGTACAACATGCACCCGTTGTGACATGCATCGATTTTCTCGTATCCCATCCAAAGTGATCTCACCATCCTCTTAGATCGATAGAAGTCTTTAGGTAACTTTGCACCCTCGGGCAAGATCTCTATAATCAAATCGAGCAGTCGATTATAGCATTCTTGCGACATATTAAAATTGGACTTGATGCTCAATAATCTTGTAACCACCTCCAACGGTGAATGATCCTCACAACCAGGATATAGTGGAGTCCTTGCATTCTCCAGCAACTCCATAAACTTTGCAGCATCGGCATTCGGTGCCTCCTCAGCTGCATCATAATTGTCCGGATTGAAACTAGGTCCCGCCGTATCATAATTGTTCGTATTGAAACTAGGCCCCGCCGTATCATAAACCATGTTCACCAACCCGTCGTCGTAAGCATCGTGGTTGTGGACATCCATATACGGCTCCACGTAGGGTTCCGACTCCGATGCTAGATATACAAGTTCTCCGTGCGCGGTCCACTGATAGTAATTCGACGTGAAGCCCTTCGAGTATAAATGATATGTGACTTCCACTTCTGGATGATATTTCCTGTTGCGACATCTCATACACGGACACTTAATTTTGGTACCGTCAATGTACTGAGGGAATGCCTTGGCGAACTACAGGAACTGCTGTACACCCTCAATGAATTCATCCCATACACCACACATGTCATCAGGATGACGGTTGTATATCCACGAACGATGACGCATATAGTAATTCATATCCATTTCTAGATACTTCTGCAAAATTGACAGTATGTATCATATAAATCATTACATACAGTGGTTTATCACCTAACTTCATAACTTAACCGTACTATAAAAATCATAACTGATATAATACATACTTTCATTTATCAAAGTCTAAAATAAGCAATATTCAAAACAACTGACCATTTATCAAAGTCTAAAATAAGCAATACTTTTATTTCATAACTGACATAATACATACTTTCACTCTAATTGAACTGCACTGCACTGATCACTCTTGCCAATTAAATCCCTGATACCATAGTATCAGTTAAGGGCTGTATTGGCATGCAACAAGTGACCGGTGAACACCTACCCGATACTGTGGTTATACATTGCATGATTAAAGTGTGAGTTTTTCTCGAAATTCAAAGCAAAAAAGAGTGACTAATAACTTCCCAACTGAGTTTGTCATAGGCCTTGGACATATCTATTTTCAGAGCAATGAGCTATTCTAAGAGCTTTGTTTGGATATAGTGTGAAATAATTTCTGGGCTATTATCACATTGTCACATATTTGCCTTCCAGGGACAAAGGTATTTTGGAATGGAGATATCAATTTGTGGAGGACGGATCGAATCCGATTAACCAAGATTTTGGTAATAGTCTTGTAGATGATATTGCAAAGTAAAATTGGTCGAAATTCAGTATGTGGAAGCTTTTGAAGATTGAGTAGCATCAGTATGTGGAAGCTTTTGAAGATTGAGTAATTTGTTCTCCCCTTCTTAATCTCTTCCTGGAGGTTACCAATCCGCTTCCTTCCCCAGTATTTTGGAGTTAGCGGGATCTTTTTCAACTTAGTTTGGATGTCTGTATACTGCGCTACAGAGTTCCATTTGCTCCCGAACCGAACCCTAACCCCATGTCGAAAAACCTAACCCTAACCCCATGTCAAAAAACCTAACCCTAATGAAACCAGTGTCATATGTGTTCTGTAAGAGAGAGAGAGAGAGAGAGAGAGAGAGAGAGTTAGGGTACCTAGAGCTCGAGGAGGAGGAGGGGGATGCCGGAGTAGCCGCGGTGGAGAGGCGGTCGACGGAGCAGGCGATCGATGGAGCGGGGGGGGCGGGGGAAATTTTTAGGTTTTAAATTTTCGACAGATGGGGAAAAACGAAATCGAGCCCCTAATTAACCAAATTTTAGCGACGTTTAGCGACGTCAAAAAAATACGTCGCTAAATTAAACTTTAGCGACGTTAATGACGTCGCTAAATACGTTGCTAAATATTTTTAATATAAACGTCGCTATATACGTCGCTAAACGTTGCTAACTTAGATATATTAGCGACGTGTAGCGACCAAAATTGAACTTATAGCGACTAATCTTTTAAAAACTGAATAAAAGTCGCTAAACATCGCTAAATGTTGCCAATTAGCGACGTCTAGTGACGTTTTTACATGGAGTCGCTAAATTAGCAATGTTTTTACATGGAGTCGCTAATAAACGTCGCTAATCCCGCTTATTCTAGTAGTACATCGAATTATATATTTAATGGAAATTAAATCATCAATTTGCTTACCATAAATTGAAAATCCAATTATATGGAAAGTTAATATATGAAAGATCCAGTCATAAATATATAATTAAAGTCAAAGATGAAAATCAAATATAATATTTGCTTACCATAAATGTTCCAATACACGGCGCTCGATGCACTTTTTGAACTTTTTCTACACACGGATGACACTCGTCATGTACTGCCCCGCTTCTAGCAGTTTACTTATGGAACACTTGTTACTTTGACTCGGTTGATAATTGAGTCTCGGGAAAACCTTACCGCCAATTAAGACGGACGAAATGCAATGAACCCTTCAAACTGATGGAACGACTTCTATTAAAATGAGTCCAAGAGTTTTTGTTGGTTATTTTGCTGTTTGGTTTTGTGTTGCTTTATGTTTTGTCTTGCTTTCGATGACTTAGTTTTCATGATTCGCTTTTCTCGCTTGCGCATTCTATTAGAATCGTTAGGGAAAGAGATCGAAGGATGCTAACCAAGTATTGTTCCAATTCTAGGACGCATAACCAAAGAGTGATCATTGCATAAGGCTTCCCCATCCTCTCGTTTGATTCAATCGGTGAGTAGCTTAGGCCCTTCGATGAATTCTTTAGTCCATACACTTTAATAAAATAATCTCTAGTCTGCACGAATTGCACATTCCTAATTCTGTTGATGCCTCACTAAATGAGATAAGCTAAAAGAGATGAATTGCATGCTTGATATATATATAGAATTTGCATATGCTTGTTCAAATAGACGTGTATATGTTCCTTACTCATATGTTACACAAGAGCTGTTTAGAGAAACCTCGCATGGGTTACCAGAGAAAAGAGTAAAGAGATAGAGATGTCCATTTATAGTCTAACTGCTGCATAGTAAGAGTTTATATGATAGAGTTGCATACCATGCATCGGTCTTTAGACAACTTGTGTACAAGGGTAATCCCACGAACAGTTCCCGGGGCATTAGAGATCGTTCGCCCTAGGGGGGATCAGAGGAATACCCTGAGGTAATGAAGTCCTCGTGATCAGGAGAGTGTTCATGTCTATATAGCATGGGTTTTCATGAACCATCATGTAGTTAGGTCGCATGATAAATTACATTCTAGGAACACTTGACACTTGATGCAAACACAGATGCATGAGTTATATACGTATATGCAAATTGTTGCTAACCTGTGTGTCTGATCCAGGGATAACCGCTCGATCGTGGGTAAGATTTATCATATGCGTAGTCTATCTATTTTTATGTTTTCTTGCATGAATTGTTAAAAGAAACTATAAAACTAGAAAGATCACCTAATAATGCTAGCTTCACATGCTTACTTAATGTGGATTTCTAGGTGAGTTTGGCCACGGTCGCTCACCAGTACATGTTGTAGTACTGACCCACGTTTATGGACAAATCTTCAGGTTCTGGTAACGAGAGCTTGGCGAGCATTTTGAACCAGTACTAGCGCATCCATCCAGCAGAACCATGCTCGTGCTGCTTCCTTAGTTTTTCTCTCATGTGTGCAAGATCTTCTTCTGCTAGTTGTTTTAATTTTTTGGTCCTACTAAAAGCATATGATGTATGGGCGTTGTGGTTAGTTTTGCGTTTGTAAAAAGTGTTGTAAGCCATCTATGGCATATAACTCAGCCAAGCAAGTACCTTGCAATCCAATCGTCAAGTATTCAATAAAGAAAGTATTTTGTGTTCCAATCAAATGTATTCAACTTT
The DNA here is from genome assembly GCA_036927795.1 of Iris macrosiphon. Taxonomy (NCBI): domain Eukaryota; kingdom Viridiplantae; phylum Streptophyta; class Magnoliopsida; order Asparagales; family Iridaceae; genus Iris; species Iris macrosiphon. Next base: position 44,212,386 of record JAYESA010000019.1, on the reverse strand, counting down.
GGATCTCTGCATTTTATATTCCGTGCTTATATATGTTTATTTTCGTCTAACTTGTGTCTCGTGCAGGTATATGCCTGGTGCAAGCGCAACTTAGGCTTGCACGACATCGCGTCCAAGCGAGGACGATCGGTTCTGTAGAAACCAAGCGAGGACGATCGGCCCCTACGGAACCGGGACGTGACACATCGCACTCCAGAATATTCTTCACATAAGTTAGGAATCTCACCCACTCCTACAGGAGCAGAGCTTTGGTAGAGAGTCTAAGAGTCTCCATACTAGCTAGCTAGCTAGTGCCGAATTTAAGGACCACCTCGACCTCGACCGAATTTAAGGACCACCTCGACCCGACATATTAAAATCGGACTTGATGCTCAATAATCTTGTAACCACCTCCAACGGTGAATGATCCTCACAACCAGGATATAGTGGAGTCCTTGCATTCTCCAGCAACTCCATAAACTTTGCAGCATCGGCATTCGGTGCCTCCTCAGCTGCATCATAATTGTCCGGATTGAAACTAGGTCCCGCCATATCATAATTGTCCGGATTGAAACTAGGCCCCGCCGTATCATAAACCATGTTCACCAACCCGTCATCGTAAGCATCGTGGTCGTGGACATCCATATACGGCTCCACGTAGGGTTTCGACTCCGATGCTAGAGATACAAATTCTCCGTGCGCGGTCCACTGATAGTAATTCGGCGTGAAGCCCTTCCAGTATAAATGATATGTAACTTCTACTTCTGGATGATATTTCCTGTTGCGACATCTTACACACGGACACTTAATTTTGGTACTGTCCATGTAATGAGAAAACGCCTTGGCGAACTGCAGGAACTGTTGTACACCCTCAATGAATTCATCCCGCACACCGCACATGTCATCAGGATGACGGTTGTACATCCACGAACGATGACGCAGATAGTAATTCATATCCATTTCTAGATACTTCTGTAAAATTGACAGTATGTATCATATAATCATTACATACAGTGGTTTATCACCTAACTTCGTAACTTAACCGTACTATAAAAATCATAACTAATATAATACATACTTTCATTTATCAGAGTCTAAAATAAGAAATATTCAAAACAACTGGCCATTTATCAAAGTCTAAAATAAGCAATACTTTCATTTCATAACTGATATAATACATACTTTCACTCTAATTGAACTGCACTGCACTGATCACTCTTGCCAATTAAATTCTTGATACCACAGTATCAGTTAAGGGCTGTATTGGCATGCAACAAGTGACCGGTGAACACCTACCCGATACTTGTCTATACCTTAACCCTGAGGGAATTTGGATCCTGGTAAATCTCTACCAATCTTATTTATGCAAGCTCAGCTCAACAATCAACCAAAGAAGTTGTAAATTTTGGTAATAGTCTTGTAGATGATGTTGCAAAGTGAAATTGGTCGAAATTCAGTATGTGGAAGCTTTTGAAGATTGAGTAGCATCAGTATGTGGAAACTTTTAAAGATTGAGTAATTTGTTCTCCCCTTCTTAATCTCTTCCTGGAGGTTGCCAATCCGCTTCCTTCCCAGTGTTTTAGAGTCGGCGGGATCTTTTTCAACTTAGTTTGGATGTCTGTATACTGCGCTACAGAGTTCCATTTGCTCTCGAACCGAACCCTAACCCCATGTCGAAAAACCTAACCCTAACCCTAATCATAACCCCATATCAAAAAACCTAACCCTAGGTCCTTATCGTGTCTGTGTCAGTGTGTGTGTGTGTGCCATGTCTGTGTCACTGTCTGTGTATGTGTGTCGTGTCTGTGTCAGTATCAGTGTCACATGTGTTCTGTGAGAGAGAGAGAGAGAGAGAGAAAGAGTTAGGGTTTACCTAGAGCTCGAGGAGGAGGAGGGGGATGCCGGAGTAGCCGCGGTGGAGAGGCGGTCGACGGAGCAGGCGGTCGATGGAGCGGGGGGGGGAGGGGGGCGGGGGAAATTTTTAGTTTTGAATTTTCGACAGATGGGGAAAAACGAAATCGAGCCCTAATTAACCAAATTTTAGCGACGTTTAGCGACGTCAAAAAAAGACGTCGCTAAATTAAACTTTAGCGACGTTAATGACGTCGCTAAACACGTTGCTAAATATTTTTAAAATAAATGTCGCTATATACGTCGCTAAACGTCGCTAACTTAGATATATTAGCGACGTGTAGTGACCAAAATTGAACTTATAGCGACTAATCTTTTAAAAACTGAATAAAAGTCGCTAAACGTCGCTAAATATCGCCAATTAGCGACGTCTAGAGACGTTTTTACATGGAGTCGCTAAATTAGCGATGTTTTTACATGGAGTCGCTAAAAAACGTCGCTAATCCCGCTTATTCTAGTAGTGTATCTCAAAAATATTACAAAATGAGGCAAAAGTGCTTTTACAACATTGGAAGGAGAGAGGAAGAGATTGAATGCTATTTCGAAGTGGAGATCGGTTTCGGGTAAAAAATTTCTCGTCGTCTCCGTTCTTCGTTTGTTTGTAATCTATTTTCTATTCCAATGAGTTGTGGTGATCTGTTTGGATCGGTGGAAAGTTTTTAAGGAGTCGGTGTATTTTTATTCCATTAGTGGAGGCTTTTCAGTGTTGGACTCCGATCGTCCCGTGATTTTTTTTCACAAGAATTTTCTACGTAAAAATTTCTGTGTCTGCGATTTGTGTTTGGCATTTTTGGTTTATATGCGCTTCTGCTCGGTTCCCTCGCAGGTACTCTCTGGTTTGGGAAACGGTTTTCATGCTTTCATTCCCAACACTCCTCTATGGATAACTGAGACCCAGAATGAGGTACCAAACTATAAGTCGTCATTCACACTTAAATTTGTTTTTCTTAATATATAGGGCTAATTACAAATTTTTTTACCACACTCTGATACCACTTGTTGGACGCACGAAGGCATTACCAACCGATCTAAGATAACCAATAAATCTAACGAACACCAAGCACAGATAAAGATAACATATATGACGGTGACTACGTCACATGGACAAATTTTAATTTATATAACTCAGATGAAATTAAATTACAAGATTGACAAGGACCAATTTTGAACCCTTTGTCCTAATAGGTTCAACTCACTCACCACACTCAAGAAGAAAAGACATATTACAATTCAAATCACTCACCAAATTCCGTAACAATTTCTCTGATCGAAGGCGACGACTCCTCAATCAGATCTCCTCTCGACTTCTTGTGGACTAGCACCTCGAATCTCCAACTTGTGTTATTTCTTTGTGTCTCCACTCTCACCTCATATAAATAGGATGAGAAAGCTACTATTAGAATTTAGAAAATCCTAAAAGTAGTCCACCATCAGATTTGGCCGTCCACCAACGATGTAGATTATATCTCATCATCAATTATGGATATCCAAATCTGATCAAATTAAATATTTAATACAAATTTAAAATCTAATTAAATTAATATAAATTTTTAAATCATATCAATTAAATCTTTGATCATACTTGGACACCAAATTTTATTTAGATTGGACTCCAACACTAATATCATAACTTAATTATCAACCAGACAGTAGGAGAGACATGAATTCATACTTCTCATGCTCTTTTAACATATTGCTCCTCTCTCTTTCTTATTCCTTGTTTCTCGGTTCATGATAAGAATCTCAAAGAGCTGCTTTTCCTCCTCGACTCCATTCCACCTTAACATCTAATTGGAATTCTGTAGAAGTCAGGCAAATGTCTTTCTAGACTCTTAGATATGAAGTTTTAGCCTTCTGGGCAAGCTTCTTCCAGATGGTTTATAGTAGATATATAATGTGAGGAGCTAGCTCCTTCTTTACGTCAAGTCACAATCTAACTTTAATTAATTCTGGTCACGAACTCGACCTTGATTGACGTAAATGACATATTATGCGGATGACAGAATCTTCTGAATACAATGTACGTATTCATGATTTTTAACAGTTCGAGAATCATGCATCATGAGGTACTTAGTTGTTAGTTAAGGGGGTCGCATAGAGTCATAAGAAAGTTCATGAATCTTTGTTATATATATGTCATGAAAGCACCTAATATAAATTTAAGGAAATTGTTGTGTGATTTTATCACGAGAAAAAGAAAATTCTGTTAAAAAATATTAAAGTATGTGCATTACAGAAAAAATTATCAGTGGTCCGGACTCATGATAAACTTTGATACTTAACCAATGATATAATGACACATGATCTATATATGTTTTTTTTCTTTAATTTATATGAACCAGATCCTAAGATTGGGGGTTGACCCAGACTTGCATAAAAAAGAAAAAATATAGACCACGTGTTCGAGACTGTCTCAGGAGGTTGGGTTGTCCTAGCCAGAGCTAAATCTTGTTGTTCCTTGTCCTTGACTCTAAAAGAATATATCAAAAAATTGATGGCGAGTTGAGTTGGCAGCAGCGTCGAAGTCTCCAATTCTAACGACGGTTTGGAGTTCGGATTCTGAATTCCTTTCCATGAGCTACTCGAGATATTTTCAGTAGAAACTCAAAATATGGACATGGTTGATTGCTAGTTCAACTGACAATGAGGAGTTTGAATGGATTGGCGGAGAGGTGAAAACTTAGGAATCTGAGAGTTGCCCAAACTAGGAGGTTGTCAAAGTTCGATGACTTATTAAACTTACTCCAGGACTGATCATACATGTGTTATTATTTCATTGATTACGGGTAAATGCTCATCATGAATCCGGACCACTGAATTATTTCTCGACAAATGATCAGTGAGCTCGGCCTGTTCTCTTCTTCCTAGTGTATGATTATATCGTCTGTTCCTCAGAAGAAACCAAATATTTGGAGAAAATAACTTTTGACCCGCGGCTTATGTGTTAAACTTGGACTAATGAAGAAGAAACAAAGACATATAAACAAACGATAGAAAGGGAAATTTCACTTAGCGATTTTGTGATGTGTGCCTTGAAGATTTTGCTTGAGCTAGCGCACGGCTCTCGCTCGCATGGAGGGGACCCTCCTGCCTATAGGAATGCGACAACTGAATGGCCCGTTTGCGACTTTTATGTGCAATGGTACAATTGCACATGCATGTTGTAGCCAAAGCTAGAGGTCATTAATTCTTATCGCTCCATTACTGTTTAAATGAACTGTGCATGAAAGAAGAAGAAGAAGAAGAAGAAGAAGAAGAGAGTTTTAAGGGGGACCAGAAAACTACTGTAGTGATCATACATACATACAATTGTTTATAGCTAGCTAGCTAGCACAGCTCCTGTTCTTCTTATTGTTGTTCAAGTCGTCCATTTTTTTTTTCTTATATAATGATCGTAATTTCTTTTGGACTACTAGCACCACCCTCTTTTATTTAATTATTGTCTGAAACTAAATTGAAATTCGAATCCCCGTTTTTTTTTTTTTTTCCTATTGCTAGTGTTACCATTAGTCTATTCCTGATTGGTCCACTAAATATTAATGTTAGCATATATTGGCAGTTTTTATTTTTATGTGCCCATTGGCCAAGACCAGGGACGGAGCCAGAATTTTAGAGTAGAGTGGGCTAGCTAGTAGTTCCTATAAGATTCTAAAAATTTATGCCAAAAATTCGACCGACTTTTCTTTGTAAATTCGATTATTCGACAGATTTTTTTTTTGTAAATTTATGCCTAAATTTTGGTAATGTTTACTAATTGATAATTTTTCACCAAATATAATTGCTTCCATCTATTCCAAAGATATACTATGTATTTCAAAAAAGAATACTAGGAAGCAAGAATCTGAAAATAAAAGCCAAAACCTTGAGGAAAAAGTACTCTTGCACTCCAAGTTGTTAGGCACCAAGTAAGGTATGAACATTTGCATTTTCAGGTGACAACTGAGCAGCTTACTTGAACAACGAAGCAACCTGGAAAGATATATAAGATCAGCTTTTAGAAGCTAGTACATATAAATCTATCAGGTCCATTTGCAATAGGTTTCAAGAAGATAACTATAAAGACTTGATTTCATATAGAAGATTGAAATTATAGAAATAACCAAACAGCTTATGTAAAGAAACAACACACTTAAAATATTTTTCTTAGACCATAAAAAAGCCTAGACATATAGGTAAAATGATTCAATTCATTACTAGGAATCATATTCATATTTACAATTTTAAGACTCTAAGACAATAAAAATAAATGACATACAAATATAATGAAAAATTGAATTAACAGTAGTTAAATTTTGAACAAGTTTTCAAATTCTAATAAACACATGGATTGTTCCTGCATACAACCTCCTTCAAAATCTGAAGTTGTAACTAACAATCCAAACTATATTTCCTTTGGCTGATATAGACTCATTTTGATATACGTCCGTACGATCTCATTCAAGAGAATTTAATTCACCTATAACCTCATCCCTATGATCAACCCTTGGGGTTGAAACATTAACATTCGAAGTAGGGGAAGACTTTCACTTCCTTATGTTTCACCCCCTTGGTTTAAAGAATGAAAAAAAGGGTTTTTCTTTCTCTTGTTTTCTTGATTTTTTATTATATTCCAAAGGCCTATTAAATAGTGAATTAAAATCAAACCAAATACAAAATATTTATGGGTTAGGATTTTACAAAAATTTAATTCAAAGGAGGATGGTGATGATGATAGGGTTTTACTAGAGGAGATGAAGAGGGAGACTAGGAGAGCCGAGAGCGGGAGGGGGCCGAGGGGCTGCAGCGTCCTGGTCGCCGGTTGGGCTGGAGTGTGGAGAAGGGGAGCACTCGAAGCATCTCGGTCATGGGTCGCGGCCTCGCGGGTCTCCGGTCATCGGTCGCGGGTCATTGTATAATAAACCCTAGACTATGAGACAGAGAGTGAGAGAGTCGGGGTCTGAGGTCTCTGGACTCAAATGATTCATTCTTCACATTTGTTGATTGGTATAAATGGTGAGCTTTATGGAGTATTAGGTGGGCCATAAGCCTAGACTAGCATATATATAATAAAAAGTTTGCTATTTTTTTTCACTGGGCTTAGCATATATATGAAAAAAAGTTTGCTAATTTTTTTTACTAGACTTAGCATATATATATATAAAAAAAAAGTTTGCTGTTTTTTTTTTTTGCACTGGGCTGTATCCCCTGGCCAAGACCAACAGATCGATCACCGAATTGTCCAACCATATCCCAAGATCTCTTGTGCATCTCTACAATATTATCGTGCAAAAAGATACAAGACTAGCCAGCCAAACCATGGTTATTGCCATTGGATGAGAGTGAAAAAACCGCGAACACCTAACTAGTATCCAGGTGAGGGATGGATGGAGAATATTGTGCTGGAGTTCTTATCTTTGGACTAGTAAAGATAGTCCTACATTGACTACAACTCTAAGCAGATATCTCAATATAATATTTTACTTATGTTGAGATGTGCACATTAGTTGTGGTGGAACACATGTGGGTGCCAAGTGAGGATATTTTTTTAGGAGAATAAGGATTAACTCATCAAAGAAAGCATTTATGCTTTTTGTCACGCTCTTGGAAAAATATTCTTAGGAGCTAAGTCCCAAAGCTCGAACTCGGACGCAAAGTGACAATTTTTTGACGCACTTTGCACTTAGCATGTGCGATTTGCATGCGGCTATACGCGTATGCGCACATGCGCCGCTACACTGCTGCGCGTATGCGCTCATGAGCCGTTGCGTTGTTGGGTATATGCGTGCAGGAGCAGCTGCGACTGTGCTGCTACATTCATATGTACGGATAGCGTGGTTGACACATGATCCCGCTGATTGCAGGATTTGAACGGTTATGGAAAGATTGAGTCATTAATTCAGATCTGATTTTTGTGGGATTTGAATTTAAATCGTTCTTATCTTTCCATAATTGGTTGGTGGTCGATTAGGGTTAGTGTTTTCATCCTACTCTATAATACTCTCTCCGTGTCCTTTTGAGAAAAGACTTTGAAATTGAGAGATGGAGAGAGTATCGTCATGTTGCCGCCATTGGAGTCAAGGAGTTCGTGCGAGTTTTCGAAGAGGTGACGGCGAGCATTCCAGTAGTTCTATTTAGAACTTGCTGGTTCCTGGAATTATATCGTGTGGGACAAATCTTGCTTTGAGCAACGGTGATTGTCAGCCACCTTTTTCAGCGCACTTTGGTACATATTGTCCTTAGCGCACTTTGGTACATATTGTCCTTAGCGCACTTTGGCGCATATTGTTTGCTAGCCCGGCCATTGTTTAGACCAAACCCGAAAGTTATGGAGAGAGTGGGTTTGGTTGGGTTGGTGGCATGTGTGGCTTGGATAATTTTGAGTGATCCAACGGTCCATATCTCAAACCTAAACCTATATATTCCCATCTCTCTCTCTCTCTCTCTCTCTCTGTGTGTGTGTGTGTGTGTGCTCATTATTTCCTTTCCATTTTTCTCTCTTAGGTTTTCTCTCTCCCTCCGTAGGCAAGTGTATCTTACACAAGAGAAGAACCATGGATATATGCATGCTTTTAGTTCTTAATATTTCCTGTTTATTTTTAGCTCACATTATTGGGACCGAGCACTCCTTCATATTTAATAATTGTTGTTCTTGATTTTCTTGGTTGGAATTGCATGAACATGAGTTTGGGTCTATGGGTTCACTTTTATTTTTTTGGGGTTTGATCTCCCAAAACTTTGTGTTTTACAAAACTAATTAGCTCATAGTATAGAGCACCATATTTTATGTAACTTTTCTTTTGGCCGTGTATTATTTTGAGTCCAGCTAAGTTCAGTGATGAAACTTGTATACCAAAATGGCTGACAGAAGAAGAAGAACTATGCTCTGTGAAGAGTGCGCAAGAGAACCCCTTTGGCGTAAAAATATGTATATTTTACTTTTGGTCCATTTGTTTGATGTCCCAACTCTTCGTGCGTACTAATCATACTGCACTCATTCTTTTTTGCAAAAGTGCGTCAATCATACTCCTTGAGTCAGTGGCACACTTTCGAGAGAAAATTCAGTTGGTGCACTTTGGTGCGTATTCAATCAAAGTTCTTCCTGAAACATCAAGAGAAAGTGTGCCACAGTCAATCGGCGCACTTTCTTCGTATTGGCAATATGGCGCACTTTTCTATGGTTCGTCAGTCGGCCCACTTTTCTTACGTTTGGTCTGCTTGTGCACTTTCTTCCCTCTTCCTTTTCTTAGGGGCGAAGCTTTGGTTGATTTCTCGATTTCTGTGTTATTGATTTGTGTGCTTCTCGACTAACGAGTTTCTCGACTATCAAAATTTGACCTCGGATTGTATGTTTTATCTTTTAGCTAGCTTGCTCGCGCACTATCTTTGAATGCACGTCTTATTTTTGCGAAAGTGCGCCAGCCTTGTTTCAGTGAGTTTATGCGTCAACCTTGTTTCTGTGAGTTTGTGCGCCAACCTTACTTCTGTGTGTTTGTGCGCCAATTTTCTTTGTGCGCCTACCATTTACTACGCACGTTTGGCCCTTTGCTTTGTTTAACATATACGTTGGTTGAATGATTGTGAAGATGTGGATGACGTGTATTTCAATCTTAAATGTATATAGACCTAATGACGTAGTTATGACTATATGCTAAATTAACTAAGTACCTGACATGAGCCCTGTAGATGTGGCCCTATATGCACTTGCTATTTTACTTGCTAATTAGATTATTTTTCCTTTATCATCCTCTATGTGGTTGATCCTAATTATTGCTTATGTTATTGACTCCAGGGAAGAATTGACTCAGTAACCCGACCAAGTGCTAGAACTCATGCTTATAATCTTGGTAATTGGACTCAAATACAGTATCGGTACTGATACCAATATTTTCTGATATTATTTATGATCTAATGTGCACCGAGGTACGATATACCGTGTTATGTTTTAAGTGATTTATATTTAGATTGTGCATCGAGAATGCCTCCAAATTCCTGAACGCGTTATACTATAAATATAATTTTTCACCAGCACAGACATGATATGAAAGTCAAGTACCAAAGCGTGGCCAGGATATTAATTTATTGAATGTTGCATATACGCTCTGGTGAATCCAGATTGAACTTTCATGGATTCGTATCTAGCGTGCCCGTACTTTGTACGACATCTTAACGAAATTTTTTATGTGGCCACGTCTTGAGATTTCAAAACAATATATGGTTAATTAGGCAACTAAAAGTGGTAGTAACATTGAGAGAAAACGGTATCCTGAGATTATGCCAACGAACCTTCACACAGAGATTCATTCTAGTGCGATGTGGCTGGCTACCACAGATATTGTATATCATCTGCCTTAGTAGAGTGCAGTATCTGACCTATTATAAATAATGTCGAGCCACTATTTCATTATAGGAATATTTGAACCGCTAATACCATGATCTAGCGCAGTGGCCCTACGGAAAACTGGTGCAATTCGTAAAGTGCATGTATATTCATCTATTTGGTTCGGTTAGCTCGTGTTCGGCAATGGCGTGATCTGAGGATACATATTATGCATTATTCTGAGATAACCTCAGACTCCACAAATAGTAAGTCGTACAAGTAATTAACCAATTTTATAAATTGGACTTGGTTGTGATTGTATTATTCTGTTAGTAGCTAAGAAAAATGGACTAGCATAATGTGATGGATTCAACCAATGTCCTTGTTTGGTTGTAGGGTTGGGCCTTTGTGCTAGGATATGCCATGGACCTAAATTATGATGTAGAACCAATATATATATATATATATATATATATATATATATATATATATATATATATATATATATATATATATATTATTTAACTTAGGTTTTTGTTTCTTTTTTTTGTGCTTCCTTTGTAGTACTTGCTATTTGGGGTATAACCCCACAGATTTTGCATGGCCAGGTTTATATCCAGCACCTGAGGATCAAGTTTATCTCACCCTCACTGATGGCACGCACCAAAAGGATGACTGTTGAGGGTCACGAGTGGATTCCTTTATTTACTGCTCGTCTTTTGTAAACTATATTCTTTTGGGCGTTTAGACACCAACATCCGACAAATCTGAACACTAGTTATTGAATTTAACATGCAAGTTTAATTTACTATAAAATTTGTGCAACGTAGACGTAAATAGGAAACCACCGAAAACTGTCATCTGTGCGCCCTTGTGGCCATAACTCTTTACCGACTTATAATTTTATGAAACCTCTTATTCTGGCGTTCATGTAGCGTTAAAATCTATAGGATTCCACACACAAATTCAGAATTTGAGTTGGTTCACTTTTTGGTCAACAGATTGCCTCAATTTGCGTGCCATGGATCACAAATCCGTAAAGTTGACTTTTTTTGGACCGAAATTAAGGTTTAGCAATAAAATCAGATTATAATAAGATTAAAATACTATTTTAGGTTATTTTATTCAGAATTAAAATAGATTAAAATGGAGGAACCTATTTACCCACTTTTGTAACCTAACTTGTTTAATTTATGTAACGGGTAGATCGGACGACGCCTTGAGTTGGGACTTCATTCTTTTTCAGAGCAGGCAAGTATACCTTGCCAAATTGTTTACAGTACTTTGCATGCTTATCATATTTATATATATTTATTATACATGTATTTTCTTTCAGTCATAATTATATACTATATATATGTTGACACACACTTGACACATAGTATCATGGGAGAGGAGGACAATCAGTAGACGTATGGTCGCTACCCTCGCTGTATGTCGGCTGATGGTGTCCCGATGGTCGCTACCCTCGCGGTATGACGGCTTATGATGTTCATGGACGTGTGTGTGAGTTGTGAGATAGATAGAGTAGCCTATACCTACACATACGTCAAAAAGTTGTCCTCATTATGCATATTCATATAGATTGTCTAGTACAGTGTACTTATATATTTTTTGTCTATTATGCATGTTTTACATTATTCAATTGGCATGCTTCTATGTATCTTGTTACGTCCCTCTGAGGACCTGGTCCATTTTCAGGTATAGACGATCATGACTATTTGCAGGAGCACGGATCAGGACTTGCTACTTATCTCTCTTTCGAGGAGGTCTTCTCTTCGAGTCTCATTGTTCATTAGATGTACATTATGTGGTTTCTCTTATATTCTAGTTTGGTAGTGGATTTGTCTTCACCCAACTACTTGTTGTTATCAAGCATTTTATACTTGATTCAGTTATATAGTTGATTGGTTATTGATTCTGTGGATGAGATCTAGTTATGTCCTGTGACTTATGATAATATATATACCACATGTGAGTTAATATTCATATTACAGCATACGTGTGTATTATGGTATCCATACATTGGAGTTGTCATATACATTCGGCTGGCATGCTTACGTATTCCTAGTCCTACGTATTTTGGGACTGGGGCGTGACACGTGCCGATCAACGATACCAAAATCGCATTAACTGAGTCAAGAATTACAAAGAAGTAAAATAAGGGAACCCTTATGCTTGTCATACTACTTCATTACGATCATATTGTTGCGTGCTTGTTCGCTATGTATATATATATCCTTCCTATGTTTTAGTTGTACCTAGAACTCATTCATCTATAACTGTGCAAATATGAATTACCTATTCTAAAATGTGATCATTTGATAATATAGACTATGCCTTCGTTGTGGGCTCAGTAGTTATGCTAAATTTGGATGTCTGGAATTGCTTTGCTGATAACTTAATATTAAGATGTGGTATGGTCACAGACAACTTGTGCACAAGGCTTTCAGTTCCTGCGGACGGTCACTGGGGCACCAGGACCGATCCGATCCGAAAGGAACGATTTTGATAGTCGATTGAACTGAATTGAATGTGCGTGCAGCGGGGGCCAGCTACCTGCCTTGTATCCTATTTTCGTTCAGAGAATATAAAATCATCCAATATGGCTTGTGATGCCAGTGACCTTATGTATATTTTAACTATACAAGCTAAGTATATCTTCTTGGCAGGGAAGGTCATGGTAAGATTTGTGCAGGTGTATCAGACGGACAGGTAAAAAGCTATCGAACGGTGGCACAGTTATTCAGTCTTTACATATATACATTGTATGTTGTAACTCAAACTAAGGCAAGATAGAAAGTCCACATCAATAATTGTTGCCTCACCTGAATATTGAGTTGATTTGGTTAGTTGGTTTAGCTCGCCCTCACCAGTACTTTTTAAAGAACTGACCCTCGTTGCAGCAGGTTCCACGAGCCCAAGCGAGACAGCGAGGAGATAAAGTTTTCTTCCCCCAACCAGTCCAATACTCGACGCACTCCGTTCGTGCCTTTTGGAACTTATATAAAACATTCGAAGCTCGTGCACCCCTTTTATACAGCTCCGAGGGAAGGCGATAGCTTCGCCTGCAGGTGTCTATTTTATGTTTGAAGTTTTAGTAAAGGATGTTATATAAGGAACGGCTATCTCATTTTGCGTCCAAGTTGTAAGCCCGTGCGGCATCCTTATTACTTTTGGAGTCAAGAGTCTGTAACCAGATGTTCATTATCAATTAAGAGAACTTTTCTATATCTCAATTATGGTATCTTGTTTGCGTACTCTGTTGCATGTGCTCTAAAGTATATCATTATGCCTAGGCCTTGTGCATGTGCGCCTTACGCGTGTACGGCATCACGCCCGGGGGACGATTATCGATTTAGCAAAAATCGGGGCGTGATACTAGTTTCCTACATGGATGTATATATTCACACTGCATCTGACTCACTATCATGTATACTTTGATCTTGCATCTGGTATATTATTCTGTATCGCCAGATCTCTAAAGAATATTTTGATGTAGCATTTGGGACGCCTTACTGCTTATTCTAAAATATTCTATTTTATTGCTACTTGTTTGAATGATTGAGACATAGAAGTTCTTGACCCTATGAGACTTTATTGTAGTATGTACCCCCTTATCTCTAGACAATCTTAACACATTACGAATTGCTTCAATATTCCGCAAGGTGTGGTTGGCTGAGTCATTCCCCTGCTCTCCAGTATTCTGGATCTTGGGCCTGACAAAGTTTTAGTGGTGGCCCAAGCAGGTCTGTCTCTCTTTTCAGACTTGTAGGGTGGCCTGATCATAGGATGTCTCAATCAAACATATTCCTCTTTGAGATCCTGAACCTGTCTCCTCGAAACTCCGCTTGACCTATGTACCATTGGTTCCTCGATCATTTCTCGTCCTGTTCTTGATTTATCTTGTGTCCTTTTCCTTAGGGCTTCTCCAGCCTCGATGGTCGGAGCACCAGTAGTTTCAGCAAGGCAGGGATCTATTGGCCCCCAGCGAGAGGCAACACCTGATCCTGGAGAGATCAGGGTAGATTCAGTAGAGGAGCATGAGGAGCAACATATACCAAAAGCTTTAGTACTCACGACCGTACCAGTAGTGCCAGTAGCACTTGATACCCCAGCATTGCTGAAAATTTTACGAGGAATGATAGCAATACAACAACATTATCAGCTTCAGCAGCAAGAGCAGAAAGTATTGTTGAACCAAGGATTATAGGCGGCATTAGAAAGAAGTGTTAAAATAGACTCAAGGGCATCAATGAGGTTATGTCGACTCAACCCCAAGTACTTTGATGTCACGGAGGATGCCATTACCGCAGACGCTTGGCTATAGAACATTGAAACAATACTAACAGCGGCAATGATTTCAGTTGAGGAACAAGTTGATCAGGTTTGATTGTAGATCTAGGACCTTGCTAGGGATTGGTAGACAGTAGAAGAAGTTGGTTTAAGACGACCAATCTCATGGGATAACTTCAGGTCCCATTTCAGGGTTAAGTATTCCAGAGTGGTAGCATATTATGAGCTACAACAAAGGTTTATCAACCTCAAACAGTCTAGAAAGAAGTGGATAGCTACGCGGCAGAGTTCTACAGGCTTAGCAGATTTGCTCTGACGATTGTAGCAACAAAACCAGAGAGGACGATGAGGTTCCAGTATGGACTTCATCTGGAGATTCAGCAACTAGTAGAGGGTCATAACTACCAAACTTTCGATGAAGTGTTGATCGCATCTAGGCAACACAAGCTGACAATGCAGAGGTTAGCATCAAGGACATGAGGCCAGAAGATGTCTAATGTACAGAGCAGAGGAGGAGGACTAGTACACCGAACGTCAGCACTATCTCCTGGCGTTGATTATTCATGATACAACACCAAGGAGGCCAGTAGCATCGGCAACAACAGTACCAGCTCGGCCGAACCAGCCGAGGCAGCAGCGGCAACAACGATTGGGAGCCCTAGTCGGATGTACGCATTGTGGCAAGGGAGGCCATACGCTATTGGCAGTTGAATGTAGTAACAGTGAAGAACAAGTATCCATTGCCAAGGCTTGATGACTTATTTGATCAATTGAGTGGAGCAAGAGTATTTTCTAAGATAGATCTTCGATCAGGATATCACCAAGTAAGAGTCCGGAGCACGACATATCAAAGACAATATTTTGATCTCGATACGGGCATTATGAATTCTTTTTTATGCCATTTGGATTGACTAATGCACTAGCAATATTCATGGATTCGATAAATCGTATCTTCATGCCATACTTAGATCAATTTGTAGTGGTATTCATAGACGACATTATTGTCTACTCCAGCGGTGAAAGAGTATGAAGAACATCTTTGGAAGGTGTTGCAAGTTCTGAGGGAGAATCAGTTATATGCTAAACTCAGTAAGTATGAGTTCTGGTTAGATTATGTGTTATTCTTGGGGCACATTATTTCAGGATCAAGAGTATATGTCATGCCCCGCTCCTAGAATATTGGATAAATACGGGGACTGACATGGCTAACCACACCATGCAGAATACCGAAGTAAGCTGCAATGTGTTAAGGTTATCTAGAAGATAGATGGGTGAACTCTAGCATGCTATGATGTCAGTCCTAAGGCCGACAAATCCTAGTATCTCAATCCATCAACACAAGTACAAGATCATATCATATATGAAATTAAAGGCGTCCCAAATTACATACCACATATGATCATGAAGCTAGTGAATACAAAATGCTGCACTAACAGAGTATAAATATACATGATCAAATATACCAGGCATGGTCTAATATATACATCATATTGACCGTAATCTCAAAAATATAAGGAGCTAACTCTGCCCCTTGCTAAACACCATAAAATGAAGTAATCAAGACGAGGGATGAAAGAAGAAAATCCACTCGCGAGTTTCAGCTGCAGTCCTACAAGTACGAACCATCTTGCTGGAAGTACGGTAGATCCTGGTTCTCTTTGGGGTAACCTGGTCATGGAAAGTCACTGGGTCAGAACCCCAAGTGTCACGACCCGTGCCCGAAAAATCGGGCATGAGTCATGGGTACGTCCAGCCTACGCCGCAGCATCGGCGGTAGAACGCTGTCTATGTCAACTATCTAGATAACTCACAAAAAATCTACCATGACCAAGCCCTTGTGAAACTTTCTCGCCTTTGCTGCCTCGCTCAAGCCCTCTACAAATCTGCCCAGACGGCAGAACTCCGCTGCGTACTCGTCCACCGTCATGCTCCCTTGGACGAGTGCCTCGAACTGGCTCTCCAAAGCACTGAGCGCCATATCTGGGAAAAACTTATCCTTAAAAAGCCTTTTGAAAGCCTCCCAAGTAAGCCCTGGCGCTGCAATCCTCGTATCTGTACGATACCACGTCAAAGCGAGGTCGAACATCTGACTGCCTGCTGCCTCTATCTGCATACTGTCTGAAATCTGCGCCAGCCTGAAGATCCTCTCGATCTGCTCTATCCAGTCATCCGCGTATAGGATCCCTTCTGTACCACGGAACTCCTTGGGCCGCATCCTCTGAAAGTCAATGATACTACCCGGCCTCGGATGCTGAATCTGATCTACTTGTGGCTGAATCTGTGCCACCCTATCCACTGCCGTCATGGCCACCTGGTGGGCATTCTCAATGCCCAGCCTCATCACATCCACCTGACGGTGCTGTGCGTCCATCATCTCCCTGAAGAACGCAAACAACTGCGCGGCATCTACTGGATCAGGAAGTGGTGGAGAAACCACCGGAACGACTGGGGTAGTCCTCGGATCGACAGGTGAAGGAGGACCCCCGAGAGAAGCAGATGCTCCCTCAACCGCAGGAGTGGTGAGTGGAGCGGTAGCAGCTGCCTGAATACGAGCTGGACGAGAGGTAGCAGACCTCTCAGTAGCAACTGCTGGAACGGTACGATGGGATCGTGTCTTCGGAGGCATCCTGAACACAGATCAAAAGAAGTCAATACGGCGCAAGATACGATATCATCAAAGAAGGACAGTAATATTTCAAAAGAAGCAAATTCAGAATAATTAGATTGGAATTGTTCCTAGTCGTGATTGAGTACACTCTCATCCTAGATCCTATATCCTATAGCTGGCTCGCAGCAGTACAACTAAGTTGTTGTACCACCACGATATCGCACTAATTGCGAATCGAGACCTGCATGGGGCCGCCACCAAAAACGTGTCACGACCCGCACCCGAAAAATCGGGCATGAGTCGTGGGTACGTCCAGCCTACGCTGCAGCATCGGCGGTAGAATGCTGTCTAGGTCAACTATCTAGATAACTCACAAAAAAATCTGCCATGACCTCTCTAAAAGGAGGGCAACCACGCAATCAATATATAAACCTGTCAAGATCTCAACTCCAAACGGAGGAGCAATGTCATAATGATAATCAAGTACTCAATCACGAATCTAAGCACGATAAGATAACAAAGAAGACTAACAGCTAAAAAGTCTAACCAACAACAACTACAAACCACCACAACATCAATAATAATAATATATCATCCAAAATAATATACAAACAAGGTCTCAATCCAAACCGGAGACAAATCTAGTGCTAAAAGCTAATAAAAACAATAACAAGGTCCTAGTGATCCCGGCTACCAACCCGGAAATCACTCCTAAACTAGCTGTCTGCACCATCGACAGGCTCAGGTCCATAAAACGTCGGACACCACTCCTCCAGATACTCTGAAAAATATGTCCAGTCAGGACTGGAGCAAGTACATCTCTAACAGCAGTTCTATTTAAATGATAAAAACTATAAAATAGTTATAGCAAGTAGCAAGAAGAATGAAGCAAGTATGAAACAAGAAATATATAAATCACTGGTGCATAAAGGTAAAGATGCATGGATACCAGAGCAAGATAGTAATGACTGCAAGATACAAGAAATCTAAGCTAAGATTAAGTCCGTGCACATGAACGTGTAGTGAGTCCAGCATAAAATACATGTAGTGAGTCAAGTCCAGAAACATGTAGGTGAGACCAACAAGAATGCAAGTGAGTCCAGACTATAAAGAATGAACTCAGTGTCTTTGAAATACTTGTTTCGACATGTAAACGGCTAGGGGTAAGTACGGCTCACCGCGCACTGGGTGCGCTGCTGCTATCATTCCAGATTAGACCCGAAGGAGTGATTCCTGATGATTCCAGATGGGAATGTTTACATGTCTACTCGAGTATTTCCCTGCCCCGACTAATACAAGTGAATCTAAGACCCGACACGCAAATCAAGATGAGTCCAGTCTGAACATGAATAATGCCTGTAGTGATTCCAGAATAGAGGCCAGAAACATGAAATGTACGTGTCGCAAGTAAATGAATCCAGAAATACCAGTCAGTATCCCGTGTTGTGCCAGAATAATCAGATGATACTATACTAGAAGCTGAATCATAATAATTATCAGATAATAAAAACTATCAGAGAATGTACTCGCCTGACGTCCTGAGCAACTGGCGATCCGAACCGGTGTCGCAAGGACCTAATGCGAAAAGTAAGGTTAAACAGGTTTCTAATGAGTTAAACAGATATAAAATAACTAAAAATAGGCTTCTATGGTCGTTCTAGGTCAAACGGGTCAAACCGGTAAAATCTGGGTCAAAAAGTCAACTTTATGTCCAAAAAGTCAACTTTGGGTCAAAACTAGGTCAAAATTTGACTTTGGCGGTCAACCGAGTCAACTACGGTCAAGTCTAGGTCAAACTAGGGTGCTCCTAAAATTCTAGGTCAAACCGAGGTCATTAAGCTAGAAAACTCACAAACTTGCCTCCTTGAGATACCGGGATACCATCGGTATCCGATACCTCAACCTACGCTATATACCCCGCCTATACCCTCTAAAACCTATGCTAGCACGCGTAAATATATACAATAAGCATATAAAAATCACTCCAATACTATTCCTAGGCTATTGCTCAAATACCCCGCTCGAAACTCAATACCATGGTGAGATACCTTGATATCTCAAGGTATTGGGATACTCTCCAATACCCCTCTAACTACCCCTCTAGTTAGCTATCTAGGCTAATAGATATATACCTAGTTATTAATCTAGGCTAGAAAATATATATCTATCATATATTTATACATATCTAAGTATCTATCTATATATATATATATATATATATATATATATATATATATACACACATAGAACATACACACATACACATATAATACCTTACCTTATACCTACATAAATATATATACATATATAACTATAACACATACCTATCTAGCTATAGGTATATATCTACCTATCCATCTATCTATATCCAATATCTATCTAACTATCTATTCACGTATCTACCTATGCATCTATAGTTATATCTATCTATGTAACTATCTACCTAACTATCTAGTATCTATCTAACTAACTATCTATCTAACTATCTATCTAATATCTATCTAGCTATATATCAATCTATCTATATCTATGTATATATCTAACTAAAATTCTATCTAACTATTTATTTATTCTAGATATCTACCTATCTATTTATCTATCTACCTAGGCATCCATCTATCTATGTATCTATATATCTTTCAAGATACCTATCTATCCATATAACTATCTATATATATATATATATATATATATATATATATACCTCTCTCTCTCCCTCGCATACTGTTGCTGCTCTTGTTGTTATACACTGCTGCACATGCTGCTGATGAAGCTAGCAGCTGGTGCTGCATAGGCTGCTGCCTATGCTGCTACTGTTGCTGTTTATGCTGCTGCACCTGCTGCTGCAAGTTGCTGCTGCTGCAGCTGCTGTCCAGGTCTGGGCACCCCCCCTTCTCTCAAACACACACACACACACACCCCCCTATATACATATATATATATCACTATATATATATATATATACATACATATATATACATATATATAACTCTATAGATATATATACACACTAACTTATATATAATCTAACACACACACACACTCAAACACATATCAACACACACACACACATATAATTATATACATATATATATATATATATATATATATATATATATATATATATATATATATATATATATATATATATATATATATAAAAACACACATCTACATATATATATATATATACACACTAATATATATATATATATATATACATATACACACTCAAACATATATATATATACATATATATATATATATATATATATTCTCACTCACACACACTCACTCTCACACACCCTCACACACACACACTCTCACACACACTCACTAGTACATAACCACACTCACAAACACTCATACATATATATATAAATATATATACTTATATACACACAAACTCATATAAATAAATATATATATATATATATATATATATATATATATATATATATATATATATATATATATATAACACTCACTCACACACACACTCACCTACACACATACACTAGCACCAACACACTCACACAAGCACTCACTAACACACTCACAAACACATAAAAACACACATATAAATAGAAATATATATATATATAGAAACACACACAAATATATATATACACATATATATATATAAACATAACACACACACAACACACAACACAACGCACACAACGCCCACAACGCTCACCAACGCACGCCCAACGACCCCGACACGCACAAACACCTATAAATATATAAAATATAGCCCGAGAATTCTAGCACACACTCCCCAAAGCTAACCCAACGCGCGCACAAGCCCGAAACTAGAAAACCACGCCGAAATGGCCGTTCGGTCATTTCGACGAACACGCGGTGTGCGGTTTGGAAAACCTCCTGAAACGCACACCAAACGAACTCGGAATTGGCCCAAAATTTACCCACACGTTATAAACGATGTCTAGATCCTAAAAAAATACTAATACGTCGATTCTAGGTCCGTGGCGAAAATACGCACGCACTTAGAATCGGCGACGACGAAAACCCCAAAAACGCCCGAAACGCCCGTTTCTCCGTGACACGGCTTCCCGTGTCCGGACGGAGACACGCACTCACCCTCAAGACACCCAGCAATGTCTACCTAGGTCCGTCTAACCTAGGGCATCACCCAAAATTGGGCCAAATTCGGATTCCACCCGAAATTGACACAAAACCTAGTGTTAAAGTCACCAAACACTACCAAACTAGTTCCAACTTCCTCCCACGGGTAGGCTTAGGGTCTAGGAAGGTTCAATAACACTAATTATATTATATAAAAATAATTAGCAAGGGGAAAGCTAGGGTTTACCTCTTGGGAGTTGGAATCCCAAGCCAAAATCTTCAAAATGCTCCAAATCCACCAAACCAAGCTTCCAAGCTCCCAATCCAAGCTCCAACACCAAATCTAGGCTCTACCCACCTAGGTTAGGGAAAATACAAGGTTAGGGTTAGCATAAAGAAGAAGGAATGGAAGAAAGAAGGAAGAAAAAGGAAGAAGAACTGACTTTGGAAGAAGAAGGAAGAAGAAAGAAGAAGTGGGGAAGAAGAAGTGAAAATGGGATGGGGGTTGCTGTGCTGCTGGTCGGGTAGGAAAATAGGGGGGCCGGCCATAGTATAAAGGGTTTTACAAATGCAAAAGTCCAAAATGCCCTTCCGTAACTCGGTTTTGGGTTTCGGGTTCCAAAAACACTCAAACTAACTCCAAATCTCTCCCACTAACCCACTAAAAATATAATAAATATTTCTAAGCCCCAAATTAATCCTCACAAGGGTGTTGATCGGGTCGGACATGGGTCCACTAGGGTCTGACATGGGTCCAGGCTAGCCAAAATCCTAAAACAATCAATAAAAATATAATACAATCATTAATTAATTATAAATATAATTAATTATAAATGATACACAATTAACCAAATTAAAATAAAAAAATACCCGGCTTTGGAAATAGGGTGGTGACACCAAGCAACAAGTACCACAAAGGAGCTCGAGGTGATAGACCAAACACATCATAACATAAGTAGAAAGAGACATGAAAAAAATAAATGTTGATCAAGAGTTGTATGGTACCAATATACTTGTCTCAAGAATAATACTAGAAGAACTGATAACAAGTACAAAAATAAAAGTAAGGCGACGAGCGGCAAGAGAGCATAGGAACTACTCTGGACCGGGACCACAATATTTAAACCAAATAAGGACCGGGGTTGTAGACCTTCACCCGAGCAGAACTTAGCACCCTAACCACGCGTTGGAGAAAAATAAAACTAGATGAGTGAGCTATAATGAAAGTAATATCAATCATCGTACGGCCAAACAACTTTACGGCTTGCTACGATTAACTAGCTAGGGTTATCACAGACATTAATTACTAAATGCATATTTAAGAATATTGCTACCACCGACACTGCAGTTAACCCGGATGGCCAACGGTACGCTTGTCTAGTAAACTTAAATGCATATTCAACCATACAATAAAATAACTTGTTACTTTTTATAAACAAAAATTGAACTTATAAGCAAAAACTTAAACTTGTGATCATAAACTTGCTTTATAAACATAAACTTGTCTTGTAACATAAAGTTGTATATAAACTTGTCTTCTAAGTGTCGTAACACGCATAAACTTGGTCAGTCATGGAGCCCTTGTCTAGCAGGATTGTCTATGCTGCATGGGGCCCTTAGAGATCGGGGAGCCGGTAGCGCAATATTCTTCTCTCCCAATGATATAGGTAAATCTTATCTTATTTAATCATTACTAAATTATTTCAAGTTCTCGAGTCGTGGACACTTTAGAACTCCGTAGAATGACGAGTCACGAGCATGAGTATTTCACGAGTCATCGTATTCGCGACACGCGATACATTGGATAATACTCACACTCGATTGTCCTATGCCAAATGCAATGGATTTCATACACAAATATTTCTACGGTGTCGTGAGGATTGTGAACTTGCACATAAACTGATCTGGTAACATAAACTTGTATCATAAGGAAGTACACAACAACAATCACTAAAAGGAACTATCAATGAACATAATTAAAATAAACACAAAATGTGCACATGGATTTCTGGCCGCATGCGCCCACTGGCCTCATGGACTTACTGGCTGTATGGACTTACTGGCCGCATGCACCCACTGGCCGCACACTCTAGGCAGAGTCCACTCTTTGGGGAAAGTGTTGTGTGATGGGTCAATAATGAAGTGTCAGTGAAATGACATAAAGTGATTGAAGTGACATGCTATAAAGTCTGTCAGGGAGAAAAGACAAGAATCATAAAAAGATGTGTCAAACAGTTTAGAGTCACACGTTCAAGGAAAATTGCTCATGGCTGCATGAACTGTCTGCCGCATAAACTTCTTGCCTTATAAAATCCCTCTCTTGGACTTAGCAAATTTTTCAATCGTTCAACGAGTGAAAACACAAGCAGTTCAAGGATTAGCTCCAGAACACTTTGTGTAATGTACAGTCATGCATCCAATAAGATTGACGCATGATGTCAGTATGTAGCAAGGAGTTCAGGCCACATAACCCTCTCGGGCCGCATGGAACTCTCTGCCGCATAGTTCGCTGGCTGTATGAAGACTTCGTCTTATAGCAGGTTTAGCCATGTTCGAAAGCTTCCAAAAATCAAAAATTATTTTCTTCGTAAAAAATTTATTTTAACTCCAAATCTAGTGAAACAAAAGCCAAATTGCATGAAATAAAATGCTCTAACATAATGAACAACTAGTTTTTGAAAACACAAAATTTTAATAGATCAAAACTAAGAAAAACTCAAAAACACATAAAAACCCTAAATTTAAATCTCAGATCTACAAAAGTCTATACATCAAAATCCAAAACTCTAAGAACTAAATATGATCAGCAACTAAAGAAGAACACTTTCCATCAAATACATTTTTAAAGGAACATATATATAAAAAATTCAAAAATTTATGACTTCACCATTGAGCAAGATGTACTTGCCTCGGGTGGTTCCGAGCCTCTACCTCGCATGGTCCAAGTCACAGCAACTTCTTCCTAGGGCTAGGGTTTGGCTAGAGGGATCTTGAGGGAGAGGAGGAACAAGGAAGCAAGAAGAACAAAAAAATGAGTGAGGAGAGAGAAAGTACTCATATATATACAAAGAGAAGAAAAATATGGTTAGTCATGGGTTCAATCAAATGAACCGAACTAGGTGTCCATTCTATATACAGATCCTAAACCGAGACTATGATAATGGCAATGCCAATGGGTATTCTACTAGTCTCGGATAGTCTCTCTCAACAACAGGAAAAAGATAATAAATAAAATGACAGGAACCAACATGAGAAACACAGCAGGAATACATTCTCAGAAAAAATTTAAATTCTAAAAATTCAAGAATTATCAAATTTGGAATCGGGTGTGACATCTCTACCCTCCTTAGAAAAATTTTGTCCTCAAAATTTTACCAAGACTAGTCAAGCCGGAACACACGAGAAAGTTCAGAAAATCACAACTCACAATCAAAGGATTATACTAAGCAATAACTGAAAATAAAAGATAACTAAAAATAAAAGATAACTGCAAAAGTAACTAATTAATAAATGCACAAAGCAACACACAGAAAAAATGGAGGCATATGGATACATATACCCCTGAGTCAGTTGAATAGTAACTCGTCCTCGCTTGTCTATGTTGACTCACATAAATGGACAAGAGCCAAGCCTGGAGGTAAGTCGATACCAGCGACTATATCGAGGACATGACTCTAATCCAGGATATACCTTCGCAGTCGGGACACAGGATAGACATCACGTACCATAAAATATAAAGACAGAAGAGTGGGGCAAGAAACATATATTTTCTCAACGAAAGGATCGAAATGACTATCGTATTTCGAACGGGTCAGAACACGAGATCTTTCGACAGGAACCCAAGAATAAGACAAGCTAAGAGAGCTCGAAAATCTCATCCATAATTTTAGCACCTTCGGCTAACAACTTCTCTAGGTTGCCAAATATTTTGTCAGTTCATCATCCAGGGGACGTGGCTCTAACTTGCTGCTGGTTCTGTCTTGCTGGTTGGGCTTGCTGGACTTGCGCATACTGCGCCAGACGTTGCTGCTGGAACTGCTGAGTCTGCGTCGGGAAGGACGCTGGACTTAGGGTCGAACTTCTAACACTAGTCCTCGCGGGCCTTCAATTGTTGTTCGAGACGGAGCTGGTAACTGGCGGACCAAAGAAGTCTCTTGGTACAAGATCGAGCATGAACCAATCATGTGGTCAGATACCCCACATCTGAGACACTGGCCAATGGCCCTCCTGCACTGATCTTTGGTGTGCCCTGGCTTGCCGCAGTGGCTGTACCCTACTGATATAAACTGCCTAGTAGATTGTACTGAGGTTACTGTGGAGATTGGAGGTGCTGGCGGGCGAGGTGTTCTGACTACTGGTTCTGGAGGTGATGACTGAATACTGACGCATCTCATAGATGAGTGTGACCTCTTCTAGCATACGGTCCTTGCTACTAATCTCTGGCCGACAAGTTCTTGGGACCTAGCTGCCTTGAGTACTAAATCGTAGGTGGTATAATTATGACCCACTGTAAACCGTTGAAGCTCTAGATGTAACCATCGCTCAAATCTTTTGGCTCGGTCTTCCTCGAAAGCTACCATATGAGGATCAAATCGGCTAAGTCGACAAAACTCGGCTGCATACTGGTCGACCAATCTTGTGTTCTGGCGAAGGTTGATGAACTGTGGCTGGAGCTGAAACTTGGCGGTTATGTGAAGATACTTCTTTTGGAAGTGCTCCTTGAACGTCTGACAGTCAATGGGCTTCAGAAGCACCATATCTTGTGCTGCCTACCAATCTCGGGCAAGATCTGATAGTTGTAACTTTACGATTGCTACCTTCTCATCATCTGGGGTCTTGGTTGCATCCAGGATGGCCTCAAAGTCCTGGAGCCAAGAATCTGCTAAAACAGCATCTTCAGCTGCCGAGGAATTTGGTTGGATGCATGCGACTAACATTGGTCGCCAAGTTGTGAGTATAACGCCCACTGTTGTCGGTGCTTCTCTAACACCCTGGAAAAGAGTAGTGTTGGTCTGTTCTTGTCCTTGCTAAAACTGCTGGCAGAGTTGGACCACTTGTTGCTGAAGCTGGAGTTATTGTTGTTGTTGTTATATCATCATCATAGCTTGGATCATCTCTAACATGGCCTGCGAGCCTGCCTGCCCTGGTTGTACTGGAAGAACTGGTAGTATTGTCGCGGCTGGCTAGGCTGGTATGAATGACGGAGCGGGTTGAACTGGTCATTCCAGCAAGAAAGGTGGAGCTGATTGTGCTGGTCGGGCATGTGTGACTTATGGAGCTGGCTGATGAAGAGCTATTGATGTTTGCCCTTGGTTCAGTGGCAGAATCTGGCCTACTAATGTATTTGCTGGAGTTATCGGTACAACAAAACCCTTCGAAGGAACAACAGATGGGGTATCCCTAAAGGATAAGGACACAAGTATATCAACAAGGGACGAGAATGGAACAATTCTGTCAAGCAAGTTTAAAGTTCAAGGAAAGCGAGAGGTGCATGTTGCATGTGAAGTCCAATCGAAGATTACAGAGGATCGATATTCTAACAAGATGAGTCCCCCAAGAGTCTGGAAAACAGACATGCATGGGCAACCAAAAAAACCTTGTCAAGCCCCGATCCAAGAATACTGAATAAATACGAAGACTGAGATGGCCAACCGCATCTTGCAGAATATCGAAGTAAACCGCAATGTGTTAAGGTTGTCTAAAAGACAGATGGGTGAACTCTAGCACATTATGAAGTCAGTCCTAAGGCCGACAAATCATAGTATCTCAATCCATCAACACAAGTACAAGATCATATCATATATGAAAGTAAAAGGCATCTAAATTATATACCACATATAATTATAAAGCTAGTGAATACAAAATGCTGCACTAGCAGAGTATAAATATATATGATCAAATATACCAGTCATGGTCTAATATATACATTATGTTGACCGTAGTCTCAAAAATATAAGGAACTAACTCTGCCCCTTGCTAAACACCACAAAATAAAGTAATCAAGACGAGAGATAGAAGAAGAAAACCCACTCGCGAGCTTCCGCCGTAGTCCTACGAGTGCGAGCAATCTTGCTGGAAGTGCGTTGGATCCTAGTTCTCTTTGGGGTAACATGGCCATGAAAAGTCACTAGGGTTAGAACCCTAAGCAACAAGTACCACAAAGAAGCTCCAGGTGATAGACCAAATACATCACAACATAAGCAGACAGAGACATGAAAGAAAGAAATGCTGATCGAGACTTGTACGGTACCAACGTACTTGTCTCAAGAATAATACTGAAAGAACTGATAAGAAGTGCAAAAATGAAAGTAAGACGATGAGCGACAAGAGAGCATAGGAACTACTCTGGATCGAGACCACAACCCTTAAACCAAACAAGGACCGAGGTTGCAGACCTTCACCCGAGCAGAACTTAGCACCCTAACCACGCGCCGGAAAAAAATGAAACTAGAAGAGTGAGCTATAATGAAAGTAACATCATTCATCGTACGGCCAAACAACTTTACGACTTGCTACGATTAACTAGCTAGGGTTGTCACAGAGATTAATTACTAAATGCATATTTAAGAATATTGCTACCACCGACAAAAATAAAAAATAGATCAAAACCAAGAAAAACTCGTGGAACAAATAAAAAAATCCTAAACTTAAAACTCAGATCTACAAAAATCTATACATTAAAATCCAAAACTCCAAGAACTAAATATGATAAGCAACTCAAGGAGAACACTTCTTATCAAATATATTTTTAAAATATATATATATATATATATATATATATATATATATATATATATATATATATATATATATATATATATATATATATATATAATCTAAAAATTTATGACTTCACCATTGAGAAAGATGTACTTGTCTCGGGTGGCTCTGAGCCTCTACCTCTCACGGTCCAAGTCACAGCAACTTCTTTCTAGGGCTAGGGTTTGGCTAGAGGGAGCTTGAGGGAGAGGAGGAAGAAGGAAGAAAGAAGAATGAAAAAAATGAGTAAGGAGAGAGAAAGTACTCATATATATACAAAGAGAGAAAAAAATGGTTAGTCATGGGTTCAATCAAATGGACCGAACCATATGTCCATTCTACATGCAGATCCTAAACCGAGTCAATGGAAATGCCAATAGGGTCTACTGGTCTCGGGTAGTCTCTCAACAACAGAAAAAATATAATAAATAAAATGACAGGAACCAACATGAGAAACACGGCAGGAATACATTATCAGAAAAAATTTAAATTCTAAAAATTCAAGAATTACCAAAATTGGAATCGGGTGTGACAGTATCAGTGGACCCCAAGAAGGCTGAAGCAGTTGAGAACTAGCTAGTCCTGAAGTAAGTAGCAGATGTGAGAAGTTTCTTGGGATTAGCAGAATATTACCGGAGGTTCGTAGCAAACTTTGCACTGATTTCAGCACCAATGACTCATTTTACCCGCAAGGAGGTACAGTTTGTTTGGATGGCAGAGTGCCAAGCAACATTCGAGAAATTAAAGGAGAAAATGATATCAGCACCGATCCTTACACTTCCAGTAGGATCAGGAGGATTCACAGTTTATTGTGATGCGTCTGGAAAATGACTTGGGTGTGTGTTGATGCAACCCGGAAGGGTGATAGCTTATGCGTCTCGGCAGCTTCGAGATCAGGATAAGAATTATCCAACACATAATTTGGAATTAGTAGTAGTAGTGTTTTCTCTCAAGTTGTTGAGGCATTACCTATATGGCGATCGAGTAGAGATATTTACAGATTATAATAGTTTTAAGTACATATTCACTCAAAAGGACTTGAATATGAGACAGATAAGGTGGCTATAGTTATATGGCAATTATGACATGGCACTTCAGTACCATCTAGACAAGGCAAATATGGTGGCAGATGCTCTAAGTATGAGAGACGGGACATTCATCTTGAAAACTCAGAAGCACATTCTAGAAGATCTTCAAGAGATGGGCATCAATGTAGTGTTACCTTAAGAGACGGGAGTGTTAGTCAGTCTTTAGATACAGTCAACTTTGGTGGAGAGGATCAAGTCAGCTCAGACGAAAGACGTCCAGATTCGCTTAGGAAAGAATGTGGGTAAGGTCTCAGGAAGGAATTAAGGATTCATGAAGACGAAACACTCAGATTTAGAAACCGTCTTTGTGTGCAAAGTAGAGATATCCGACAAGAAGTGATGACCGAGGCACACAGTTTCCAGTATTATATTCATCCCGGAGGCAAGAAGATGTACCATGATGTCAAGCAATATTTCTGATAGAAGAAAATGAAAAGAGAGATAGCTCAGTTCGTTTCACAATGTCTCGTATGTCAGCAAATGAAGGAAGAACAACAGAGACGAGCAAGATTGTTACAAGCCATGTCTATTTAAGAGTGAAAGTGAGAACACATTATGATGGACTTTGTGACAGGTTTACCTAGATCCCCTATTAGACGTGATACAGTTTGGGTGACAGTGGATCGCCTCACAAAAGTGGCATATTTTTTTTCCTTCCGAATAAGACAGTCTATATAGCAGTTAGCAGAGATGTACATGCAGCAGATAGTGAGGCAGCAGAGAATCCCAACGAGTATAGTGTCAGATCGTGATACTCATTTTATATCTCATTTCTGGAAAAGCTTGCACGAGCATTTATGTACCAAGTTGAGATTCAGTACCGCGTATCATCCCCAGACAGATGGGCAATCAGAGAAGATAATCCAGACTTTGGAAGATATTTTATGGGCTTGTATTAGACTTTGGTGGATCTTGGGAGGATCAACTTCACTTAGTAGAATTCTCGTACAACAACAACCATCAAGCCAGCATACAAATGGCTCATTTCGAGACATTGTACGGAAGAAAGTACAGATCAGCTTTGGCATGGGATGACATTTATGAACGGAAGATGTTGGGGCCTAAAATGATCACTCAAACGATTGAAGTAGTTAAGCAGATCAGTGAGCGACTTCGGGCTATAAAAGATCGTCATCGTCATTGGACATATCAGCAACGTAGGCCGTTAGAGTTTTTGTTGATGACCACATATTTTTGTAAATTTATTCTACCCGTGGAGTTATTAGATTCGGGGTTCACGGGAATCTTAGTCCGCGATATATGGGACCGTTCGATATTCTCGGGAGGGTAGGGGATGTTGCTTATCGTCTTGCCCTTTCGCCTTCGCTTCATGAAATACATGATGTATTTCATGTGTCTTAGTTGCATAGGTATATCCCGAACCTGAGTCATGTCCTCGATCACTCTGAGTTAGTCGTTGGTACCGACTTAACTTACGAGAAACAGCCCGTGTCTATTTTGGATCAGAGAGAGAAAGTACTCAAGAATCGGACTATTTGTCTTATTTCTATTGCTTGGGGCCATCACACCTTGGGGGAGTCAACATGGGAGCACAAGGACGATATTCGATCTCGGTACGAGCACATACTCGACATATAAGGTATATTTCCTTCATAAGCCTTTGCATCTTTCATTCCGTGAACAGCAAGACCTCGTGTGAGATAATGTTGCTTTGCTTCATTATTTATGTGGTTATTTGTTCGACCGTGCCTCCCTTACCATAATATGTACATCCGACTGGGGATCACAATTGTTGTTGCTGCAGCTGCCTCCGCTGGTTAGGCCGAGTTGGTGCTGTTGTTGCCAATGCTACTAGCCTCCTTGGTGTTGGGTCATGAATAAGAACGCCAAGAAATGGTGCTGACATTCGTTGTGCTTGTCCTCCTCCTTCATTTTGTGCATGAGACCACTTCTGGCCTCCTGGCCTTGAGGCTAACCTCTACATCGTCATCTCATGTTGCCGGGATGCGATCAATACTTTGTCAAAAGTCTGGTAGTTATTGTCATGCCCCAATCTTCCGCAGGAACCGGCCACCCTCGCTAGGCGCGAATCACCGCGCCAGCGCTCCCGCAAGACGATCTTTTCCATCGAGACGTGATATCGTGCGAGCCTGGGATTGCGCCCGCACAAGGCAACATCGTTAAAGTTGTGGCTATCATCGAATCGATTGAGTACGCAGCGGAGGGACAGTGTTGCAAACAGTAATCCATCTGAATAAACAAGGCAAATTATAAGGCATAGGGTTCTCTGAATACAATGGCATCGTTTCATACATTATGTTCCTCTATACAAAAGCAGCTCAAAGCAATTGATACAGCTCAAGACATCGAAACCAGATTTTTGGGTCATGGGGATGAGGCACGACTATCGCTTCCTCGGACGATCCAGCACCTGTGAACAAGCAAACTGTTGGTGGGTCAGCACTTTGGAAAAAGTTCCAGTGAGTCTAAAATCAACAAACAGAAACAACATTCACTAAAACCAACACTAAGTAAGCTTGTGGGAAAATATTACATTACTAGTGATCTTTCTAGTTATACCTAGGTTCGTTACATGCAGTACAAGAACGGAGTCATATTACTTCTTTTGGAAACATCTTTGAAATTAGAGTTCAGTTCAATACAACCAAGCATACAAGACAAACAGTTTATTCTACTATCAGGGTGTGCGCAGCGTGTCTTGTAAGCTATACTCAAAGATTTTAGGGACAATGCACAATCTAGAAATTATCCTTCAATCAAGAAAACAAGATGAACTATCTATATGCTTTTGGTCCCCGAGAAACTCAGGATCAGTAGTGGTAATCTAGCTAACTAATGACTCTTTTATCTGATGCTATTAGCAAATGTGACTCGTGGTTTCTCTTTACTAACATTATAGCAACCGGGACCAAGGTTCAGCTCTACACTAATAGTCATTGTCCGACCGATACGAATACATGAAACACTATCAGATAAACTCTATGATACAGACAAAATGAACAAGCAGATCATATATCTCTTCTTTTCTATCTCTGTTGCGGACTGGCCTCCATCTCTTAATCAAGTTCAAGCACAAAGTGGTTCTATCAAAACACAAGCGATTTGGAGACAAGTTCAAGCAATCTCTTACTATTTCTTATTAGCATAGCAAGGTTCTCTATTGACAAGCATTCAAGTTCTAACTAAGCATGCAGTTATTTTATTCATGCAACGAAAACAATAATCTTCTTAGCAACATGCATTATAAAACTCAGATTCATTATTAAGGCGTGCAAGAATCGGAGAACAAAGTTTTGCCCACTCATTTAGATCAATCATCTTGTGTTTTGATCGGGAACTCTCCGAGAAGGCTTTCGCTCGAGCAAGCAAAGCGATATCACTTATACATAGTACCTACGCGGAGTGGGGCACTACATACTTACCCACCAAGAAAGAGTTTCGTCCTCGAAACTCAAGGAGAAACTTTCGATATCTAGAGCAGCGATAGTCCACATCTCTCACCATCCTCAATCGAAAACTCTAGCAAACCGCAAGCACGAAAGCATAACTCTCAAGCAACAAATCAAATCCAGAAAACTTTTTGCACAAATTTGAGAATATCTATAGACTTATTGTATGGAACACTCTACTCAATAACGATATTAATGTACAAGGAATCGTCATCTAGGAACTTGCAGCGAAATAGACGTAAGGCTAAAAGATCGAGTTGCTCTGATATCGTTATGTCACACTCCGGTCTCCTGCAGGAACCGACCACCCCCGCTAGGCGCGAATCACCGCGCCAGCACTCCCGTGGGACGATCTTTTCTATCGAGACGTGATGTCGTGCGAGCCTGGGGTTGCACCTACACAAGACAACATCGTTAAAGTTGTGGCTATCATCGAATCGATCAAGTACGCAGCGGAGGGACAGTATTGCAAACAATAATCTATCTGAATAAACGGGGAAAATCACAAGGCACGAGGTTCTCTGAATACAATGGCATCGTTCCATGCATTATGTTCCTCTATACAAAAGCACCTCAAAGCAATCAATACCGCTCAAGGCATCAAAACCAGATTTTTTGGTCTAGGGATGAGGCACGGCTATCACTTCCTCGGATGATACAGCACCTGCGAACAAGTAAACTGTTGGGGGGTTAACACTTTGGATAAAGTACTGGTGAGTCTAAAATCAACGAACAAAAGCAACATTCACTAAAACCAACACTAAGTAAGCATGTGGTAAAATATTATATTACTAGTGATCTTTCTGGTTATATCTAGGTTCATTACATGAAGTACAAGAACGGAGTCATATTACTTCTTTTGGAAACATCTTTGAAATCAGAGTTCAGTTCAATATAACCAAGCATACAAGACAAACAGTTTATTCTACTATCAGGGTGTGCACAGCGTGTCTTGTGAGCTATACTCAAAGACTCTAGGGACTATGCACCATCTAAAAACTATCCTTCAATCAAGAAAAAAAGATGAACTATCTATATGCTTTCGGTCCCCGAGAAACTCAGGATTAATAGCGGTAATCCAGCTAACTAATGACTCTTTTATCTGATGCTATTAGCAGCTATGACTTATGGTTGCTCTTCACTAACATTATAGCAGCCGGGACCAAGGTTCAGCTCTGCACTAATAGCCATTGTCCGACCGATGCGAATGCATAAAATACTATCATATAAACTCTATGATGCAGACGAAATGAACAAGCAGACCATCTATCTCTTTTCTTCTATCTCTGTTGTGGACTGGCCGCCATCTCTGAATCAAGTTCAAGCACGAAGTGGTTCTATTAAAATACAAGCAATATGGAGACAAGTTCAAGCAATCTCTTACTTATTATCATAGCAAGGTTCTCTATTGACAAGCATTCAAGTTCTAGCTAAGCATGTAGTTCTATTATTCATGCAACAAAAATAATAATATTCTTAGCAACAGGCATTATAAAACTCTGATTCATTATTAAGACGTGCAAGAATCAGAGAACGAAGTTCTGCCCACTCACTTAGATCAATTATCTTGTGTTTCGATCAAAAACTCTCCGAGAAGGCTTCTGCTCGAGCAAGCAAAGCGATATCACTTGTACATAGTGCCTACGCGGAGCGGGGCACTATATACTTACCCACCAAGAAAGAGTTTCGTCCTCGAAACTCAAGGAGAAACTTTCGATATCCAGATCAGCGATAGTCATTATCCCTGTCACGCCCCAGTCCCAAAATGCCGAGGGACTGGTGAAGCGTGGCAATGGCCAGCAGCACGCACCGATGGACAACCCAATTTAATGGATCCATCAGGGCATGCTTAAGCTGTAGTCTAGCAGTACTAAGTACAAGTCTCAGGTATTACTAATCCCAACCACAGAATAAACACAGATTAATTGCCAGAAATAATGCAATGGAAATAAATATGCAATATCAAATAAGGTTATCTCGGGAAACAATCCGAGAAATTATTCTGTTACATTTAAGGAGAAAAGACAGGAAATGAAATGCTGGAAATGGAAATACTGTGTAGTTGAAGCCGGTGCTCAGGAGAAATCTTCGGCCACTACTTCGTCCTCTGTTCCTTGTTCTGCTCCAAGGAGTGCTCCGGTACCGTACACCTCTGGGTAATTTTCTTCAGCTGTATCTGGGGACATAATCCGGATCCAGGTCCTCAGGGGACAGCAAGGTACAGAAAATACAAGCCAAAATAAATACAGTGCAGCAGATAATTAAACAAGAGGGTAAGCTATGTAACCAGCTAAGTGATATGCAATATGAGAGCATCACTAGAACTCAGGCTGAAGCTACTACAAGCTCTGTGTCGGGGAGCCGGTAGCGGCAATAACTATGAATTATACTCTGAAATATACTATATTTTATATATATAATATCAGCCTGTAGTCTGTGTGTCTCTCCCCACCCAATGTAATCCCACGTCTCATGTCCACGATGCCTCATGTCCATGTCACGCATGATTATAACTAATGCAGCAAGTCTGATAGCTATGAATCAAATGTCTAAGAATGTAAAGTCTATGTCATAAAACATGCATCCTATACAGAATCACCTTGAATGTCTCGGGAAGACTCTGTCTCATGAAATAGTGTCAAGTGTCCTGGTTCTGGTGTACTTGATAGGACAAGTGCGAGAATTATCGGGTCTCGATATCCATGTCTATGTGACGTTACACAACCCCGCGTACGGAGTTGGTACCCGACTATGATCGGACACTAAGCACGTCACCCGCTTCCTAGGTTAAGCAGTTAAAACAAGTTTACATTTAATTCCACAAGAAATCAAGTAAAATACTATGTTAAGAATTACTGAGACTTGGCAAGCTTTACTTGCCCACTAATGCATAATTAAGCCCAGAAAATTATTAGCAAGCTGCAGGGTTTGGCAAGGTACACTTGCCTGTGGCGCCGGCTCTGATTGCGGCTCTGACTTCGGTTGAATTCGCAGGCGGTACTCCGATTGCTGAAACAAACATCACCATCAGATCCAAAAAATATCAATCAGCTAGAAACGTCTGTCCTTGGGTCCAATTTGGAGACAAGGGCAAAAACGACAGTTTCGGGCCAAAACGGGGTCCACCTGTGGGCCCGCTTTGTACCAAAAATGCGTCAGGGTCAAAGGTCTCCAAATTCACCAAACTTAGTATCAACAGGTCAGGAACGATGATACGAACCCAACGGAACTTCCAGAATTGGATTCCGATGAGCCGAACACAAAATCGCCCGTCGAGCGGGGCCTGTGGGGCCCACGACACGCGATTTCGTCAACGTTCTCAGAATCGAACCAAACTTGACCCACAGGACCAACGTATCGCTACGAGTCTGATGGCGTAAGTTTCGTCTCGATCCGACGTGTGTACACAAAGTTAAGTCGAATTGCAGAAAGGTCGAATACGGGGCGATGTCCGCGGATACGCGTTGATCCCGGTGTGCACGCACACCCGAATCGACTTCTGCGAAATCTCACACGTCCGTATCGACGATGCGCACGTATCTGTGAAGACCGCGCGCGACCAAGTCGTCCCGTTTGGCGGGGCGTACTCAGTTCCGGGGTAAAACAGGGTCTGTTTTTTCCTGTTTTTGGATCGCGGTGTGCGATCACCACAGGATGCGATGCCCCGAACAGTTTATCCGGACACCGAGAGGGTCATACAGGCTTCGCAACGCAATTTGCGGAATCGAAAACGGAGCTACGAGCAAAAAGTTACACGTACCTGAAGGGGACACGAAAACTGGGGGTTCGAGTTGTGTCCGACACGTGTCCGACTCGTGTCGGACACAGGGGAAGAAATTAGGGTTAGGGTTTTGGGGATCTGGCCGGCGATGGGCGGCTCTGCGGCGGGGGAGGCCGGCCGGAGGGGGCTGAGCGGCTGCGGGCGGGACTGGGCGGAGGCGGAGGCGGTGATCACGGCGGCCGGAGGTGGCGGGGCGCCGTGGAGAAGGAGGAGGAAGGAAATCGGGGCCGGTGGCGGCTGGGCAGCGGGCCGAAGGCGGCTGCGGCGCTGTCGGCGGAGGCACGGGGGTTCAGACGGAGGCGGCGGCGACCGTGGCGGTGGCTAGGGCGGTGGCTAGGGCGGTGAGGGGTAGCCGGAGGGGCTGGGGGCTAGGGTTTAAATAGGCGGTCGGGGGCCAGGGGTGGCCGGAGATGCGGCGACGAAGCCGGGGTCGTGGAGCGAGGGGCGCGGCGGGGAGGAATGGGCTGGCGGCGACGTGGCGGTGCCGCCGGCGGAGGATTCGGCGGAAGAGGCGGTCGGGGCTGATACGTGGGGGAAGACGGGTCGGACGGGTAGCGGGCACGGACGGGTCGGGCGGCGGATCCGACCCGACCCGGTAGGAGCGGGTACTGGGCCGGGTTGGGGCTGGGCCCGGTGGGCCGGGCCCAGTGAGCTGGGTTTTAATAATAATAATAATAATAATAATAATAATAATAATAATAATAATAAATCAGTAATTAATAAATAAATAATTAAATAAATAGTTTTAGGTGTTTAAAAATAGGTCTGGGGCCCAATAAATTCCAGAAAAATTGCCCTAAGTCCAGTTTTTCATTTTACACCGAAAAATATTATTTCCATAATATTTTAATATCATTTATTGTCATTTAAAAATATTGAATAATTAAAACTCTGTTTTTAAATTACAGAAAATTCCCAATAAATTCTAGAAAATTGTGAAAAATCCAGTTTTTAAAATTTTGAAAAATCAGGGGGTTTACAATCCCTCACCATCCTCAATCGAAAACTCTAGCAAACCACAAGCACGAAAGCACAACTCTCAAGCAACAAATCAAATCCAGAAAACTTTTTACACAACTTTGAGAATATCTATGGACTTATTGTATGGAACACTCTACTCAATAACGATATCAATGTACAAGGAATCATCATCTAGGAACTTGTAGCGAAATGGGCGTAAGGCCAGAAGATTGAGTTGCTCTGATACCATTATGTCACGCCCCAATCTCCCACAGGAATCGACCGCCCTCGCTAGGCGCGAATAACCACGCCAGTACTCCCGCGGAACAATCTTTTCCATTGGGACGTGATACCGTACGAGCCTGGGGTTGCGCCCGCACAAGACAACATCATTAAAGTTGTGGCTATCATCGAATCGATCGAGTACGCAGCGGAGGGACAGTGTTGTAAAAAATAATCCATCTGAATAAATGGAGCAAATCATAAGGCACTAGGTTCTTTGAATACAATGGCATCGTTCCATATATTATGTCCCTCTATACAAAAGCAGCTCAAAGCAATCGATACGGCTCAAGGCATCGAAACCAGATTTCTAGGTCCTGGGGATGAGGCACGGCTATCGCTGCCTCAGACGATCCAACACCTGCGAACAAACAAACTGTTGGTGGGTCAGCACTTTGGAGAAAGTACTGGTGAGTCTAAAATTAATGAACAGAAGCAATATTCACTAAAACCAACAATAAGTAAGCATGTGGCAAAATATTACATTACTGGTGATTTTTCTAGTTATACCTAGGTTTGTTATATGCAGTTCAAGAATAGAGTCATATTACTTCTTTTGGAAACATCTTTGAAATCATAGTTCAGTTCAATACAACCAAGCATACAAGACAAACAGTATATTTTACTATCAGAGTATGCACAGCGTGTCTCATGAGCTATACTCAAAGACTCTAAGGACAATGCACCATCTAGAAACTATCCTTCAATCAAGAAAATAAGATGAACTATCTATAAGCTTTTGGTCCCCGAGAAACTCAGGATCAGTAGCGATAATCTAGCTAACAAATGACTCTTTTATCTGATGCTATTAGCAGTTGTGACTCATGGCTGCTCTTCACTAACATTATAGCAGTCGGGACCAAGGTTCATATCTGCACTAATAGCCATTGTTCGACCGATATGAATGCATAAAACACTATAAGATAAACTCTACGATGCAGACGAAATAAACAAGCAGACCATCTATCTCTTCTCTTCTATCTCTGTTGCGGACTGGCCGCCATCTCTGAATCAAGTTCAAGCACGAGGTGGTTCTATCAAAATACAAGCGATATGAAGACAAGTTCAAGCAATCTCTTACTCTTTCTTATTAGCATAGAAAGGTTCTCTATTGACAAGCATTCAATATCTAGCTATTCATGCAACGGAAACAATAATCTTCTTAGCAACAGGCATTATAAAACTCAGATTCATTATTAAGGCATGCAAGAATCAGAGAACAAAGTTTTGTCCAATCACTTAGATCAATCATCTTGTGTTTCGATCGGGAACTCTCCAAGAAGACTTCCACTCGAGCAAGCAAAGCGATATCACTTGTACATAGTGCATACGTGGTGTGGGGCACTGCAGTTATGGCCCTCTATCAATTGCTGAATCTCCAGATAAAGTCCGTATTGGAACCTCATTGCCCTCTCTGATTCTGTTGCTACCATCATCGGAGCAAATCTGCTAAGCTTGTAGAACTCCGCTGCGTAGCTATCCACTGTCCTTCTAAACTATTTGAGGTTGATAAATCTCTGTTGTAGCCCATATTGTGCTACCACTCTGAAATACTTAACCCTAAAATGGGCCTTGAAGTTGTCCCATGAAATAGTTTGTTTTAATCCAACTTATTATGCTTCCCACTTATCTCTAGCAAGTTCCTGGAGTTGCAATTGGACCTGATCAACTTGTTCCTCGACTGGAACATTTGCCGCTGTCAGTTTTATTTCAATGTTCTGCAGCCAATAATCTACGGTAATGGCGTCATACGTACCATCAAAGTACTTAGGGTTGAGTCTGCAGAATCTTATCTATGCCCCTGAATCTGTTCTATTACTTCTTTCCAAGGTCGTTTGTAATCCTTAGTTCAACAAGACATTCTGCTCTTACTGCTGAAGCTGCTAATATTGTTGCGTCGCCATCATTCCTCGTATAATTTCTAGCAATGCCGGTGTATCAAGTGCTACTGGAACTACTAGTATGACCGGGGGTACTAGAGTCTCTGGTACATGTTTCTTCTCGCGCTCCTCTACTGGTTCTACACTGATCCCTCCAGGTACAGGTGTTGCCTATCGCTGGAGGCCAACAGATCCTTGTCCTGCTAAAACTGCTGGTGCTCCACCCATCGATGCTGGAGAAGTCCTAAAGAAAAGGACACATGATAAATCAAGAACTGGACGATAAAGGATCGAGGAACCAATGGTACATAAGTCAAGCTGAGTTTCAAGGAGACAAATTCAAGATTTCAAGGAGAAACATGTTTGATTGAGACATCCTATGATCAAGCCGCCCTACAAGTCTGAAAAGAAAGACAGACATACATGGGCCACCACTAAAACCTTGTCACGCCCCAAATCCAAAATATTAGAAAGCGGAGGAATGAGTCAGCCAACAGCACCTTACGAAAGACCGAAGTAACCCGCAATGTGTTAAGGTTGTCTAGAGACGAGGGGGTGTATACAAATATCAAGTCTTCTAGGATCAAGAACATCTATATATCAATCATTCAATCAAGTAACAATAATATAGAACATTCCATAATAAGCCGTCACAAATGTTGCATCAGAATGTTCTAGAGATCCAGCAATACAAAATGATATGCCAGATACACAATCAATATTATACATGACAGTGAGTCAGCTGCAGTCTGAGTATAAATACAGTCATATAGGAAACTAGTATCCAGATTTTTCGGCTAACAGGTATCGTTTGGCTAAATGTCCAAAAGAATATAGTTTACAAAAGACGAGCAGTGAAACAAAAAACTTACTCATGACCCTCAACAGCCATCCTTCTGGTGCGTGGCATCAGCGAAGGAGAAGTAAGCTTGATCATCCGATGCGGGCTCTAAACATGTCCATGAAAAACTAGTAGGGTCGGACCCCAAATAGCAAATACCACAAAGGAAGCATGAAATAAAGAAATAAAACCAGATCTAAAGCATGAGATGCATAAGCCAACAATCAATGGCATATATCCCATCCATGACATGATACGACACCCCTTCACTAAACAAGGATAGGAAGTGCCCTAGTATATCAAAATAGAATACGTTCCTTGATTATAGTCAAGCTAAAATATTCTGCGTCGTAGTTTCGGTCCACAGTTTATCGTAACACAACAGCGCAACCCAACAACCAAACAAGGACCTGAGTTAAACTATCATGCCGCAACAGCCTGTGTCCCTAATTCCACTCAACAAAAGTCACAATACACAACCTGAGATACAATAAGGAGAAATAATATAGCTTCAGTCCATGGAGTATCATAACACAACGACAAAACCAACAACCAAACAAGGATATGGGTTGAATCATCATGCCACGATAGCTCACTTTTTTGGCTAGGCACCTATATAAGCAAATTAGATGGGCAATCATGTATTACAGCTTGATATGTGATCTCTAGATTATTCTAGTAATGCAATATATAAGTATCCTCATATCGTGCCATAATCGAGCAGGGCTGGCTGAACCAATGATATACAAGCAAGAATGTATGTAAATGATACACCAGTCCCTCGTAAGGGCCCTAAGCTAAGTAATAATCAGTAACAGTTTCAGTCTTTCTATAGGAAAGATACTAGCTCGATCTTATAATTAAATCAGATACTGCACTCCACTAGTGCAGATGACATACGATATCTGTGGTGGGCAGCATTTATTCTCAACTAATTTAGGGTGGTTCGACATACATGATCTTGAGATACCGTTCCCTCCTAATGCTTTACAATTAAGTTGCCTATTTAACCCTAGGTTAGTTAGAATCTTATGTTGTGGTCACATGAATATTCCTTCTTAGATATCGTACCTTAAGTACGGGCACTCTAGATACGAATCCCTATTGTCACTCAAAAATTAAATCTGGATTCACCCAAGCATGATGCAACAATCAATACTATCTAACCACGGCTAAAGTCACTGTCCAACTACCAGATCCGTGCACAAAAATAATAACATATATCATGTAGCAGGAGTATGTGGCAGAATGACTCACTATATATATCAAGTAGCACTCTCGATGCGATCAAGTGTATCAGCACGGATACAATAGTCAGGGCAGGAATAAGTTCTAGTATCTATAGATCATGGACAAGTTATCAGATAGCAAGTTATTCAGGATAGGATAGTCTAATACTGGTCACACCAATTTGTCACTTTTTTATATCGATGAATGAGAATAGAAGTAAAACGAGAACCCCTCGAGATCAGATCCACAACCCTTAAACCAAACACGGACTGTGATTGCAGAACGTCACTCGAGTTGAACTACGCCTCTTATTTTATCCAACGTATAATAAGATGATCAAGGAAAAGTAATATATTTAATAAGTAAAATAACAAGTGCATACAAGGTTGCATCTATAGAGCTTAAAGTGTGCAGGAAACAGTAGGTGCACAAAGAAAGTTGGGAACAAAACACATAGAAGTAAGGTTGGCACACAAACGACCAAAACTGGGTAGTGGCGCACAAACGACAAAAGGTAAGGTTGGCGCACAAACGACTAAAACTATGTAGTGACGCACAAACGACTAAAACTAGGCTGGCACCCGAAAGTACGCGATCTACAAAGGGTGACGCACTTTGTCAAGTTGATCAACACGGCGCACTTGACAAAAGTGTGCGGACAAGAATAAAATGCACTTTCAAGAAAAGTGCGCGAACAAGCTAGCTACAAGACAAAACACACAATCCGAGGTCAAAGCTCGACTGACGAAAAACTCGTCAGTCGAGGAGCACACAAATTACTAATACAGAAATCGAGAAACCAACCAAAGTTTTATCCCTCGGAAAACGAAGAGGGAAAAGTGCGCGAGCTACCAAACGTAAGAAAAGTGCGCCGGCTGATGAAACATAGGAAAAGTACGCCAGATAGCCAACTCGAAAAAAATGTGCAGACTGACTGTGGCGCACTTTTCCTTGATTTTTCAGGAAGAAATTTGATTTAATACACACCAAAGTTCACCAAGTGGATTTTTTCTCCAAAGTGCACCACTGACTCAAGGAGTGTGACTAATGCACTTTTGCTAGGAGAGTAAGTTATGTATGATTAGTACGCACGAGGAGTTGGGACAGCACACCAATGCGCCTAAAGTAAAACATACGTAAATTCTACGTCAAAGGGGTTCTTTTGTATACTCTTCACAGAGCACTGTTCTTCTACTATAGTAAGCCATTTGGTATACGTTTTGTTTCAAATTTCAGCATTGAACTTAGCTGAACTCGAAAATAAGCACGGTCAAAAGCAATATTACATAAAATATGGTGCTCTACACTATGAGCTAATTAGTTTTGTAAAACACAAAGATTTGGAAGATCAACCCCAAGAAAACAAAAGTGAACGCATAGACCAAAACTCTGGTCCATGCAATTCCAACCAAGAAAATAAAGAATGACAAGTATTAAAGATGAAGGGATGCTCGGTCCCAACAACATGAGCTAGAAACAAACATGAATTATTAAGAATTAAAAGCATGCATAAATCCATGGTTCTTCTCTTGTGCAAGATGTACTTGCCTACGAGGGGAGAGAAAACCTAAGAGAGAAATGGAAAGAAAAATAATTAGCAGAGAGAGAAATGGAAATATATATAGGTATTGGTTTGAGATGTAGACCGTTGGATCACTCAAACCCATCCAAGCTACACATACCACCAACCCAACCAAACCCACTCTTCTCCACAAATCACGAGTCCGATTTAAACAAAGGCCGGGCTAACAACCAACATGTGTCAAAGTACGCCAAAGATAACATGCACCAAAGTGCGCCAGGAAAGGGGGCTAATAGTATGTGTAGATTACTTGTAGTTAGTTTGTTGCTTGTCTCGATATCTCTAGATAGACTTGAATTTGAATTCTGAGAAAAAAATTCTAAGGTGGGTAGAGATGTCATCCCATTTTTTCGTTTGGAGCATATTGTCCTTGGCGCACTTTGGAGCATATTGTTTGCTAGCCCGGCCATTGTTTAGACTGGACCCGAGAGTTGTGGAGAGAGTAAGTTTGGTTGAATTGGTGGCATATGTGTCTTTGATGGGTTTAAGTGATCCAATGGTCCACATCTCAAACCTAAACATATATATTTCTATTTCTCTCTCTTTATTCGCTCATTATTTCATTTATATTTCTCTCTCTCTTAGGTTTTCTCTCTCCCTCCGTAGGCAAGTACATCTTGCACAAGAGAAGATCCAAGAATTTATGCATGCTTTTAGTTCTTAATATTTTCTATTTATTTATAGCTCATATTGTTGGGACCGAGCACCCCTTCATCTTTAATACTTCTTGTTCTTGATTTTCTTTGTTGGAATTGCATGGACCAGAGTTTAGGTCTATGGGTTCACCTTTTTTTTGGAGTTTGATCTCCTAAAACTTTGTGTTTTATAAAACTAATTATCACATAGTGTAGAGCACCATATTTTATGTAAATTTGCTTTTGGTCGTGCTTGATTTCGAGTCTAGCTAAGTTCAGTGCTGAAACTTGATACAATACATATACCAAAATGGCTGACTGGAGAAGAAGAATAGTGCTCTGTAAAGAGTGTGCAAGAGAACCCCTTTAGCGTAGAAATAAGTATATTTTACTTTGGACGCATTGGTGTGTTATCCCAACTC
The DNA here is from genome assembly GCA_036927795.1 of Iris macrosiphon. Taxonomy (NCBI): domain Eukaryota; kingdom Viridiplantae; phylum Streptophyta; class Magnoliopsida; order Asparagales; family Iridaceae; genus Iris; species Iris macrosiphon. The sequence goes on along the minus strand of JAYESA010000019.1, from coordinate 44,168,316 downwards.
TTCGTGCGTACTAATCATACTGCACTCAGTCTTTCTTGTAGAAGTGTGCCAGTCACACTCCTTGAGTCAGTGGCGCACTTTTGAGAGGAAATCCATTTGGCTCACTTTGGTGCATATTTAATCAACGTTCTTCCTAGAAAACCAAGAGAAAGTGCGCCACAGTCAATTAACGCACTTTCTTCGCGTTGGCAATCTGACGCACGTTTCCTATGTTTCGTCAGCCGAAGCATTTTTTTACGTTTGGTCTGCTCGCGCACTTTCTTTCCTCTTCGTTTCCTTAGGGACAAAGCGTTGGTTGGTTTTTTAATTTCTGTGTTATTGATTTGTGTGCTTGTCGACTGACGAGTTTCTCGACTGTCGAACTTTGACCTCGGATTATGTGTTTTGTCTTGTAGCTAGCTTGCTCGCGCACTTTCTTTGATAGTACACATTATTCTTGTCCGCGCACTTTTGTCAAGTATGTCGTGTTGGTTAACTTGACAAAGTGTGCCACCCCTTTGTAGTTTGCGGACTTACGTGCGCCAATCTTGTTTCTGTGAGTTTGTGCGCCAACCTTACTTATGTGTGTTTGTGTGCCAACTTGTGTTGTGCGCCTACTATTTTCTGCACACGTTGGGCCATTTGCTTGGTTTAACATTTACGTTGGTTGAATGATTGTGAGGATGTGGATGATTTGTATTTCGATCTTGAATGTATATCAACCTAAGAACCTAGTTATGACTATGTGCTAAATTGACTAAGTACCTAACATGAGCCCTGTAGATGTGGCCCTATATGCACTTACTATTTTATTTGATAATTATATTATTTTTTCTTTATCATCCTCTATGTGGTTGATCCTGGTTATTATTTGTGTTATTGACTCTAGGGAAGAATGGACTCAGTAACCAGACCAAGTGCTAGAACTCATTCTTATGATCTTGGTAATTGGACTCAGATACTGTATATGTGCTGATACCAATATTGCCTGATATTGTTCATGATCTAATGTGCAGCGAGGTACGACATACCATGTTACATGTTAAGTAATTTATATTTGGATTGTGCATCGAGAATACCTCCAAATTCCTGAACGTGTGATACTATAAATATATTTTTTCCCCAGCACGGACATAATATGCGAGTCAAGTACCAAAGTGTGGTTAGGATATTGATTTATTGAATGTTGCATACACGCTCGGGTGAATCCAGATTGAACTTCCATAGATTCGTATCTAGCATGTCCATACTTTGTACGACATCTTAAAAAAAATTCTCATATGGCAACGCCTTGAGATTTTAAAACAATATAGGGTTAATTAAGCAACTAAAAGTGGTAGTAACATTGGAAGAAAATGATATCCCGAGATCATGCCAACGAACCTTCCCACCGAGATTCATTCTAGTGCGTTGTGGGCTGGCCACCATAAATACTGTATATCATCTGCCTTAGTGGAGTGCAGTATCTGACCTATTATAAATAATGCCGAGCCACTGTTTAACGATAGGAACTTTGGAACCGTTAATACCATGATCTAGCGCAGTGGCCCTACAAAAAACTGGTATAATTCATGAAGTGCATGTATATTCATCTATTTGGCTACGTTAGCTCGTGTTCAGCAATGGCGTGATCTGAGGATACATATTATACATTATTCTGAGATAACCTCAGACTCCACAAATAATAAGCCGTACAAGTGATTGGCTGATTTTATAAATTGGACTTGGTTATGATTGTATTATTTTGTTAGTAGCCTAGGGAAATGGACTATCATAGTGTGATGGATTCAACCATTGTCCTTGTTAGTAGCCTAGGAAAATGGACTATCATAGTGTAATGGATTCAACCATTGTCCTTGTTTGGTTGTAGGGTTGGACCTTTGTGCTAGGATATGTCATAGACCTAAGTTACGACGCAGAACCATTATATATTTTTTACTTGGGTTTTTTTCTTTCCTTTTTGTGCTTCCTTTGTGGTACTTGTTATTTGTGGTCTAATCCTACTGGTTTTGCATGGCCATATTTAGAGCCAGCACCTAAGGATCAAGCTTATCTCACCCTTACTGATGGTACGCACCATAAGGATAACTGTTGAAGGTCATGAGTGGGTTCCTTTATTTACTGCTCATCTTTTGTAAACTATATTCTTTTGGAAGTTTAGCCACCGGCACCTGTTAGCCGAAAAATATGGACACTAGTTCCCTATATGACTGTATATATTCAGACTACAACTGACTCATTGTCATGTATACTTTGATCTTGCATCTGACACATCATTCTGTATCGTCAGATCTCTAAAGAATATTTTGTTATAGCGTTTGGGATGCCTTACTACTTATTCTGAAATATTCTATTTTATTGCTACTTATTTGAATGATTGAGATATATAAGTTCTTGATCCTAGGAGACTTGATTGTAGTATGCACCCCTTGTCTCTAGACAACCTTGACACATTGCGGGTTGCTTCGATATTTCGCAAGGTATGGTTGGCTGAGACATTCTCCCGCTCTCCAGTATTTTGGATCTGGGGCATGACAGTGATCCTTACCACTCCAACAAGCAGGGAGTCATCTGTCTTCTTCTTCTTCCTTCCTTCATTGTAATATATTCTATCTCAATTGCAACTGTGTTTGCAAGAAAGAACGACGTTTGATTTCTGTTTATTGTATTCAGGTCTATAAGTTGTAATTGAGATATTTATAGTTATTCTTCGTTGGAATCGAGGATAGTCAGAGAGAGAACTTTTGTGTGAACTTCTAATCTCGACTACAACTTCATGATCCAACAGAGAGTATATATTCCGAAAGGATTACGTGAACTTCTATTCCTGACTTTCGTTCATCCATCTTTTGATCAGGCTCCGGACTAACATATTGGAAGGAACCTCTGCTGCCCTCTTTATTTTATCAATATTTATATAGATAGTTGCATAGCCAAAAAAAATTATCTAGTGGACGTTATGCTTACTATCACTACCAAAATATGATAAAATAGCGAAGTTTTTAGCGACGTCGTAATTAACGTCACTAATGTTAAAGACTTTAGCGACTCCAAAAATAAACGTCACTGTTGGCGACGCATAGTGACGTTTAGCGAGTGTACTAGGGATTTTAAATAATAGTTGCTATAAGCTTCTTTAATGTTGTTGATTTTTTCGATTTAGCGATATTTTTACCGAAGTTGCTTATTTTTTAATTAGCGACGTCGCTAACGTCGCAAAAAATTTCAATTAGAGACTTTTAATTTAGACGTCACTAAAAAGTTAATATAGGTTTTGAGTTTTTTATTCCCCCCCCCCCCATTCTCTCGATCTCCCCCTCTCCCTCCTGCACCCCTCCCCCCTCCGCCCACCCCAGCGATCCTGACCCCTCTCGACTCCGGCAAGACCCCTCCCGACTCCAGCAACCCCTAACGGCCCCCTGCCCCAGCGCCCCTCGGCCTCGATGACCCCCTCGACCTCCTGCCACGGCACCCTTCGGCCCCGACGACCCCCCTCGACCCTAACGATCCCCCTCCTCGATCAGAGGGTCGGGTAACACTAACTCTATCTCCTCTTGCTGACACGACACAGACATACTGACACGACACATATACATACACATATTGATACGACAAGGACACACAAACAGAGACACAACATGTACATACAAACATTGACACAAAACTAGGGTTAGGGCTTGTACGAAGGCAAAAAAATACGGACCTGACACAAACACATACACTAACACGATACGGGACATGACACAGACCCTAACCCTAACCCTAACCCTATCTCGCTTCTAGTTAGTTGTCTGAGTTAATTAGACACAGCCTTGGGTATCGGCATCGTGTACAATACGATGTAGATCTTGACTCAAGGAGAGTCATATACACGGACACGTAAATAACTCTTCAAAGATGAGACACGATACGGTATTGGCTTCTTCTAGAACTCGTATCCAACTTTGGTTAGAGTAGTGTCAAACCTATCCTTAACACAAGAGTTCGTATTCGGGTGGTTGTGTCATGGCATTGGTATATGTATCGCGTGACCAATGACACAATGTCCCCCTCGGCCTTGACAACCCCCCTCAGCTCTCCTCAACCCTGATGACCCCCCCTCCTTGGTCAGAGGGCCAGGTAACCTATATATGGAGTGAGTGTCATGAGTGGAGTGTGTATTTAGGGTATACTAATGATGTGTGTGTGTGTGTGTGATAGCATCAGCAAGCAATAGCAATAGCAGCAGCAACAGCAGCAACTTGCACCATGTGCAAGTGAGTGCACATTGTATACATGTGTGTGTGTGTTTGAGTGTGTTTAGTGAGTGAGTATTAGTGAGTTAGTATAGGTTAAGTGTTTAAGTGTTGAGTGAGGATATGTATATTATGATTGAGTATCTAAGGATATTTGAGTTTTGGTTTAGTATTCCAAGATACTTGAGTAGGTATATGGATAATATACTTGAACGATGTCTATTCATCTTTGCAGAATTATCTAAAAATGGACCTGAATTACTACCTGCGTCATCGTTCGTAGATGTAAAACATTTATCCTGATAACATGTGTGGTGTGCGGGATGAATTCATACAGGGGGTGGAACATTTTCTGCAGTTCGACAAGGCATTCCCTCAGTACATGGACGACACCAAAATTAAGTGTCCGTGTGTGAGATATTGTAACTTGAAATATCACTCAGAAGTGGATGTGACATATCATTTGTACTCGAGGGATTTTACGCCGAATTACTATTAGTGGACCTCATAAGGAGAACTTGTGTCTTTAGCATCGGAACCGAAGCCTTATGTGAAGCCGTATATGGATATCCGCGACGACGCTGATTACGACGACGGGTACGTGAACATAATTTTTTATGCTGCCAGACCTAGTTTCAATCTGGATAATCATGATGCAACTGAGGAGGCTCTGAATGTCGATGCTGCAAAGTTCATGGAGTTACTAGAGAATGTAAGGACTCAATTATATACTAGTTGTGAGGATCATTCATCGTTGGAGGTGGTCACAAGATTGTTGAGCATCAAGTCCGATTTTAATATGTCGTAAGAATGCTATAACTGACTGATATAGTTGATTATAGAGAACTTGCTGGAGAGTGCTAAGTTGCCTAAAGACTTCTACCGATCTAAGAGTATGGTGAGATTGCCCTGGATGAGATACGAAAAAATTGATGCATGTCGCAATGGGTGCATGTACTACAAAGACGACAAGGATGAGAAATCGTGATGATTTTGTGGTGCTGATCGCTATAAGGCCACTAGTAGAGGAATGTCTGTCGGTGCGGGAAATCCTACCGATTTGATGCACTACTTGTCTTTGACATCGCGGTTGCAAAGGTTGTTTATGGTGAAGGAGACTGTAGAAAATATGAGTTGGTACAGGTAGAAACAGATTGAAGGAGTGTTGGATCATCCATCTGAGTGAAGAAGTATGGAAGCACTTTGATCGAGAGTATCCAGATTTTGCTTCAGATTTGCGTAATATCATATTGGGGCTTCCCTTCGACGGTTTTATCCCATTCGGACTTTCGGTCTCCCAGTTCATGTTGGCCTGTGATCGTCACTCCGTATAATCTACCGTCTTAGATGTGCATGAAGACTCCGTATATGTTCATAATCATTATTATCCCGGGTCCAAACAATCCGAAGAGGAACATCGATGTGTATTTACAGCCGTTGATAGATGAGTTGAATCAGCTGTGAGAAGTAGGTGCCAACACGTACGATATTTCTAGAAAGCAAAATTTTCAGATGAGGGCATCACTTATGTGGACCATCAATGAATTTCCAGCCTATGGAATATTATCGGGATAGATCACTCATGGTCGTCTCTCATGTCCGTATTGCATCGACCGCACTAAGGATTTTCGTTTGAAACATGGAGGCAAACCATTCTTATTCGATTGTCATCAAAAATTCTTGCCGAAGGATCATCCGTACCGGAGGAACAGGAATAATTTTTGTGGCAACGTTGTGGATAAGGCCAATCCACCAGCAAGGTGGCTCGGATACACGATATAGAAATAGGTAAAATATTTACCAAGTGTTATCAAAGAGCCTACTAAGGGGTACAAGTGTGACGGATTTGGTCGCACTCATAACTGGATGAAGAGGATTATATTTTGGGATATGCCATATTGGAGCACCAATCTGATCAGACATAATCTTGATAGCATGCATATCGAGAAGAATGTGTTTGACAACATAATTAATACTGTAATGGACGTAAAGGGGAAGACGAAAGACAATCCGAAGGCCAGGTTAAACTTGGAAAAAATATATAGACGTCCTGCGTTGCATTTGATAGAGGAGGGGAATGAAAAGTTAAAGAAACGTAAGGCAATTTTCTCACTAGAGAAGGATAATAAAGGGAGACTTTGTAGGTGGATTCAGGACCTAAAATTTTTAGACGGTTACGTGTCGAACTTGAGAAGATGCATCGACCTCAAGGAAAACAAACTGACGGGTATGAAGAGCCACGATTGTTACGTATTCATGGAAAGGTTAATTTCGATTACATTTTGTGAATTCTTATCGCAGGTCATCTGGGATCCATTGATAGAGCTCAGCATATTCTTTAGAGATCTTTGTTCTACTAAGTTACTCGTCAATCGTCTAGAAAAGCAAGAGAAGGACACCGCGGTAACACTATACAAGCTCGAGAAGGTATTTTCTCCTGGATTCTTCGACTCCATGAAGCATTTACCAATTTATTTTTCCTATGAGGCACGTATTGGAGGGCATGTCGGTTATCAGTGGATGTACCCGTTCGAACGGCATCTAAATCACCTAAAGAGAAAGATAAAAAAATAGGGCACGGATTGAGGGTTCTATTTGTGAAGCTTATGTTCTCGAGGAGATTAAAACTTTTACTCGACGTATTTCAAACCTCATATTGCTATTAATAGAACGAGAGCTCCGAGAAACGACGAAGACGAGGAAGACGAACAAGATGAATTTTCTAAAGATGATTGAAAATAAAATAAATTAATTTGGACTTGTGAGATGTATTACATTTTGACTGTAGAATGTCCTATCCATTTTGACTTATGACACTACTAGTTATTTACTGTGCAATTCTATAAATATCGTGAGATATGTATAACATTTTGACTATAGAATGTACTATATATCTGTTTATTTGTTCTATCATCATATGTTGTTATCAGGTATGACAGGACGACGCGAAGCGTTCGACAGGTCCCGAGGTAGACGGAGTGTTCCTTCGGTACTGCCTACTGCTGGTTCTGGATCCTATCGCCAGTACTCCAGTATATCGACCGGTCACATCTCTGACTGCGACGATATTACATGGCAGCACTCCTGGAATGAGTAGTTCTGGGCCTGAGACTACTCCCTCGTCCAGCGTTCCTTCTGCTTATGGAACCATGGAGACAGATAAGCAGATGGTGGAGTTTGAACCAACGTTGTCCCAGCATCAGCGAGATCCTCCATGTGCACCTCCGGACGAGACGATGACGGAGATTTCGACCAACGGTACAAAATAAATTAATTAGTTGGTTTACCATCATATATCATGTATTTCTTTATTCATCATATATTTACTTTTTCATGAATATAATTATCTCTGTATAGATATCTTCCTTCATCAGTACAGAGATGCCTGGGCCACTTTCTGAGGTACAACTATGGTGGCCCTTAGATCAACTACTCTGATGTTCCAGACGAGAGGAAGGCGTTTTGGTTTGCGCACTTTAAGGTAAAAGTATATTTGGTTTTAATATCAATTATCTAATTTATGCATATTATATACCTTAATAAATTACTTCTTGTAGCAAACGTATTTCTATCCACCGCACCGGACCGAGTTGATTGAGCAGATATTTTCTGCCATCGCCGCCAAGCTGATCCATGATGCCTTAGATGACAGAAGGCTCGTGATCGCGAAGGAAAATTGATCCAATCTTGGATCAAGCCTAAGCAGTAGATTGCGATGAGGGCTAGATTCGATTATCCGAGGTACAAGAAAAGGTCTGAGAAGGCCAAGGCAGCTAGGAAGAAGGCAACAAAGTGGTGTGGCGGCTCGATTTCGATGACGAAATATTTTCGTCGTTTGGTATATTTTTTATTTCAGATATATTATTTTAATACAAGTACGATAAAATGGTAGTAGGATAAAATATTTAATTTTAGTACTAAATAATATATTTTTAACAGGTACAGAGGGGTGAGGATGTCAACATAGTGACCGTCTTTCTGGCCACCCATCGAAAGGGCAAAAACTTCATTGATGAGAGGGTCTCGCAGACCTATGTAAGTATTACTTTACTTTGTGTTAATTTTAATATAACTTAGAAAATATACAAATAAATATCCATGTAGTTAGTAATAAGTTCCTTAGACATTAGCAATTATCGAGTATCCATACTTTTCTAGGCCGAGTATCTTAGGCTCCGTGATCGGACGTCTGCTAGTGCATCTACAGCAGGAGAGGCTGGTACTTCCTCGCAGCCCTCTCTAGCTCCATTGGCGGACGAGCTGTGGGTGACCTTCGCTGATGGTCTCCAGATGGGTACGTACTACGGTACGGGATCCAATAGCGTCCTTATTGTGACACAGTCCTCTAAGGCCTCTGCTGCAAGTGTGCATTCCCCACAGCCCTCGTAGGCGTCTGCCTGAGTCCAGGAGACCGTTTACCGTCAGATTCTGTCTCTCTGTGATGAATTACTGCGAAAGATGGAGGAACAACCATTGTCTCAACTGCAGCCGACGATGTGACACTCATCGCACGATTTGATACGCTCGAATGCAACATCATGGAGCTCAGGTATACGACCGAGAGGATGGAGCGTGGTGTTACTGATCTTAGAGCGTCGACAGAGTGCAGCGTGACGGAGTAGCAGGCATCACAGCTGTCCATGGACGAGAGGCTGATGATGATGCAGGATTTAATGGCTGCTAGCAGTACGAGGCTGTTATCTACCATGGATTCATACAACCATCGAGTGTATTCGTTGGAGCATATACATCCTCTTGGTGTGCCTTCATCTACACCGACTTCACTGATGTCACTGTCTTCTTCATCGGCATCGGTATCGATTTCACGGGAGCAGTATGAGTTATTCTTATCCCTGATGTGCGCCGATGCTCATCCTCCTCCAGATCTGCATTAGTCCGAATTATGACAGTTTACTAGTTGTTTGTGTTTTGACCCATGATATTGGGTCATTTATGAATATTATACATTTATTGAGGCTTTCAAACTTTATTTCTTGCACTCAGTTGTGTGGATATTTATTGCATTTTTACGACATAATTTTCTTGAGACTCGATTTGTAATTCCAATGTGTCATTTTCTTCAAATTTTACTTTATTATTCATATTAAATGTATATGAATTTACCAGTGTTGAGTGTTCCACCGTAGGAATCGGCGAATGTCACTACCACATTTCAGAATAGGGGTATTGTCGTCTTTTCATAATTTAATGTATAAATGATTGCATGATATTTATTTATATTTAATTGTTGTGATTTTATTTGATTATTGCACCTTACCGTTGCTTCGATAATTAGAGCGCTACACTAGCCCTTGTCTTCCAATAAATTTTACACCCTTGTCCTAGACGTGCTAGTCTTCTACTTTGGTCTTTGTGTGACTCATAATTATGCCTTTTCGTGCTTCATTTTAGTCGCACAACATTCGTCGCAAACCGACTATATTTAATTTGATATAAATTTAACTTTGTATCCTTGTGCGTTTCAATCAAAATTGGAGACACATTTTTGACCCATTTTGAGCAACCCAAATTAGGATAATATTTTATTCTGAGTCTTCTTCATTCATGACACTTGTGTCTCACCTAATTTTAGCCCCATGTACTTCAAATTAATTTTAGAACACCAATTATATTTATTTAATTTAATTAAACCATAAATTCAACTTTGTGTAATTTTTCAATTGTTGGACACTTTTATGCAAAAGTGCATTAAGGTGTCCACCCCATTGGACACAACACATGAGAAAACCCATTTCACCTTCAGGTAAATTTTTCTATAATTTTAGAGTGTGTGAAACTCAACATCAACCTCCTTAAACCATATCCCTCCAAATTTTGAATCCATGTAATTCTAGCCCTAGAAATTCTACAAGACAAGCCAAGGCCTTTTTCCAAGTGTTGATCAAGCCCTTTTTCTAGGTCAAACACCCCCCTTATATATATATATATATATATATATATATATATATATATATATATATATATATATATCATTTTTCATCTTTCTTTATTTTTTTTAACCTAAACTAATAGCACAGCCGACTCTTCCCCCCAACCATCTCCTGTTCACCCATCATCCCCTCCCTGTCGAACCACCAGCCGGAACGAAACCCCCTCGCCGGATTTAACCCGTCGTGAACCCAGCACACCACCCGCCTCTCCTTCACCACGCCGAACGACCTAACCCGCCTCGCCATCACCCGGTACCCTCAAACGACCGCTGCACCCGAGCACACGACGCCATCCCGACCATCCCGCACCCGCCGGAGCCGACCGCTGAACGCTGCCACCCGACTGAACTCGCCAACGACTGATCCCGCCTGCACGACCTCCAGCGTTTGCCTAAAGCCGGGAACCCGCTGTCCCGACTGCACTCGCCAACCCGCCTGCAACTCGCCGGAGTCGAACCCGCTATCCACGCCTGAACCGACCGGAGACACGTTGCTCAACCGACCACCTGCACTTCGACTCGCCGGAGCTCGACTTCACCTGAACTTTCATCTCGATGACCTCGACACGAACGCCTCGTTCCCGCACGCACAGGTTCGAGATACACTTTTTTTGTTGCGTATACACTTTTTTTGTTGCGTACACGTACTCGTACGCGCATACGCGTATTGTTCATTAGTATACATATGTATATTTAGTTATGTTTAGTAGGTATGTATTAGCATGTATATATATACATATATATATGTATAGTATATGTATTCCATTAGTATATGTTTAATATGTATATAATTGATATATATATATATATACATATATATATATATAGTACATATATTCAATTAGTATACATTTGGTATATGTATATTATTCATTGGTATATATATACATATATATTGTATATGTATTTAATTGGTATATATATAAATTGTAAGTAATTAATGTTATATGCTAGTTAAGACTATGTATATTTACAGATGTACTAGGAGACCCTAGTATTAATTACGGATATTCCGTAGATACATTGACTGACCCTATGAATTGTTAGCAGACTGCCTTATGCACACTGACGTACTGGCAAGACCCGTATTATTTTGACTGTCTGTTATGCACAGCAATTACAGACATGACACCCGTGCAACTAGACACACACTTGACCCTGTAGATGACAAGTAGCACCCCTAGCGTAGTCTCTAAGGTCACAGTATTTATGATGGTGTGTATGTTAGCGTATCGAATGATACAATATTGTTATTAATTGATGTCTATAGGACTGTTGGATTATTCAGACGAGACCTCGAAAACAGGAAATTGGTATTTCCAGCAGAGGACCACAGACGAGTACATTCTCTGACAGTTTTTATTATGTTGATTATCTCTATGATTCTAGTTGTATAGCGTATATGATTCTGATACTATTGTTTACACGAGTTGGCATTATCGAGACCTGTCACGAGGAGTCGTGATTGGAATCCATCGTGCTAGCTGGGGGAACGGAGAAATATTAGTAGCTTATGTGATCATACCCAACTCTACATGCATCATAGCTCATCCACACCTCACGTCGGTGCAGCCTGACCATTACATGCCTCATAGCATGTTATGTATGATTAGCCTGACTATAGCTTGTATCATAGCTATCCGGATGGTTAGCCTGACCTTACATGAATCATAGCGAGTCATACATAGCAAGCCTAATCAGTTCCAAGCCGATCACATGATATGCTGATGTTTCACACACTTAGCTAGATAGTCTATACATGTATCTCTAGTTTATTGATCTAGCATTTCTCCATATTCTAGTTGTTGTTCTAGTATTCATCTATATTCCAGTTCATTGTTCTAGCATGCACTTGTATTCTTGTTTATTGCTAGTGTACCATTGATGATGACATATGCTCCAGTATTTTTTTATTCCAGTATTTCGTTATTCCAGTATTGTTTATTGCCAGTATTCATATCTATCTTGTATTTTTTTACACTGTATTATATTTTTTGTCAATATATGTGTAACTGTTGTTAGTGCTTGTACTTTGCTCCAATCCTGACTGGATAATTTTTTCAGAGGATCTTGAGGACTTATGTCCCATACATTATGGACCAGGTATAGATGCAGACTACACACCAGAGATCTTAGACGAGTCCATTCCATTAGAGGAGACACTACCTGCAACTATTTAGACAGTTATTATTTTATGCATTTGAGTTTATATTAAGACTTATGCTGAGTTTATTTTGAGACTTGTTGAGACTATTATGTTGGACAGCTAGACTGTAGTTTATCTCTATTTGATTCATTGTGCTTGACTTATGTCATTATTTTTTATCTTTTATCGTGCCTTCATACTCTTATAGTTATTGTGATTGAGTTTACATTATGAGCCATTGTGAGATGTTATTTCATTGTCCTCCTTATTGGAGTTGATATCATTGACATGTTGTGAGTTATGTTAGTATATTGTTAAGACCTAGACAGCGTTCTACCGCCGATGCTGCGGCGTAGGCTGTACGTACCCACGACTCATGTCCAAATTCCGGGTGCGGGTCGCGACAGCGAAACCAGAAAATTCAACGGAGGGTTGCTCCGGGTTTGTCTATTTTTATGAACAGTGATATTGCAATGATATATGACTAATTATATGACAAACTGCAAGCATACATTTTTTTAGATATTTTTTAATTTTTTTTTGCAATTTAGCAATGTTTATATACGTCGTTAAATACGTCGCTAACTGTATCAGAACCTCGTTAATTATGTCGCTAAACTGCTGATATGGCAGTATTTACCATATCAGCAAAACATCGTTAAATGTGTTGCAAACGTAGCTAAATAGAAATAAATTATTAGCGACATTTACGATAAATGACGTGTCCCTGATTTAGCGACGTAACGTCGTTAATTTGAAAAAAATTATAGACGTCTAGACGTCGCTAATAAACGTCACTATAGCGATATTTTTTGACATTTTTTCTGTCAGCAACTAGCTAAAATGCAACTTCACTAGAACGTCGCTAATTACGTCATTGAATTTTTTTAGCGACGTTTTTATGTTATTTAACGACGTTTTCAGACGTCGCTAATTTGACTTATTCTAGTAGTGTATTATAATAAACACATTTATAACCCACATATATTAAATATCAAATGTCATTAAATTATCAAATCTGTTACTTGTCTCCCAAAAAATTTGGGTGATGTCATTTTCCATCTGACATGGCAGCTGACATAGCAGTTGACATGGCAAATTTTAACCCAAAAAATTAATCACCCAAATATTTTTAATGTTAATGTTAATATTAATTAATTTTAATGTTAACTTTAATGTTAGTATTAATATTAATGTTAATTTTAATGCTAATGTTAATGTTAATTTTAATGTTAAATTTTGTCATGTCAGTTGCAATATCAACAGTCATGTCATACGCCACATAATAGGAGATGACATCACTCAAATTGTTTGGAAGAGAAATAACATTTTTGTTAAATTATTACTGGTTTAATACGATTATGAACATTAACAACAGGGACGGACACATGAATTTAAAAGAGGGTGACCAAATTCAAATGCAAAAGAAAGTCCAAAATTTTGTTAAATAAAATTCGGTACATCAAAATCTTGTTATTCCTCCACCATAGCTTCTCTCTCGGTATCGAATCATAAAAATTAAAATTATGAAGAAAAAAGTAAACCTAATGTAAATATGTATATAAAAATTATAAATTTCGAAGGAGGCAAAACATAAAATTGACGAATAAAATTTAGAAAGAACAGGAATATTTAACTCAGAAGTAAAAAAATTCAATTGGGGCAACTGCCCCTACTTGCCCCCATGTAGGTCCGCCCTTGATTAATAATACCAACCAATGGACTAATACGAAGAGAAACAATATGATTCATCTATCAGTTTAGGTTAAGTGATTCATTCATTGAGTTAACTCCGAGTAATGAATATGTTGTCACTATAATCAATTATAACAAAAGTTTCAGTAGACCTATTTGAATTTGACTTTGTTATACATCCCAAAGTCATATATATATATATATATATATATATATAAAAGAATGATCTACATCCCCAAATTTTTGCATTCACAAGCATCCCCTTGTTTACAACAGTTGGATCTTATTTAAGTCATATAATCTTAACCATTGCTTTGAACCATTCAAATCAATAGTTAAGATTAGATGACTTAAACAAAATTCAACGGTTGATAACATAGGGATGCTTGGGAATGCAAAAAATTGGGGATGCAGATCCCTCCTTATATATATATATATATATATATATATATATATATATATATATATATATATATATATACCAGTTAATGTAGCATCCGCTACCAAAAATTTTAATTTAATATCTTAATAGAGTATAGAATAAAATATAAGGTGCTTGAAAGTGTTTAAACAGAGTTCCTCAATACTTTTTAAAAGATAATTGAACCAATGAGGCCAGAAAACCTCCAAATATGTTGGGACTAGTAGTATAAAATCCTAATTTAGTTTTATCTTCACTATTTCAGATGCATGATAAAAAATTTATATATTTCAATTAGATAAGGTTTGGGGTTTGTAAAAACATAGAAAATAATTTAATTTTAATAATTTCAAATTTTCCTATATATAAATATTTTTAAAAAATGGTAATTAATATACTTATATCTTTTTGACTTATAATCTTTAACCATGCATATTACTATAACATATTTAGATTAGGATTTTAGGTTAGACTTTTATTCTAGGTTTAAATCTATATTAATAATGTTATTATATCATATTTGGAATTAATAGAAAAACTAAGAATTGTAATCATAGTTATGATTGGATTCCATTAAATTTAAATATTTTTTATATTAAATATTATCACATATTTGAGTACATCCATTGTAGTAGTATAGATAATGTTATCTATTTGATTATATATATATATATATATATATATTATATATATATAGAGAGAGAGAGAGAGAGAGAGAGAGGAGTGCTATAGAACCATCCGGGTGGTTTCATATTATGGATCAACCATATGTTACATTGGTCGAACTGAGATTTGGTGGTTGAGATTAAAAGGTAGTGGGGTCTACACCTTTTAATCTCAACCACCCAATCCAAATCCAATAACATAGGATGGTTACATAATATGAAACCACCTGGATGATTTTAGATCATTTCTTTTATATATATATATATATATAAAAGATAATAATCCAATTCAAATTTATCCTTTCAAATATTCTAATCATAATCATATCCAAATTAAATAATGCCTACCTATTAGATATAAGTAATTAATTTCTAAAATAAAAACATAGATAATCCATTTCATTTTTTTCTAAATATCCAAAATATCTCTCTTTTCCGTCCAAAAACAATCTCAAAATATATCCACAAAAAAAGGTATTGTTTTATGACTTTGAATGACGATATCTACTGGCTCCCGACTCAAGTTTTCTTTTATTAGATCCGTAATGTTGTAAATTTTCATATATATATATATTTATTTATTTATTTTGAACCATCCAAAATATATTTTCCTTTTCCGTCTCAAAGTCATAATATATATATTTTGCACGTGTGATGGAACAACAAGTGTAATTGGAGTGCAAAATTGCTTGCCCCTGACTTTTAATCGCTAACCAAGTGAAGACCACATCAATGCTTGGTTTTCTATTGGAACCTGGTTACCACTAGTGAAGATGGCAGCTTGGTTACAACAGTTCACATGACATGGGTAAAAGGTAAATATTGGAAGCCATTGAAGAGAGATTAGATATGAAGGGTCAAAAGTGCATAAAATGATGTATATCAGACGAATTGGGTCGGATTTTAGCTCAACTCGAATCCAACTTAATGAATTATAAGTCTAATCCGAGTCCGAGCCTAACCTGACCTCGGGTTCAACATTTAAGCCTAAACCCGACCCATGTTTCTCGGGTTGGACTCGGATTGGGTCGGATTGAAACAATTTTAAACACGATTAATATTAAATACATAATCAAATAGCAATAAGTCTCAATCATTATAAAATATAAACTGAAATAAAACTTATGATAAGGAGTTGAAGAGTTTGGATGAAAAAATTTAGAGTTTAAACTATTTATTTAAGAAATATGAAACAATGTATATATAAAAATATATATAACTATATGTATGTTGGATTTCGAATTCTTTGGATAACCCGACATATGAATCCAAGTCCAATCCAAATTTGATCGGGTTCAAATATTTTAATCCGAACCAAATTCCGAGTATCTTCAACCCTAACACAATCCATTAACGGGTTTATCCGATCGAACTCAGATTTAGCCTGTCCAAATTGCACCCCCCGGAAGTATTTCAAAATGTGAATGTAGCTAGGACCACGCACATAATTATCCTTAGCATTGGATCTCTCTCTCTCTCTCTCTCTCTCTCTCTCATGGGTGCAGAAAGTGACACAACAGCGAAGGCTCAACGGTTTCCCTCTGGCAGGAATTATTTCGGGTTTCCCGCCAGATCAGCACAGGCCA
Source organism: Iris macrosiphon (assembly GCA_036927795.1). Lineage (NCBI taxonomy): Eukaryota > Viridiplantae > Streptophyta > Magnoliopsida > Asparagales > Iridaceae > Iris > Iris macrosiphon. Next base: position 44,151,639 of record JAYESA010000019.1, on the reverse strand, counting down.
CTTGTACTTTTGTCTCTTTGCATCAATAGATCATCACTAGTACTACATAGCTGCTAGTTACTGGTTGCATTATTGCATATATACACAAGAAGCCAGTAGTAGTAAGTTAAAGCTCTGCACGCAGCAGCTGTTAAGCTGCAAACAAGCAGAGAATGGTTACCAACTTGGAAGAAAGGAAGGAGAATATTATAAGGCCCTTATGTCAGATCCCAAGGGTGGGGGGAAATATAATTGTAAATTTTACTACTGCCTACAGTACTACTGTTTGAGTTGTATATATTGTCTCTATAATATGGTGCATGTTTGAGTAATTACACTGCCATGAATCAGAAACATGCTGCTGCTGTATCATACATTCACGACAATGTAGTAGTACCTAGCTGGCATTTTGACAATTGTAGGGAGCAGACCAGTAGTGGTTGGTGAGTAAATTTTGTATTTTTATTGATTGGTTTCTGAGTTCTGAACCAAAGAGAATTGGGCATGACTGTGATCTCTCTCGTCGTAGGTTGAAATAATAATAAGATGTACACACATGAATCTCAGGATGGGCCCAGTTTCAAATCCTAAAGAATAATGCCATCTCCAATTAGGATATATAAATTTGAGTTTCTATCCTACTTGACCATTGTACTTTAAGAAAAAAATTATCCTAATTCGCAAAAAATTTCCGTAAAAATTGCACCCAAAAATTCTCAACTACGTGGTAACAGAAAATAAAAAAAATCAATTTAATGATCTAATTTGAAAGTAAGATCCAATATTAATTGCTAATAGAGATAAAAATTTTCTACAAGAGTTTCTACATGTAGAAACCCTCATAGAAATTTTTCATCATTCATCAGTGTAACGTAAAATAAAAATTGGAATAGAAATCACTGTTGGAAGAAGTTTTTCTAAAAAAATTCTACTGGCACGCGTTGGAGATGACCTAATATTCAAGAATGACCACGCTTATGAAAGAAATAAGTATGGATGCAAGAATCACGCCTTGTGAAAGAAACCACATTGACAAAGCCAATTATATATATACTCAAAATGAAATCAAGAAAAGACGTTAGCAATCAAGCTCAGACTGACCGTGTGGAAAGAAAATGATCTGAGAATTAAGAGAACTGGTTCACTTTCCCATTCTAGCTCACAGCCTGTTGGCAATGCGCACCCTGGAGTATAGTAGGAAAAGGAAGTTCAGTAATCAATGGCCATCCTCAAGCCGTGATATTTCAACCAACTTTATGCAGGAGAACTTAGATGTAGAGATGATGGTTTTGATCTTCACCTCTACAACTGGACTACTGTCCAATCACCCACTAGTATTTAAAATAAATATTATCTTTCAAGTTTCAGGCTGATGCTATGGCAAGAAAGAAGTTCCAAGCAGTACAAACTTCTCAATAAATCTTCACATCCTTAGTTTAGTGCCCAGCTACTTGCACCGCCCCAATCCGATAATTTATCTAACATTGATTCGACAAAGATAAGGCATATATACATGCAAAAGTTTGAAATGCCCTGTAGTAGATAAAGACCGGAGTGCCCAAGTTGTGATTCAATTGAACTCTTCCATAATCACATGCTCCCACTCAGAAGAAGATGAGCTATTACCTTGACCGCCAGAAATAATTTGCTTTGCCGGCCCAGATGAAGTGTGTGACTGAAATCCCATTCCACTCAGAGTGCTGGGATGAACATCTTTAGCAGCAGCACTTCCAAGAAGACTATCATCATTGTTCTCCAGAGCTGCAGTTTTACCTTCAGCAGCACCCATAGGGTAAATGTTATCTTCCGTCAACCACATGTCAGTCTGCGTTGACATTTTTTGCTGATGCTCTGAACTCAAAGAACTTGTACCGTCATCCCTACGTTTTAAAACATTAAGTCTAGCCATTACAGATGGATCAATGCACCCACTATCTGAACTTGGTCTATCCTGCCGACTTATTAGAACGTTAATCCTAGCCATAACAGATGGATCAATCTCCTCATCTGAATGAAGTGCCTCAAGAGGTTTGCTTTGCTTGAGCTTTGGAGGCTCATGTTCATTGTACACAGGCTTCAGCAGTGGGAGTAAGGGAACTTGTTCAGAGTAGCCTGCAAATACTAACAGGTATGAGACACAATGTACAGGACAGAGAAATAATCCTAACTAAAGTATATATATATATATATATATATATATATATAGAGAGAGAGAGAGAGAGAGAGAGATTTCTTGAAGCCCCACCTTCTGTCTGATGATTATTTTTCACTGTGTCGGTCTTCATTTGAGCAAGTTGAAGCTCATACTTCATTGAACACAGGGCAGCTTCTGCATCAATCCACAATTTTTTATATACTGCCGACTGAACTTTCTCTTCCTGCTCATAGCAACTTTTCTCTTGAATTGTCTGAAAGGCCTGCATGCAGGAAAGTAACATAAAAATAGCTAGCAGGAGAAACCCTAATCACTGTTTCCAAGTTCGAAGAATTGCAAGTTATACCTGAACGACATCGTGATCTTTATTAACATAAGAGGCACCACAATCGAAAGCTAAATTATCAAGTTCACTATTGTTTACGCCAGACCTAACAGAATGCACACTCCCGTTCGTGTCATGGGGGATGTCGATGTTCTGGTTCAACACATCATTGCCCTTCAACCCATTTATCTTCGGCTGAGCAGCCTTTGGCTCAGAATCTCGAAAACTCCCCTTTGAAAAATCCTGAAGCATACATCATTTAAGAAACTTGAGCACAGATTTTGTCATAACACAGAAACATGATAATAAGAAAATTACATGCAGTAAATAGAGCTTACTGATTTTAATTAAGAAACACTAATAATGAAATATGGAACCAAGACTCGGTGATCAGGAGACCATCAAGTACATAGGGAAAATCTCATAATAAATTGAACAGAACGGGAGCACCGGTTTCTGAATAGGTTGTATGATCTTAACAGAGTAACATATTTGTAAAGTCCTTCAATTTTTCCATTAAGGGGATGTGGGTTCTGCATCATAAGTGATCCAACTTCCAGAGGTCATACATTAATTACACTAATAGAAGCAAAAATTTAAACATAATGGTTCATGAGCTCAACCACAAAATTTAAGTATCTCAGCTAGGCCAAATCAAACCCACTCTAAAGTTTTAACCTGAAGAGAAATAATGATGTGCCCTTAGTTCATCAGACTCAAAGTAAATACGATATACTTTTTAATGTGTTAACCCATAGCTGAATTAGTCCTGTACCATGTATTACATCTTTCTGGAGTTGATGGCAAAATTATACAAATATTTAAGCAATAATCATTGGCATGACTTTTTCCTCTTTGATAATCAACAGTCCAATACAGATTTAGATTCTTCTTACACATACAATCTGATACATTCCTTTGAGCCAGCTCATGATAAGTGACAGCCAAATAAGTTTTGGGAGATCCAATTAGCATAGTCAAGACATCTTGTAGACCGATCACTCTTCCTGTGCCGATCAGTTTGTTGAAAATTTCTCAACTCAATGGTTAATTATCAGCAAGAACTCAGTACTTAAAGGGACACTACTGTGTCCACCAGAATGAGGTTCTTAGCATTCCTATAGCTAAATCAAGATTTCCTTAGGCTGTGCAGCTCAACAAGGTTGATGACTTATTTGGTTGGAAAATCATATAACAGGTCTCCCAATACCATCATGGATCAGATTACAGTCCCAAGCTCATTCGCACCATTAGCTCTCAACCCCCAAAATTCATGTCAAACCATCCAGGCCAGGAGCGGCCATGACATCATACCTTATTTTTATTGTGACACAGACTAATGATAATTTCCCATGATTCACCCTTTTCTATCGGGAATCCATTATTTTTTCAATAAAGCATTATTGCAGGCCTCAGATGACAGGGAAATAATCTGGCCAAGAAATATTGTGGGCAACCAAGAGTTGGGTCTCCAGCTAGAAAGTGTGAAAGAAGGATATGGATTTTGTTAGCATTACAGATGACATGGCCCTTAACTTGGACGAATGGAAAAAGAGGATTCAAATTTCAAACAGCCAACCCCAAGAATTTGGGATAAAAGGCTTTGTTGTTGTTGTTGTTGTTGTTGTTGTTGTTGTAGTATTGCAGGCGGGCCTCTCATCCCAAGCAACATGAACTATATTTGTGCTTCGCAGACTTCTAGCAAACCTCTGCATTACTCCAGAATAATTGCCAGTCTTCTATGGTGAGATAAATGCCATTAAGATGAACATGTGGCATTCCTCTACCACATAGACACACAACATGGTCATGCAAAAATACAAGTGAAACCAAATTTGGTGCATGTTTGTCAATGAGTCAGTACCATATTATGTCCATGTTCCTGCAACTCTCTCTACCTAATGTCTTAATTTCCATATCCAAAGTATAATTTCTAACCAGCTACTTCTTTCTTCTCTAAGTTGATTTACGATTAAATTTAGTCAATACAATCCCAACATCACAAAAAGCTCAACACCACATTTGCAACTTCCAATATTTCTACACTACTAATTTCTTCTTTTTTTCCAATACACAATCATGTATGACCAAAAAGTTAGTGTAGAATGCTAAGATGGATGAGTGACAATATATTAACAAATAGGATAAGAAATAAGTGTATCCGTGGAAAGTTAAAAGTTGTGACAAATGATGACAACATGAAAGAAAATCGACTTTTGGTGGTTTGGATATATGCAACGCAGACCAATAGGACTACACACAGTGTTATAAATGGCGGAGTAGGACTACACACAGTGTTCTAAATGGCGGTCGAGGCGGCGATCGAGGCAGGAGCCTAGGTGCGAGGCGACCACTCTCCGCACCGCTTTTGCCGTAGACGGTGGTGTAGGCGGCCGACGACGGTTTGACGGCGTAGGCGTGTAGGTGAGACGGACGCCTATCTTGAAAAAAAATCATGTAGATTTTATATATAAAAAAACTGAAAGAAGAGAAACCGTCACAATTTCTGAACTCCAGACGCTCTTTATTCTAAGTTATAACTAATGTCAGTTAGGGAAATCAACTTCATATTTTGCACCAAAGACATTCTTAGTCTGAATAAACTTGAAATCCTCGACATTATAAAGAACTAACTACAGCTTCTTGAATTTTATTTAGTGTTTACGTACAAAGGCATGATGTCATACACACATAGGCAAGATGTATTAGGCGCCTAGACGATAGGTGGACCCTCTCCGCCACGCACACGCCTATCGCCGTTTAGAACCTTCCATATACGAACATGGTTTGAAGTATTAAAGAAAAATATGGACTTTGTTAGTATTACAAGGACATGACCCTTAACAGAGCCAAATGGAAGAAGAGAATTCAAATAGCTGCTGAATGGAAGAAGAGAATTCAAATAGCCGACCACAAAAATTTAGGATAAAGACTTTGTTATATGTGACCCCATGCTAGCAACCTATATCAAGAAGGATATTGTGGAGTAAAAAAAAACAATTACACATTGCATAAATGGCGATTAGCCAAACTACATCTTTTGCTCAACAAATTTAACATCAAAATTGGTTTGTAAGTGGTTGCAGCACTACAAGACCGACATGCTATATTGTGCTAACAGTATTCATTACTGACACACTAAAATAATTAACATTTGTTGATGTTATATATTTTTAAGTTCACAATATCCATCCATCTTAAAATTATTCCTTTCAAAACTATCTACTAAGGGTGAACTTTGCCAAAAATCAAGTAAATAAAAAAAACATCTATTGTGGGTGAACGGTTGAGCAGTGTTGAATACATTTTGTTAGGTTGAATATCATTCTATTCAAAACTAACCAAAAAAATAACAAATATACATAAAATTATGCCAAGATCATGTATCAAATACTTTTCTGGTTCTTTAATAAATTTCTATTATATTTGGCTTCCGAAACCGTCAAAACTGTCGACACCACTACTGAGTCCACTGATAGTCATAAGAACAAGATGAAACTGATTCCAATATTGCATACCTTTATTTCAACATGATTGCATGACATTTACCATTAATAAGAAGGTTTACAAATGCTACTTCAAAAATCAAGAGATACTTATAAACGCAACATCAAAAGCTTATACGAGTTAGTTTTGAGTCATGGCGATAGACCACAGTTGTTAAAAGTGCGCCTAGGCACAAAGTGAATGAAGCATTCCAAAGCGCCTTGCATCCAAAGTGCAACATAAAGGAATAAGCAACATCTAGAAGCATGCTTGGAATGGAAAAGGGTTTTGTAGGTTCTTTTTTATAACATGGCCCGAACCCAATTCTAAACCTATCGAGATGAGTTTATTAATAATCTACCTGAACCCAACTTTAATCCGAGCCCAATTCTACTCATTAATTAAATAAAGTGCCCCAACCTTTTGCAATATCTCTCTATATACTCGAGCAACGACGCCCTCCTTCTCTCTTTCTCTATTGTGGATCTTGCCAACATCTCCTGGAACCAGATCCTCGATCGTCTCCTCTTTTTTACAATCAAAAACGTCCCCAACAGTCACTTCCTCAAGCACTCGCAGAAGCAGCCATCTCCTCACAACCAACACCTTGCAGCAGGCACCTCCTTATAGATGTCTCCTCCTCGTCAGGAAGCAGCCACCTCCTTATCGATGTCTCCTCCTCGTCAGGAACTACCTCCTTGTCCACCTCTTCTGCTGCCCCTTCCCACTAATACCACAACTCCTCAATACTAGATTAATATATTGTGTTTTTTAATATTTATGACTATGGAAAGGTACACTTATGATATATACAATTTTTTTATCTTATGCCCGCGCTTCTTTTTCTCAAGCATTTAGCTCTGGAGGACTTTCTGAGCGAGCTTTCGCCTTGTAACAACTATAAGCTCAACTGAAAATGGTTCCAATAATTCCTTGGTTCGGACTACTTTATATTAAGCTAATTAGAATTTAGACTTATCATGTAATAATTGTATTTACTAGTAGGCAGGATATACTAGACCTTTTCAAGTTGTCCTCTAAGCATGTCGAGCATACTACAACTTCCCAACAATTTTTTATGAACTTGCATGTGTATTAATTAGTTATAAAAGTTCACATGTATACCACATCAATCTTGAATTCAAAGCATCCACCATTGCCTCTACCCTCAAACCATTCCAGCCAATATGTCTCTGCCGTACCTTCCAGAACCTTGTGAAGCACATGTTAAACATGCTTACAGCAACAACGCAACGTTACAAACCATAGATCCAACAGACAACAAGGGATTATTCGCCCTACATAGTACTTCAATTACTACTTCAGATGTAAATCATGTAACTACAACTAACATTACCAGTTAGAAATGAATCAACTGATGCAATACGTGATACAGCATTATTTTTGCAATCTAAATACCATGGAAACTATGATATGCATGATGATACTCCCGACTAAAACTCACATGTGCCTATTCATGTTCAACAACGACTTTGACACACATCCATACGTGCCCGCACTTGTGTTTACTATGAATCGTAAACCATTAATAATCTAATGAGCATTGTGTCCCTGTTTAACATTAGGATAAATTCCAAGATACACCATTTTTTACTTATTCAGTTTATTAGAATGTTAATGTTATTTATAGCTAGTATTCTGGTGTACCGTGTACTCTCTAGTTTAGTTTAAGAAAAGGTTCATTAATATCCAAACGCAAAGTACCTACCCTCTTGGTAAGTCGCGATACAAGTCTCTTTGGTAAAGCCACAACCAAAATATTAATGATAAGTTTATGCATATTTATACGATACGCATATAGTTGTGTACTGGAGTCGTGGGAAGTTGAGGTGGTGTGGATTGAGGACGAAGTGTGAGATAACCATCTCTCGTGGTTTGGAGGACATGTGCAACATAGACGATGAATGTTCCGGTTAAGAGGAGTACTACGTATTAGTTAAAGTAGATGCTAGAACTAGGGGTAAACCTAAACAAACTTGGATTGAGGTTATAAGAAGGATATGATTTTTGTCAATGTTACAGAGACATGGCCCTTAGAGCTGATCGGAAGAAAAGGATCCAGATAGTAGACCCCAAAAACTTGGGATAAAAGCTTTGTTGTTCCTGCTGTTGTCGTCTTGTCAGACACTCTACCTCTGTCAAGTGTAACACCCTTGTCCATGTCCACTAATCACAGCATGCAACGATGTGATAAAGGAAGAGTAATATAGGCAATTTTTGGATTTGTTATTGAGAAGTCACATCCAGTCATTCCAAATGATGATAAGAATCAATCAGAAACAAATAATGCAAATACTTGAATCATGTACCTTTTTGTTCTTGATGGCAAATGCTCCTAAATTGTCAATTATCAACCGGAGTAGCTTACAATCATGGTCCGTCAGTTCATTAGCTGCGAAGTTGTTCGAGGACACGAGCATTTCTGACAGATATTGAAGTTGCCCAAGGATGACATTCAGTGGCGCATCTTTAACCATGACAAGAGATGAAGCAAGTGGTTCAGCATTATCACTAGGAGTAGCTAAATCAGTAGTCGGAGGTTGACATTCTAATAAACTACCTTGTACTACACCCTTATAACTAGTCTTATGATTAGCAATACCAGCAGTCGGTATGGATTGATTGGATGACATAACACTCTCTTGGTTTAGTGCTGCCACTTCATTATCATTTCCATCAGGTACTCTTTCTTTATCCCTTCTCTCTTCAATACTTCGTTCTTTGTGAATACCTGAGTTTTGAATCTCCTCCCCACAATCTGAAGGTCTCTTACAAGTATCTATGCATATGTTCCGAGTAGTTGGCAAGAGTGAAGAGGACTCTTGTAAATTATATATCAAAGAATCTTCAATCTGCTCCTTGCAATTCAGTTCTCTAAATAGTTCAAAAGATAAAGACTCGGAATAGCCAGCACTGACAGGAATCTGCTTTTGACTTTTATCCAAATTTGTGCACCGTTTTGATTCAACTTCTACAGATTGACAAAATCCTGGATCAAGAGAACTAAAGGGTGATTGTTGAGAAACTGAAGCTCCTTTCCAACATGGGGAATCCACAGTCTGATCAAGTGTTCCAGAGGAATCTTGACTTGGACCATCAGCAGGTTCAGCCAAACCACAGTATGTGGTGAAAGCATTAGGAAGGTCCAAGTGCTTAATTTTCAACCCAGAATTCGCCTCCCTGGACTGGATCATGGATTTCCTTATAGCTGATTCATGGCCTGAAGAAAAGTAATCCATGGAAATACCAGAAGATTTTTCAGCATTTTTCATTCTGCTAATCTCATCAGAACTAGCTTCAGAGCCTTGATCCATCCTAGACTCCTTTACAGGAATGTAATCCACATAGTCAGAACTGATACTATGTGGATCCTCAAATGTAAAAGATTTATCTTTTAGCATACCTACACCCATATATGAACTTGTTCCACTGGCTGAGGAGGCAGTTAGTTGAAATGAACCACAACCTTCTTTAGCTTCAAACTTTTTATTCGCCATAGATTCCTTTACAGGAAGGTGATCGAAATATTCAGTATTAAAACTATACTGATCCTCAAATGTGAAAGATTTATCTATTACCACACCTATACCCATATGTGAGTTAGTTCCAGTGGCTGATGGGGCTGTTCTCTGAAACGAGGCACAACCTTCTTTAACTTCAAAATTTTTATTCATCCTAAACTCCTTTACAGGAAGGCTATCCACAAACTCAGCATTGAGACTGTACGGATTGTCAAATGCGAAATATGTATCTTTTAGCATATTTATACCCATATATGAACCAGTCCCACTGGCTGATGGGGCAGTTTGTTGGAATGAGGTAGAACTTGTTGTAGCTGGATAATAGTAGGCTGTGGGATCGGTTCTACTTGAGTCAAGTTCTGCTATGTATCTATCATAGGAAGACTCTGAATCAAAAGTCTTGCACGACTCGGAAGAAAATGGATTTAATACATGAGAATACGACATTCCTTTGTGCAATGAACTTGAAGCCCTCACTGAAGATTCAGACTTGCTATATTGGGCTGTACCCTCTCCCTTAGAAAATGTATACATAGTGTCTGAACCAAAGGTATTGCAAGCCTCCTTCATGGGATGTGACTCAGATAAAGGAAGGAGAGGGACACATCTAACAGTCTCACACCTATATGCTGAAGTTGGAATTCCAGTTGCCCCTTCAGATATGCTATAAGGATAGTTGCTTGTTACAAATTCTGGGATCTCAGGTTGTAACCAATCTGTGCATTCTGATCCATAATGCAAGTTTCTTTTTGAAGAACTATCTGGTTCCCCTTGCCAAAGGTTTGAATCATATGGGTATGCTCTAAAGCCTTCAAAAACACCGCCTGAAAGATGAAAAATATATTAAAAAAAGGATCATATTGCATTAAAGTATAAAGTGCTATCCCTTTGCTTCCTTTTGTAATCACTGTTCTAAAAGGTGGCCGCCTAGGGGGTGCCTAGGCGCTAGGCAGCTGGTGTCCGCTTGATGCCCGCCTAGGCGTCTGTCTAGCCCCCCCGATGCCCGACTATGCATGTTATGGGGTTTTATGAACTTTTATGCAATTTTATTAAGTTTTTTGGAAAAAAAAAAAAATTAACCGCCTACATTTAGGCGGCCGCCTAGACGGGCTACGCGCTAGGCGGCAGATGCCCGCCCGACTAGCACATAGCGTTTTTCACAACCTTGTTCGTAATTAGGTAAATCATGGTTGTTAGAGTGTATGAATATCATAGACGAATAAATTGACTTCAATAGTTGGTAGGAAAAGATATGCAGATGAAATGCAGCATATATATATATATATATATATACACACACAAAGCCTCATGGCTCTAGTGGTCAGCATGTGGAGACATAGCGCATCCTGGCTTGGTGGGTTCAATCCCACGGGAAGCCGATTATTCCTTCCAAGTATGACAGGAGTATATATATATATATATATATATATATATATATATATATATATATATATATATATATATTCTCTCAGTTTCTGTCGATCCATCCCAGCATGGATTATCTCTTACCTAAGCCGGATAATCACCTTATAATGCATCCTGACCAAATCACACACCCCAACCTGATGATGTGCAAGCCCTACATCGTACTGCCTCTTCAGCAGCCACTTGCGTTACATAGGCAAGAGGGCCTAAAGGCTAAAAAGACTTGGGTATGTTACAAAATAAAGGTACCTCAACAGACCACACACACTAGACATGGGATTCGTGTTGTGTTGGATCACACATAAGCCTTCATCCCATACTTTTCTCGGCTAACCAATAGTTAGCCAACCAATTGGCCCAGCCCAGTGCAGTGCAGATTAGCCGGCTAGGCCCACTTTGACTTCAGATTTTGGTTGTTTCTACCTCTTTCCTATATTGGTTTCTTATATAACAATAAGTCAGGCATGGCATGGTCTTGTTTGGAATAATTTGAGGGCCTTTAGGGCATTTGCTTTGCTTTTAGGGCTAGAGTTTCCTCTTACCTCCTTAGGAGTATCGCTAAATATAGCCTATAGTGTAGTCCATGGTAGTCAAAGGCGCGCCTCGCAGAAAGACGCAGCAGTTGCGCCTCGTACCTCACTAGACAAGGCATTTTTCTCCAGGCGCACCTAAGGCGCACCTTAGGTTCGCCGTTTTGCAAGGCGCAACCAAGAAAAGGTGCACATTTTGGTTTTTTTTTATTTATACAAAAAACTTTGATGCAGGAAGATAATTCTTATCTCATATAAGTAGTTGGTTACAGTTGAACTCGAAAAACTAAAATTTATTAGAAGCGTGGTAAGGATAATACAAACACTTGTTAGTTGTGTTGACTGCTATTACTGCTCTGCTAGTTCACTTGGTTATGTTTTAACATTTTTTTAATATATTATTTGGTTTTATTTCTTACATTACAAATTTATTTATTTATCAATATAGATTTTTATAATTTTTTATATTTGCATCTCGCTTCACTCGAATGCGCGCCTTAAGTGCGCCTTGTGCCTCGGACGATATGGACCTTTTGCGCCTTGAATGCACCTTTAACAACTTGGTGTAATCTTTTGAGATCATCTTTCAATATATATCAAAATTATTCCTCTACAGATTTTTGTCTTCATTTTGGTGGATTTCAAAGCTTGTAATTCAAGCATCCTCTTGGATTTGAGGCGCTCGTGGACATGGACTTGAGCAACCTATGAACTTGAGTTCTATTCCACCATCCAGGCTGTAAAGTAATGGGAGCGTTACCTCATACGGAGGGAGTTCATTCTTCACATCTTCACATTGAAGACCAAGCTATCAAGTTTATCGACGATTAGAAAATGTCACTCACATGCAAGCTATATGGGTCGAGACCCTCAAGCGATTAACTTACATCCTAAGTTTGGATAACAGAACAAGGAGGCTGATGGGTTGAGACGAGGAACTGGCTTATTAGTCACTTTGCATTGTGAGGTAATTGGCTTTGAGTACCTAAAGGAGCTATACAAGAACACGACAAGGATTTACAGGACAATTAAGAAGTGTCAAGCAACACAAGCATCTGTTGGGTCTCATACCCGAGGGAACCAACGCTGCATCCCACGAAACTTCGCTACCAGAACATCTTATTAACATCTTATTCGGGAGTTGCATGTATCAGGAGACATTTCGGACAAAGAAGCCTTCTTGATAAACGATACTATCGACACAGCTAAAGAAGTTGATAATTATTGTCAGGGATGACACGTCCACCAAGTAGCTAAGGGGAATCACAAAACACGACTTTATCAGCATCTTCCCGTCCAAGCATCTTCCCGTCCCTGATGTTTTGTGGGAGGACATCACCATGGAATTTATCCTCGGTTACCTCGTATCTAGCGAGACGTAGACTATATTTTTGAGGTAGTGTATCAATTCTAAAATATGTCTCACTTCATCCTTGCAAGAAGACATTTGTTGCGACTCGTGTGGCCCTGCTATTCTTCTGAGAGGTAGTCTACTTGCATGGAGTATCCAAGTGCATCATGTCCGACCAGGACATGGGTTCTTATCTCACTTCTGGGAGACTTTATGAGCTTTTTTTGACATGGCGCTCAATTACAGTACCATGACCCACCCCCGGGTCCCGGCAGAGGAGAAACATAAGTGGTGAACCGACATTGGGGAATATGCTTCCAAGCAGCATTGGCATAAAGCTGAACCAGTAGAATGCTGCTTGGCACAAGCAGAGGTATTGTATAATAGCATGACAAGTCAATCGACTGGGAAATCCCCTTTGGTATTATCTATCCATGTTCTTTGACATGTCTTGGATTCGGTCGCACTCCCAAAGATAGAATGGCAGAACACATGTTGGAGTGTAACCAATTGGTGCATGAGATGAACCAAAAAATTCTGGAATCTATAAGAAGTGGCAGGTCGACACTAGTTACACTAAGTGTTTGAGGATGACTTGGTTAGACCATTAGATACATCTCTGTAAGAATAGTTGGCACCTACAATCATAGTTTGCAGTATCAGCCGATGCCGATAGCGATACGGTTTGGCATATCCCGATCCGATACCAACTGATAACGATATTGACCCGATACCGATATTGGGGGTCTCTTTTTTAGTCAATTCAGTAAAAAAAAATTAAACAAAAAACACCGATCAACAAAGGATGTAAAAGCATAGTAAATTATAAAAACATGTAAAAAATAAATAAATAAAAAAATATTATGTACCGCTGATAAACCAATCGGCAAGAGTGATTACTATTTTATTCAATTTCGCAACTACTAAGAAACGACACAAAAAATACTTAAAATTATGCCTAAATGTACAAAATATCTTTTATAAAATTTTAATAATTTATTAATAATTATTTGCTTTTCGATACCAAAAAATATGATAGATCCGAAAGTGCAGATATTGTCGATACCGCCGATCCTGATACTCATAGGAATGATCTGATATCGATTCCGATACCGGTACTGCATACCTTGTCTTCGACACACAAATGAACAAGATGGATGACCTTTTCAAGTCTTGCGGAAGATCAACGACAACATGAATATCTCAAAGACATTCAATCTTATTGATCTGTTTGAGTACTTCCCATTGGCAGATCCCATGTACCCACAAACGAACTTGAGGACAATTTCCATTTGAGAGGGGGAGCCTAATGCAGGGCCCAGCTAACCGACCCGATTGGTCCAAGCCATGCAAAGAGGCCAATTGGGCTCACTTTGATAACCTTCTTGTCAGGTTTGGGTTGTTTATGTAAGAATAAGTCAGACATGACAAGGACTTGTTTGGGCATTTGCATCGAGGGTAGTTAGGGCTTTTTTCTTTACTTGTAGGAAAAGGCTTTCCCCTTGCCCCCTTAGTTGTATGGCTACATATAGTCTTCAAAGTAGTCTATCGAGATCATAGTTCAATACATATAAGAACTTCTCCTCTAGATATTTTTTCTCTTTATTTTAATGGATTCCGAAGCACTTGAGGCGCTCGTGGACTCGAGCAAGCTATGGCGGCCTTTTGACGGAAGCGTTATCCTCTAAAGAAAGATGTTTCGTTTCGGCGGTGCCATCAACGACAACTCCTTTCCACGTTTCCTCAGCACTTGAAGGGTATTTCTCCTACATCATTTTCACACTTGTCTAACGCAAATGATCACTGAAGCAGGAGTAATTGCTTCGAAGAAAAGAAGCTCAAGATGATCCATCTTGGACTGCTATCAACAAAAGCAATGGATTCTAGTTACAGTTTGCAAATCGTTATGTTTTACGAGAGTTTGTATCTTGAAATAAGTTATCTTATACTTGGGTCTTGTTTTGTTAATTATCTTATAGTTGGTCTTGTTTGGTTAATTATCATTACCGGTAAGCTGGAGGAATATTTTTTCATGTTTAGCCTCAAAAAAGACATTACCTAACAACAAAGAAGCTCTCCAAAATACACTACCCCGCACTAAAATAGGTGTCACTTCCGCGTCATCCACAACATTCAGTGTCATCCATGTCCGTGCAACACAGCCTAGCAACCAATATGCATAAATTCCTACCCTTTTGAGCACAATAGTCTTAAAATTTAGAAGACAGAAACTAATGTGTGATAAACTTTGATACAACCAACAACACAATATATCTCTACATAAAGTACTATAAGTTCTATAAGTACTAGTTATAGTGTTTAAATTTTCTGCTATCAAAGTATTAACATCGAACGTCAACTCCCCTACTAAAGAACACAACAACAACATAAAAAAGCCAACTTTGGGAGTACCTCGGTCCTAAAATCAAGATAACGCCTAGGAAGCACGAACACACTCAAAATTGGTGCCATGTCGTGTCTCGATCCAACATGATAGAGACTCCAAAATACACTACCCCTCCAAAACTCGGCGCAGTGTCCGTCTCGCATCGAGAAAGGCACTCCAAATAGGAGTACGAAAATTGGTGCAGTCAACACGTTCCCGTGTCGCCACGTGGATAAAACCCCATATTTTTACTATACAAATACAAAATCGAGAAGGAAAGCAGGAATTTTACCATGGGGGAAAGCTTGAGCATGGTCGGAATTAGGGTTAGGGCTGGCGCCGGAAGGATCTGGAGCGAGGCCCGGCTGATCGACGATCCCGCCGGCCGAGCAGGAGGAGAAGCCCGCGGGGAGGAACTCGAGGATGGAGGAGTCGACGCGGACAAGGTTGGGATTGACAGTGAATGGGGGAGCAAGCGGCGACAGAGTCGACGACGACGATCTCGCCGGCGGCGGAGTGGGGCGTCCGCCGCCGGCAGAGTTCCCGAAAGACATCGGGAGTCGGAAGAGGGGAGGAGGAAAAGAAGGGGGTTTTGGTTGAAAAAGGAAAGGGAAATATATTGTTTTTTCTTTTCTTTTTCGTTTTAAGCTTTTACTTGGAACTTGGTGTAGACATGAAATCAGGTTGAGTTAGATAAGGATGAATTGATTTAATTTATTTTGATTTAGTTTTGGGATATTATTAAGATTTTTTAAAATCTTATTCTTAGTTTTTTTTAGATTAATTAAGGAAGACCATGGACAACATTACCCTTGGGTACGTGAGTGGGGGATGAAAACACATCAAGCAAACTCGAGCTCGTTTTTATGATTGAACTTGTTAAACTATCGAGTCAACCTCACAACCAATTTGTTTAGTAATAAAGTTCTAACTTCTTGTAGTGTTCTACTCTATAAATCCATGAGCCGACGTTATATGTTGTACGTATTGTAACTGTTTTTTAATTAATATTTTTTTTATTTGAAAAGAACAAAAGATATCAAGATTAAACTACATCTTCTTTAAAAAAAAAAAAAAAATTGAATACATAATTATCTAACTGTCATCTGAAAAAATTTATGGTAAAACCAACTTTTCTTATTGTAGTAGTATATATATTAAGATCGGGTTGAAAAGTTATAAAGATCTAGAACAATTTTTAAAATTTTGGTAGGACCTTAAAATAAATATAATTTTCTTTTAGAATAATAAAATAAATATAATTATGTTTTTTTAGCATAATTTGTTACATTATTTAATTTGTTTATCAGCTTGCTATATAAAAATGTTAATGGCAAACATATGAGCTCTGTCGTCTGAATAAAATCTTAAGCTAGATTCGGTGAATTTTTTAGTTTTTTTCTTAAGCTTAATCATGAAATAGCAATGATCTAGTAGTTGACAAAGTCTAATTATGAAAAACAAGATAGAAAAAAGGCTAAATTTCACTTTGATACGCTCAACTAATCTAAATGTTCAACTTAATACCCTAAACTTTCAAAATGTTCAATTGAATACCCTGAAAAATAATTTTCCTAAAATACCTCTCTCTCTCTCTCTCTCTCTCTCTCTCTCTCTCTCTCTCTCTCTTCCCAGCCCCTCCCCCCTCCCCCACACCACACCCCCTCCTCCTACCGTTCACCTCCTACAGCATGATGCCCGCGCTTGTTGCCGCCGTCGTCGTCGTTGTTGCTCGTCCGCCCCAATGCACGACGTCCGTCCGGAGAGGGAGGAGGAGAGAGAGGGGGGGGGGGGGGGAGGGGGGGAGTCGGCCGGAGAGGGAGGGGGTGGGGGGAGGCTGGTGAGGGAGGGGGGGTAGTTTAGGGTGGCTGTTTTTTTTTGTATTAAGTTGCAAAGTTTTAATAGTTGAGGGTATCAAGTTATTGAGTAAAAAAATTTAGGTATCAAGTTGAACATTTAGAATAAGTGAGGGTATCAAAGTGAAATTTAATAATAATTTGGTATAGTCGCCTCCACTTCATGGTGCTTGGCTCCACTTTGGACATGTTTTGTTTGCAGAAGTGGCATATTGAAAGTTTGCATTTGCTTTTGCATATGAATTGGAAATGCATAACTTTTTAGTTTCAAAATCGTATTTGGTTGCTTTGAAATGTAAAATGTGGAAGTGAAAAATAGTGAGTTAGGTTGTTTGGATGTTAGGGCCTATTTGGTATGCAGCAAATGAGCTGAAAGTGGATTGAAACTGTCACTTTCATTGCATATGCAACGTAGAAAATAGAGTTTCAATTTTGGATGGACGTGTATTGGAACTCATTGATTTTTTTACACAAACGAGTTCATGTCCCTCCTCTTTTTTTCATTTTGAGTTGCAACAAAAAGTAGAGAGGAACTCGGTGGATCTGAGAGTTCTTGTTGTAAGGAGCTGTCGCGGTCTTGCATATAAGAGTCGCTTGGCTACTCGTTGTTGGTGTTGTTGCGTGCGATCAACGTTGCCCAGGTCAATAGTGGCTTGAAATTAATGGCTTTGTTAGCATTACAATGAATCGACGTTGCACATTTCATGAGAGAGGTTTTCAAACCAATATAAGAAACGAAAAATGGCATGAGGTCTACTTTTTTTGTTAGCATCCATAAATGATTCCAATAATACTTGTATTCTAAATTAGTCTTTTTTTAGTTTGTACCAAAGAATGCCAGTTAATTAAATTTTTTGAACTATAGTTGAGTTTAAGTATCAAAATGTCAAAACTATACTTTTAACTTTATTTTTTGGAAAAAAAAAAAATCTTGATCAACAACTTGGTCAAAAACTAGCGAGCACTATAGATCTTGAGTCAATAGCTGACCGGTTATGGACAGCCGACCTTGGTCGAGTTGCTAGCAATGGTTGATCTCTATGATCACTCGCCAGCTTTTGTCGAACACCATGGTCGAGAACCAGCCATGATCGACCACTTTTTCAGGAGCTAGCAATTCTCTTGCTAAAAGTGTAACAACATCTTTAATTCTAACTAGAGTTCCAACAAACTTAACTAAAAGATCTTATTTGGTAGAAATTAAAAACAAAAGATTAATTTTAAAATAAAAGTATCGTTGAGATCTTTTATGGATTTTGCTAAAAGAAAAAAAAAAGTTCTCAAATCTCAATTTCTGTATGAGAAATCACCAAAAGTAACATAATCCAACCAAGCCAAACTTACCAACCCTAACAACAGCAGTTCACATAAGAAATCAAGGTTACAACAATTCAAACTGAGGTCTCCAACCACAAAACAGCATGCTGGTAGACTAACCTGACCAAACATACAAACCACAATAACCATAATCCATGTCCAAACATATTAAGACATAACAGGCAAACAAAAGGTTCCAAATAACATAGCACACTATTTTGCACGGTTGCACCCTAAGCACTGTAGAAAACGCGCAAACCACAATGCAAAGATATTCCTGTGAAGTTGCTTAATCCTGAACTCTGTGTTCGGACCTCCAATGCGACTCCAAACTGTGTCAATCCACAGTAGGGTGTCGTTTGACCGGAATAGTGCACTTGCCCAGTTGCAAGTCCTTGTATCCGAAGTTCCTGCCAAAAAGCCAATGTCAGCGAATATTGAATTTAGAGTGATAAAAGTCCTTACCACATCACCGAAACTCCAAATCTGTATTGAGGGTTGAGAGATATACGTAGTTACATTAGGGAAATTTTAAAAGCACATCAATATTTGCTTAGGAGAGTCCACTACTTGGTACTAATCCAAATTGAAACAAATTTTACTCAGGACAGCCAAAAAATTACTTTGGTCTGTCCATCCCCCATTACAAGGAGGAGCGCTAACCCCCTACCCCCTCCGCGCCGTTCTGACCCCCCTCTCCCTCCCTCTCCGTCGCTACTGCTGCTTGTCGTCGTTGCTGCTGCGCTCGTCGTCGCTGCTCGAGGAGGAGGACGTCGAGGAGAGGAGGAATAGAGGCTGAGGAGAGGCGGAGGAGAGGAGGAGGAGGAGGAGGAGGTCGAGGAGAGGAGGAATAGAGGCTGAGGAGAGGAGGAGGAAGCTGAGAAAAGGAGGAGGAAGCTGAGGGAGGCGGCGGTCCTTGGGAGGACTGTCAAATATTTTGACAGTCCTAAAGAAGGTATACTGTCAAAAAAATTAGCAGTCCTAAAGATGACGGACTGTTAAAAATTTTGACAGTCCTAAAAATGACGGACTGTTAAAACTTTTGACTGTTAAAAATAGGAAGGATTGTCAATTTTTTTTAATAGTCCAGTATATTGATAGGACTGTCAAAAAAATTGACAGTTCTAAAAAAAATTTGGATAGTCTCGAGTAAACTTTTTCGATGGCAAACTTGTAAAAAAATATAGACTGTCCTGAACAACTTTTGATGTGCCTTTAGAATTTCCTTTACATTATTGAATATCCTTTTGAGGGTTGAGACTGAGGTTCATGATTTTAAGTATATAACAGAGTCCGAGAATTGCTACACGAGTGTATGTATATTTATATAAAAGAGACATGTATCGGAAGTTAGTGAATATGGACTCTAAGTTTGAGTATGTTATTGTTAATAATAACAGTGCTTAGCATTATCTTAGTTTCTGTTATTTATTATCTATGTTGTTATTCCTTGTAACAACCTACAACCACTAGGAGATGTCATTATCCCTTACAACCACTTGGAGACTTTATCTCCAAAGTTGCTTCATTTAATAAGAAGGTGAAAGTGCATCTAAGCAACTTTATATGGTATCAGAGCTAAACACTCCTGTTCCTTCTACAAAATACTATAGCTCCCTCACATCTCTCCCATGGCTACTGACTTCACCTCTCACCTTCCTAACCCATACGAAAAATTTCAACCCTTCACAGTGATTCATCTTTCCAACATCATAAAGCTTACTCCTACAAATTATCTGAATTGGAAGCTTCAGATTCAGGCTACTCTTGAGGGACATGATTTATTCAAGTTCCTGGATGGTTCACACCCACTTCCGGAGCCCACCATCCACGATCCCCAACCGGGTTTTTCTCTCTTGGAAGCGGCAAGATCGTCTCCTTTATGGCTATGTTCTTAGCACTTTTTTCACCACCTCATTTCCAGAGCCGGATATTTTTTTTTTAATTTGGGTTAATTGTGTATTATTTATATTTAATTAGTGATTGTATTATTTTTATATTGATTGTTTTAGGGTTTTGGCTAGCCTGGACCCATGTCAGACCCTAGTGGACCCATGTCCGACCCAGTCCACACCCCTGTGAGACCTATTTTTGGGTTTAGAATATTTATTATATTTTTAGTGGGTTAGTTGGAGAGATTTGGAGTTGGTTTGAGTGCTTTTGGAACCCGAAACCCAAAACCCAAGTTAGGAGATGGCATTTTGGGTATTTTGGAATTAGTGGAACCCTTCTTTAAGGTGTGGCCGGCCCCTCCTTTCCCAGACCCGCAGCATACACAGCAGCCCTCCCCATTCCCTTCTTCTTCTTCTTCTTCACTTCTTCTTCTTCTCTACTTCTTCTTTCTTCTTCCTTCCTTCTTCCAAAGTAAGTTCTCTTCATTTTTCTTCCTTCTTTCTTCCATTCCTTCTTCTTTATGTGAACCCTAACCCTACATTCTTCCCCAACCTAGGTGGGTAGAGCTTAGACTTGGTGTTGGAGCTTGGATTGGGAGCTTGGAAGCTTGGTTTGGTGGATTTGGAGCTTTTTGGAGACTTTGGCTTGGGATTCCAACTCCCAAGAGGTAAACCCTAATTTCCTCCCTTGTAATTACTCTTTTATAGTGTAATTAATAGTTTAGAACCTTCCTAGACCCTTAGGCTACCCGTTGGAGAAAGTTGGAACTAGTTTGGTAGTGTTTGGAGACTTGAACACTAGATTTTGTGTCAATTTCGGGTGGAATCCGAATTTGGCCCAATTTTGGGTGATGCCCTAGGTTAGACGGACCTAGGTAGACGTTGTCGGATGTCTTGAGGGTGAGTGCGTGTCACCGTTCGGACACGGAAAGTCGTGTCGCGGAGAAACGGACGTTTCGGGCATTTTTGGGATTTTCGTCGTCGCCGATTCTAAGTGCGTGCGCGTTTTCGCCACGGACCTAGAATCGACGCGTTAGCATTTTTTTCTAGGATCTTGACATCGTTTAGGACCCGTGGGTAAATTTTGGGCCGATTTCGAGTTGGTTTGGTGTGCGTTTCAGGAGGTTTTCTGAACCGCACACCGCGTGTTCGTCGAAATGACCGAACGGCCATTTCGACTTGGTTTCCTAGTTTCGGGCTTGTGCGAACGTTGGATTAGCTACGGGGAGTGTGTGCTAGAATTCTTGGACTATATTTTATATATTTATAGGTGTTTGTGCGTGTCGGGGTCGTTGGGCGTGCGTTGGTGAGCGTTGTGGGCGTTGTGTGCGTTGTGTTGTGTGTTGTGTGTGTGTTGTGTTTATATATATATATATATATATATATATATATATATATATATATATATATATATATATATATTTGTGTGTGTGTTCCTATATATATATATATATATTTATATATGTATGTATTTTTATGTATATGTGAGTGTGTTAGTGAGTGCTTGTGTGAGTGTGTGTGTGAGGGTGAGTGTGTGTGTGAGTGTGAGTGAGTGTTTATATATATATATATATATATATATATATATATATATATATATATATATATATATATATATGAGTTGTGTATGTATGTGTGTGTATATATATATATATATATATATATATATGTATATTTGTGTGTGTGGTTATGTATTAGTGAGAGTGTGTGTTAGTGTGTGTGAGAGTGTGTGTGTGAGGGTGTGTGAGAGTGAGTGTGTGTGAGTGAGGATATATATATATATATATATATATATATATATATATATATATATATGTTTGAGTGTGTGTGTGTATAGGTATATATATATTAGTGTGTATATATATATATATATATATATATATAGATATATGTGTGTGTATATATATATAGATGTGTGTATATATATATATATATATATATATATATATATATGTATGTGCTTGTATGTGTGTGTGTGTGTATTTATATGTTAGTGTTTGTGTGTGTATAAATATATATGTTAGTGTGTGTGTGTAGATATATAAATATATAGAGTGTGTGTATATATATATATATATATGGTTGTATGTATATATATAGATATATGTATATATATATGTGTCTGTATGTGGTTGTGTGTGTGTGTGAGAGTGAGAGGGGGGGAAGCTGAACATAACAGCAGCAGCAGCATGCTCAGCAGCAGCAGTAGCTTTATGCAGCAGCAGCAGCAGCCAGGTAAGAGCAGCAGCAGCAGGTTTGAGCAGAGCAGCAGCAGCAATACAAGCTAGTAGCAGCAGCAAGCAGCGGGGGTAGTGTCACGCCCCGAGGCGTCCCCCGAGTCGTGACCGCCGTGCGGGCCTGGGGTTGCGCCCGCACAAGGCTTTAATGATTTGCATAGCAAGCACATATTCAGAGTACGCAGATAAATTGAAACATGGAAAAGTTCTCTTTATTGATAATGAACATCTATACAAACTCTTGAACAAGTTAGCTAATGTGCCGAACGGCTTACAAAAGAGATGACTCAAAATGAGATAGCAGTCCTGTACATTACATCCTTTTATGACTTCAAAATGTATAGACCTCCAGGCTGGAGGACGGCTTTGCCACGGAGCTGCATTTGTGTATGAAGAGTTCCAGACTCCTGACTCCAAAATGCTTCGGGGGCGCGGTGAAGATGCGCCAACAGCTGGACTGGATCGGGAAGACGACTTCGGCTCCTCGCTCGGTTCGCCTTGGTGCGGAGAACCTGTTTCAACGAGGGTCAGCATATCGAAACATGCTGGTGAAGGCGAGCTAGCCTGACTATACCAATCAACACGTTGTTTTGTTGAAGCATGCATATTTGTGGGTTTCTATCTTGCCTTAGTTCATTTACAAGTAAGCAGCATATATAATTTACTGAAATGAACGTGCCACCGTTCGGTAGATTTTACCTGACCGTCTGAATTACCTGCACATTACTCACCTTGCCTTCCCTGGCCACGAAGACACAAGTTAGTATGCAACAGGTTTAAATATACACGATGATCACTGGCGTGGTGCCATAACGGACATAGTCAAGGACAGGGATAGCATGCAACCAGAACACGACAAGCACACGACAAGCACACGATGCGTTGCAAGCTATCCCCTCCAGCACACGATGACTACACACGAGTTCCGCCCGGACCGGAACGGTGCCAGTGCCCCAGCGACCGTCCGCAGAACTTACCCTTGTGCACAAGTTGTCCATGATCGAACAATACGTTAACTTAAACAATCAGTTTATGCCTTCGAGGCAACACGAACAAGTTTACGCCTTCGAGGCAACACGAGTGAGTTTACGCCTTCGAGGCAACACGAACATGAAACATGTATTTGTACAAGACAAGCAACAGTTTATGATTATTTCCAAGCGAACAAGCATGAATTTAAGTATTCGTTCGTGACAAGCATATAACCAAGTCTATTCTCTTTTATCTTGGTTTCTTTTATTATTACTTGGTATCGTTTGATCGGGGCAAAGAAGAATTCAAGCTTTTAGGGTGTGAAGCTTGGAAGCAGGGCTAGCTAATCGGGTTGGTAGCCACTCACTTGGTTGGAAGGAAAAGAGACGGAAGGAGGCGCTTCACGACTCCGCTCGCAAGCCGCCTACTGCTCGTTCACCCGCACACGAACAGCTCGATTAATACTTCTTCCTCTCTTTCCAATCTCGAAATTGAAGTGCAAGTTCAATGAACGAAAACAATGAAAATCATCGAAACCGTTCAACGAAAACAAGCAAATCCCAAAACCAACTCAAAGCACGAAAGCAACAAGCGACATCGAAAACCGAGGCAATAAAAGATAGCAGCGGAGAGGTCCCTCCTGACTCTGCCGCTAAGCCGATCCTGGGGGCGCAGTCCACTGAATATGGGAATCGATTCCGAAGAAACAAATCCATAACGAGGACGAGTTCTTAATTCAATCTATCCCGATCGAATGATACCGTTTGTGTTTCTTAGCCGCGCTCCCTGCACCGAGGAAACGGGGCGCTACATCCTACCCAACCAATTGGAAGTTTCGTCCCGAAACTTAGGATAGGACCTACCGTTAGGGATTATTCTGTTGGGGGCGACGACCATGAAGGTTCGGACAGGAGGTAATAGCATGGCCTGGATCGCCACAAGCGAGGCATAACCCAAGTCTTTTGCGGCAATACTTCTTAAGGTGCCCTTTTCTTCTACAGAAGTGGCAAATTTTGCTCCAATTCCCGTCCTGCTGACCAGCATTGTTCGGGCGCTTTGTAGCGGTATTTCCTTCTTCGTTGCTTTGGCGTTTGTGACTGGAGGTATGCACAGCGCCGACAGCAACATGAGGATATTGTGGTTCCAGAGATAGGGCGTGATTCATGACTTCACGCATTGTTTTATACTGATTGTTGACCACGTGCGAATAGATGGCAGGGCGTAGTCCACCTTCAAACCTTCTAGCTCGACTCACTGCATCAGGTAAATAGGCCCTAGCGAATTTAGAGAGTCGGTTGAATTCAGCGGAGTACTGCTTAACTGTCATACTGCCCTGCCGAAGCTGTACGAAATCGTTTTCCATCTTACGTTGCACTGGAGGGGGTATAAACTCCTCTTCAAACGCGGCACAAAAAGTCGTCCACGAGATCGCCTCCTCTCCGTGATCAAATTGGAGAGATCGTCGATGCACGTCCCACCAATCGTGTGCGTTGAGGCGGAGCTGTAGTTGCGCGCAGGCGACGCGCTTATCTTCGGGGACCTCTAGCAGAGTGAAGTGATCTTCAATCTCGGCTAGCCAATCTAGAGCTACCACTGGGTCCTCAGTCCCGTTGAATGGGGTGTTGCAGACTTTCTTGAAATGGCCCAAGTTGAAGGCAGTCACGTCCCTCGGCCTTGGGATTTGAGGCGTCTCCACTTCAAGCACGGGCTGTTCCACCGGAGTCGTTGCTGTTGCGGCGGAATGGTTGGCAGCCAAAGTCTGAACTATATGTTGCAGGGTATCTACCTGCTTCTGTTGGACTGAGAATCGGTTCTCTAGATTGCTCTCGAACCTGGCTTGGCGAGCATCGTCTTTTTGTCGTTGCGATTCTAACATTTGCATCACCCGCTCTAGCGGGTCGACTTGAGACATGCCGCGCTGGCTCTGAGAGCTTCCCGAATTTCCCGAACTACTTTCCTGTGTTTCGTTCGGTGGTTGCGCTGCAGATTGCGCTGGTACCATTCCTTCAAAAGAAGGTAAATTACATTAGGATCATAATGTATTATGGACTTATTGCATGAATGTATCTCATTTTGGCCTAGCGAGTTCAAGAATTCGTACAGGAATTTGATCGTTAAAGGAATTTTTCCAGCACGAAGTCTAAGGAACTTGAATCTGTGCTCTGATACCACTATGTCACGCCCCGAGGCGTCCCCCGAGTCGTGATCGTCGTGCGGGCCTGGGGTTGCGCCCGCACAAGGCTTTAATGATTTGCATAGCAAGCACATATTCAGAGTACGCAGATAAATTGAAACATGGAAAAGTTCTCTTTATTGATAATGAACATCTATTACAAACTCTTGAACAAGTTAGCTAATGTGCCGAACGGCTTACAAAAGAGATGACTCAAAATGAGATAGCAGTCCTGTACATTACATCCTTTTATGACTTCAAAATGTATAGACCTCCAGGCTGGAGGACGGCTTTGCCACGGAGCTGCATTTGTGTATGAAGAGTTGCAGGCTCCTGACTCTAAAATGCTTCGGGGGCGCGGTGAAGATGCGCCAACAGCTGGACTGGATCGGGAAGACGACTTCGGCTCCTCGCTCGGTTCGCCTTGGTGCGGAGAACCTGTTTCAACGAGGGTCAGCATATCGAAACATGCTGGTGAAGGCGAGCTAGCCTGACTATACCAATCAACACGTTGTTTTGTTGAAGCATGCATATTTGTGGGTTTCTATCTTGCCTTAGTTCATTTACAAGTAAGCAGCATATATAATTTACTGAAATGAACGTGCCACCGTTCGGTGGATTTTACCTGACCGTCTGAATTACCTGCACATTACTCACCTTGCCTTCCCTGGCCACGAAGACACAAGTTAGTATGCAACAGGTTTAAATATACACGATGATCACTGGCGTGGTGCCATAACGGACATAGTCAAGGATAGGGATAGCATGCAACCAGAACACGACAAGCACACGACAAGCACACGATGCGTTACAAGATATCCCCTCCAGCACACGATGACTACACACGAGTTCCGTCCGGACCGGAACGGTGCCAGTGCCCCAGCGATCGTCCGCAGAACTTACCCTTGTGCACAAGTTATCCATGATCGAACAATACGTTAACTTAAACAATCAGTTTATGCCTTCGAGGCAACACGAACAAGTTTACGCCTTCGAGGCAACACGAGTGAGTTTACGCCTTCGAGGCAACACGAACATGAAACATGTATTTGCACAAGACAAGCAACAGTTTATGATTATTTCCAAGCGAACAAGCATGAATTTAAGTATTCGTTCATGACAAGCATATAACCAAGTCTATTCTCTTTTATCTTGGTTTCTTTTATTATTACTTGGTATCGTTTGATCGAGGCAAAGAAGAATTCAAGCTTTTAGGGTGTGAAGCTTGGAAGCAGGGCTAGCTAATCGGGTTGGTAGCCACTCACTTGGTTGGAAGGAAAAGAGAAGGAAGGAGGCGCTTCACGACTCCGCTCGCAAGCCGCCTACTGCTCGTTCACCTGCACACGAACAGCTCGATTAATACTTCTTCCTCTCTTTCCAATCTCGGAATTGAAGTACAAGTTCAATGAACGAAAACAATGAAAACCATCGAAACCGTTCAACGAAAACAAGCAAATCCCAAAACCAACTCAAAGCACGAAAGCAACAAGCGACATCGAAAACCGAGGCAATAAAAGATAGCAGCGGAGAGGTCCCTCCTGACTATGCCGCCAAGCCGATCCTGGGGGCGCAGTCCACTGAATATGGGAATCGATTCCGAAGAAACAAATCCATAATGAGGACGAGTTCTTAATTCAATCTATCCCGATCGAACGATACCGTTTGTGTTTCTTAGCCGCGCTCCCCGCACCGAGGAAACGGGGCGCTACAGGTAGCAGCTAGAGTAGCGAGTTAGAGAGATAGATGGATATATAGATACATAGTTAGATAGATAAATGAATAGTTAGATAGATAGATTTATAGATAAGTAGATAAGATATCTAGATATCTAGATAAATAGATAATAGTTACATTGATAGATAGATAGCTAGATTTATAGATAGATTAGATATAAGATAGATAGATAGTTAGATTGCTAGATATGATAGATAGATAATAAGATAGTTAGATAGATAACTAGGTAATAGATATATCTAGCTAAATAGATAGATAGATAGGTAATAGATAGGTAGATAGATAGTTATATCTATCTAAGATATAGATATATATATACCTATAGCTATACATATCTATAGATATCTAGATAGTTATATACATATATATTTATGAGTTGGGTAAGGTATATATGGGTATATGTGTGTGGATATATATATATATATATATATATATATATATATATATATATATATATATATATATATATATATATATATATATATATATGCATAGGTACGTAGATATGTATAGATATGATAGATATATATTTTTAGCCTATATTATAGCTAGATATATATATCTACATACTTAGATAGCAACTAGATAACTAGTTAGAGGGGTTTGAGGGCGGTATCTCAATACCTTGAGATACCCAAGGTATTGAGTTTCGAGCGGGGTATTTGAGCAATAGCCTAGGAATAGTATTGGAGTGATTTTTATATGCTTATGTGTATATATTTACGCGTGCTAGCATAGGTTTTAGAGGGTATAGGTGTAACACCCCGTTCCGCTCAAGCGGACTGCCGTCTCAAACGGCAATAGTGTAACTGTCCCGACCCGCTTTGCCTCGATCAAGAAGCAAAAGATATCCAGACTTGTCCCTACAGGAATCCGGCTTGGACTTTCAGAGGCTCGCTTGACGTATCGCTCTACCGAGGCGAATCATCGCTAAGGTGGGTGGCTACGGTGAACTTGTCTTTGCTTAGCCAGCACACATAAAAATCTGGAATATTATGCTAGTCGCTAGGTGATTCACCCCCTGCATGCTAATAAATCCAACGCACCTAGCTAAGGGAATAATCCCAACTTGTATTGCCTATGCTAGAACATGGAAATTGAAATACTACTTACATTCAGACCCTCGCATGCTAAGTCCCTTAACGGTTTTATCTCTCGGCTTACCTTCGGGTCCGAGCAACGTGCCTGCTTATGTTCCTTAGAAACGCATGCTTGTCTGCTTAATGTTTGCCTTGTTTTCATCCAAACCCCGGGAGACTACTAAGTAGTCGTCCCGTGCGTGATTGAACCTGCAAGTATCTAAGACCGTTGGGTCATCAGGCAGCCCCGAACCAGGGGAATGCATCAAAGACAAGTCAATCACTGGACAGAATCAAGATTCAAGTATCTCGTGTTCTCGTGTTCAAAGTGCATTTGCGTCCTCAATTCCAGTGCACTCTTGTTCCCGTGTATCTCGTGATAATTGACTGACCCAACCACTGCATGTCGCGGACAACCTGTGCACAAGGTATTAAACGTTCAAGTTCCTGCGGACGGCTACAACCGGGGCACCAGAGCCGATCCGATCCGGACGAAACTTTCTGATAGTCTAACGTGAGTGGGCGGCATGGAGTGAACGCCCCAATGGCCTAGCGTCTCGCTCCATACCGTCCCGGGCGAGGTGACGTGTAGCGATACAAGACCTCTCGCACCCAACCGCCCAAGACTATAAACGGTCCTTTATGGCTTTGCCAGCGACAACTGTTCATATAGATAAGTCATCCTCGCTTAGCGGCTATCCGCATGCGAGTCACTGCATCGCATCAATGAACAACTAAACACCTGAACGATCAAGACATAACGACTCTCATGTTGCATATGCTATTGGTTTGGTTTTCATCAAGTATGCCTCCTGAATGTTTTATACTTGCCCGTGCTTGAATTAACAATGTTTGCCTTGGACAGGGAAGGCCAAATGGTAAGTCTCGCCGTGTTCCTCTCATATCGCACGGCGCACTGCCTCACGTGTTAGGCTATTCAAATCTTGCATGAACTGATCCTAAGGCAACTAGAAAGACAACTTAATAGTTGTGCACGGAACCTGTATTACGTGTTTGGATTTGTCGAGCGGGCGAGTAGCTTCCCCACTAGTGCATTCAATGTACTGATAATCCACCAGTTTGTATGCAGGGTGCGGGAGAACCTCGTTCGGTGCGGATGCCTCCAACGTACGTGCTAAGGCGTGGACATCACTCCGAAGCAACGGTACGTCCGGGACTGAAGCACATATACAAGACATAAGTTGTGAACATCTCCTCTACAATCATTCCACAATTGTAGCCACTTGGCACGCCTTACTGTTTCAGAGAGAGAGGATTGAGCGACTTGTAATCTCGGCTATACGCCGCCTGTAACACATGTTCATATCAATAAAAGAGCTTGCTTTACTTCAACTTGTGTTTCAATGCTTCCGCTATATTTGTCAACTCAGAGAACCTGTTACCGATCGCCTATGCGTTCATGACTCCGCTGCACTCGGACAATCTGTGCGACTCTGTGGCTTAGAACTCTAACCGCCAGCCAATGAACCATGGCCTTGCACGGGCGTGGATCACGCTCGTGCGGCATCACGCCCGGATGGGTCAAGCGATCGTTCCGCGGGAGCGCTGGCGAGGGTGATTCCCGCCTAGCGGGAACGGCCGATTACCTGCGGGAGATCGGGGCGTGACATGTTGGTATCAGAGCCTGGCTTCTACGCCTTTGGACTTCGATTCGATATCTCTGTTTCGAAAGCTCGTTCGTGGGTTATGTGCACGCTCTCTCTCAATGCCTCGATGGGATGTTCCAACAATAAGTCTAAATACTTTCAAAATACGTTTGAATGATATGCTTGCTTGTCTGGTTGTATGCTGCGAGTGGCTTTTGTGCCAACCTGGGCGAACCCTTGAGAGTATCGCTAGTAGCTTGTCCGAGATTTCACTAACTCTAAGTTTGGTTGAATGCATCTATTCGAGGGACGCCTTGAACTAGTGCACCATCCAAGACTTAAGAAAAGGTGAACTCGAGTGCTGAGACTTCGCTATCACTAAGTTGGTTGACGTGTTCACGCTAGAAGCGCGTTTCGAAAGTGCGCACGATCCAGTCTAAGCGATATGCTGATTTCGACGCTTGTGCAAGTGAATATCCAAATGAACAAGTACAACGACTTTTCTAGGATTGCCTCAACCCTAGATTACTGCTTGTCCTCAGTAAGTCTCGAGGATGAGACTT
The DNA here is from genome assembly GCA_036927795.1 of Iris macrosiphon. Lineage (NCBI taxonomy): Eukaryota > Viridiplantae > Streptophyta > Magnoliopsida > Asparagales > Iridaceae > Iris > Iris macrosiphon. The sequence goes on along the minus strand of JAYESA010000019.1, from coordinate 44,121,030 downwards.
TTCCTGAGTTGGGTAGGATGTAACACCCCGTTCCGCTCAAGCGGACTGCCGTCTCAAACGGCAATAGTGCAACTGTCCCGACCCGCTTTGCCTCGATCAAGAAGCAAAAGATATCCAGACTTGTCCCAACAGGAATCCGGCTTGGACTTTCAGAGGCTCGCTTGACGTATCGCTCTACCGAGGCGAATCATCGCTAAGGTGGGTGGCTACGGTGAACTTGTCTTTGCTTAGCCAGCACACATAAAAATCTGGAATATTATGCTAGTCGCTAGGTGATTCACCCCCTGCATGCTAATAAATCCAACGCACCTAGCTAAGGGAATAATCCCAACTTGTATTGCCTATGCTAGAACATGGAAATTGAAATACTACTTACATTCAGACCCTCGCATGCTAAGTCCCTTAACGGTTTCATCTCTCGGCTTACATTCGGGTCCGAGCAACGTGCCTGCTTATGTTCCTTAGAAATGCATGCTTGTCTGCTTAATGTTTGTCTTGTTTTCATCCAAACCCCGGGAGACTACTAAGTAGTCGTCCCGTGCGTGATTGAACCTGCAAGTATCTAAGACCGTTGGGTCATCAGGCAGCCCCGAACCAGGGGAATGCATCAAAGACAAGTCAATCACTGTACAGAATCAAGATTCAAGTATCTCGTGTTCTCGTGTTCAAAGTGCATTTGCGTCCTCAATTCCAGTGCACTCTTATTCCCGTGTATCTCGTGATAATTGACTGACCCAACCACTGCATGTCGCGGACAACCTGTGCACAAGGTATTGAACGTTCAAGTTCCTGCGGACGGCTACAACCAGGGCACCAGAGCCGATCCGATCCGGACGGAACTTTCTGATAGTCTAACGTGAGTGGGCGACATGGAGTGAACGCCCCAATGGCCTAGCGTCTCGCTCCATACCGTCCCGGGCGAGGTGACGTGTAGCGATACAAGACCTCTCGCACCCAACCGCCCAAGACTATAAACGGTCCTTTATGGCTTTGCCAGCGACAACTGTTCATATAGATAAGTCATCCTCGCTTAGCGGCTATCCGCATGCGAGTCACTGCATCGCATCAATGAACAACTAAACACCTGAACGATCAAGACATAACGACTCTCATGTTGCATATGCTATTGGTTTGGTTTTCATCAAGTATGCCTCCTGAATATTTTATACTTGCCCGTGCTTGAATTAACAATGTTTGCCTTGGACAGGGAAGGCCAAATGGTAAGTCTCGCCGTGTTCCTCTCATATCGCACGGCGCACTGCCTCACGTGTTAGGCTATTCAAATCTTGCATGAACTGATCCTAAGGCAACTAGAAAGACAACTTAATAGTTGTGCACGGAACCTGTATTACGTGTTTGGATTTGTCGAGCGGGCGAGTAGCTTCCCCACCAGTGCATTCAATGTACTGATAATCCACCAGTTTGTATGCAGGGTGCGGGAGAACCTCGTTCGGTGCGGACGCCTCCAACGTGCGTGCTAAGGCGTGGACATCACTCCGAAGCAACGGTGCGTCCGGGACTGAAGCACATATACAAGACATAAGTTGTGAATATCGCCTCTACAATCATTCCACAATTGTAGCCACTTGGCACGCCTTACTGTTTCAGAGAGAGAGGATTGAGCAACTTGTAATCTCGGCTATACGCCGCCTGTAACACATGTTCATATCAATAAAAGAGCTTGCTTTACTTCAACTTGTGTTTCAATGCTTCCGCTATATTTGTCAACTCAGAGAACCTGTTACCGATCGCCTATGCGTTCATGACTCCGCTGCACTCGGACAATCTGTGCGACTCTGTGGCTTAGAACTCTAACCGTCAGCCAATGAACCATGGCCTTGCACGGACGTGGATCACGCTCGTGCGGCATCACGCCCGGATGGGTCAAGCGATCGTTCCGCGGGAGCGCTGGCGAGGGTGATTCCCGCCTAGCGGGAACGGCCGATTGCCTGTGGGAGATCGGGGCGTGACAATAGGCGGGGCGTATAGCGTAGGATGAGGTATCGGATACCGAGGGTATTCCGGTATCTCAAGGAGGCGAGTTTGAGAGTTTTCTAGCTTAATGAGCTCGGTTTGACCTAGAATTTTAGGAGCACCCTAGTTTGACCTAGACTTGACCGTAGTTGACTCGGTTGACCGCCAAAGTCAACTTTTGACCTAGTTTTGACCTAGAGTTGACTTTTTGGACCCCGAGTTGACTTTTTGATCCAAATTTTACCGGTTTGACCCGTTTGACCTAGAACGACCCTAGAAGCCTATTTTTAGTTATTTTATATCTGTTTAACTCATTAGAAACCTGTTAACCTTGCTTTTCGCAATAGGTTATTGCGACACCAGTTCGGATCGCTAGTTGCTCAGGATGTCAGGCGAGTACATTCTCTGATAGTTTTTATTATCTGATGATTATTATGATTCAGCTTCTAGTATAGTATCATCTGATTATTCTGGCACAACATGGGACACTGACTGATATTTTTGGATTTATTTACTTGCGACACGTACATTTCATGTTTCTGGCCTCTATTCTGGAATCACTACAGGCATCACTCATATTTCTGGCTGGACTCATCTTGATTTACGTGTCGGATCTTGGATTCACTTGTATTAGTCGGGACGGGGAAATACTCGAGTAGACATGTAAACATTTCCATCTGGAATTATCAGGAATCACTCCCTCTGGTCTAATCTGGAATGATAGCAGCCGCGCATCCAGTGCGCGATGAGCCGTACTTACCCCTAGCCGTTTACATGTCGAAACAAGTATTTCAAAGACACCGAGTTCATTCTTTATAGTCTGGACTCTTTTGCATTTCTTGCTGGTCTCACTTACATGTTCCTGGACTTGACTCACTACATGTATTTTATGCTGGACTCACTACACGTTCATGTGCACGGACTTGATCTTAGCTTAGATTTCCTGTATCTTGCAGTTATTACTATCTTGCTCTGATATCCATGCATCTTTACCTTTATGCACCAGTGATTTATATATTTCTTGTTTCATACTTGCTTCATTCTTCTTGCTACTTGCTATAACTGATTTATAGTTTTTATAATTTAAATGGAACTGCTGTTAGAGATGTACTTGCTCCAGTCCTGACTGGACATATTTTTCAGAGTATCCGGAGGATTGGTGTCCGATATTTTATGGACCTGAGCCTGTTGATGGTGCAGACATGGACCCTCTAGTTTAGGGGTAATTTCCGGGTTGGTAGCCGGGATCACTAGGACCTTGTTATTGTTTTTTTTGCTTTTAGCACCGGATTTGTCTCCGGTTTTGGTTTGAGACCTTGTATTGTATATTATTTTGGATGTTGTATTATTATTATTGATGTTGTGGCTGTTGTAGTAGTTGTTGTTGGTTAGACTTTATAGCTGTTAGTTTTCTGTGTTATCTTATCGTGCTTAGATTCGTGATTGAGTACTTGATTATCATTATGATATTGCTCCTCCGTTTGGAGTTGAGATCTTGACAGATTTATATATTGATTGCGTGAGATTGTTATCTAGATAGTTGACCTAGACAGCGTTCTACCGCCGATGCTGCGGCGTAGGCTGGACGTACCCACGACTCATGCCCGATTTTTCGGGTGTGGGTCGTGACACGTTTTTGGTGGCTGCCCCATGCAGGTCTCGATTTGCAATTAGTGCGATGTCGTGGTGGTACAACAACTTAGTTGTACTGCTGCGAGCCTGCTATGGGATCTAGGATCTAGGATGAGAGTGTACTCAATCACGACTAGGAACAATTCCAATCTAATTATTCTGAAATTGTTTCTTTTGAAATATCACTGTCCTTCTTTGATGATATCGTATCTTGCACCGTATTGACTTCTTTTAATCTGTGTTCAGGATGCCTCCGAAGACACGATCCCATCGTATCGTTCCAGCAGTTGCCACGGAGAGGTCTGCTACCTCTCGTCCAGCTCGTATTCAGGCAGCTGCTACCGCTCCACTCACCACTCCTGCAGTCGAGGGAGCATCTGCTTCTCTCGGGGATCCTCCTTCACCTGTCGATCCGAGGATTACTCCAGTCGTTCCGGTGGTTCCTCCACCACTTCCTGCTCCAGTAGATGCCGCACAGTTGTTTGCATTCTTCAGGGAGATGATGGACGCGCAGCACCGTCAGGTGGATGTGATGAGGCTGGGCATTGAGAACGCCCACCAGGTGGCCATGACGGCAGTGGACAGAGTGGCACAGATTCAGCCACAGGCAGATCCGGCACAGCATCCGACGCCGGGCAGCATCATTGACTTCCAGAGGATGCGGCCCAAGGAGTTCCGTGGTACAGAAGGGATCCTGTACGCGGATGACTGGATAGAGCAGATTGAGGGCATCTTCAGGCTGGCACAGATTCCAGACAGCATGCAGATAGAGGCAGCAGGCAGTCAGATGTTCGACCTTGCTTTGACATGGTATCGCACAGATACGAGGATCGCGGCACCAGGGCTTACTTGGGAGGCTTTCAAGAGGCTTTTTAAGGAGAAGTTTTTTCCAGATGTGGCGCTCAGTGCTTTGGAGAGCCAGTTCGAGGCACTCGTCCAAGGGAGCATGACGGTGGACGAGTACGCAGCGGAGTTCTTCCGTCTGGGCAGATTCGTGGAGGGCTTGAGTGAGGCAGCAAAGGCGATGAAGTTTCGCAAGGGCTTGGTCATGGCGGTCAAGTCTTTGACCAGGAGCGACCGCGAGACGACTTTCGAGCAGATAGTAGGAGATGCTCAGAGAGCAGAGGATGACTTGGAGCTCAAGTCCAAGAGAGGCAGGGATGATTCAGGTAGTGCGAGTGGCAGTGCGGGACCAGCTAAGCGTCCCTATGTGCAGAAGGCAGCGCAGCAGGGTCAGGATCA
>JAYESA010000019.1:44008682-44111182 GCA_036927795.1 Iris macrosiphon | reverse complement strand
AGTTTTCTGTGTTATCTTATCGTGCTTAGATTCGTGATTGAGTACTTGATTATCATTATGATATTGCTCCTCCGTTTGGAGTTGAGATCTTGACAGGTTTATATATTGATTGTGTGAGATTGTTATCTAGATAGTTGACCTAGACAGCGTTCTACCGCCGATGCTGCGGCGTAGGCTGGACGTACCCACGATTCATGCCCGATTTTTCGGATGCGGGTCGTGACAACTTTATCCCCATCGGTTGCTTCTCTAGTAACCCAAACCAAGTATACTTATGAAATCTGGGATTTACTTCAGCGCACCTATGCTAAAGCATCCCGCGGACATATTAAACAACTCAAGGATAAGTTACGCTCCTCTGACAAAGGCTCGCTCTCCATTACCGACTATATGCACTCTCTGAAAGTAACTACTGATCTTCTTGCCTCTATTGGAAACCCCATCAACTATGAGGATCTCACCGACTATGTCCTGCGAGGCCTTGATGCTACATATAAACCGGTGGTCGATGGTGTCAATGCGAGGGACACCCCGATCTCGTTCGAAGAGCTTCATGAGAAGATTATCAACCAGGAATTGTCCATCAAAATTGAACAGAAGGCCCTGTCTGGTCCTGCTACTGCTCTTAATGTGCAGTCCAAATCGCAGAAACCAAAGCCTCGTCACCATGCTCTCTTGCCGGAATGGTCTTCTCCTGCCTCTCCACCCTCCTGGTCCGCCAATTTCCCTCGTACTCAACCCCGATCCAGTCCACATTCACACCAACCAAAACCCTTCCTTGGTCGATGCCAATGATGCAAAGTTCCTGGTAATATTCTCACACAATGCCCAACATTCCGTCAACAACATCCGCACATCCCACTGCCATCCTCAGCCCATTTTCCCGCTCCATAACCCCCACAAGCAAATACCTTAGCCACATCATCTGCAGATCCAAACTGGCTCGTTGACAGTAGGGCATCTCACCATGTCACCTATGACCTCAGTAACCTTGCTCTGCACTATCCATATAATGGCCCTGATGAATTGTTTATGGGTAATGGTAAGGGTTTAAGCATTACACACATTGGCTCTCTTAAGCTTCATGATTTCCAATTGTCTAATGTTCTCTATGTTCCCTTAATGTCAAAAAATGTTCTATCTGTTTCTCAATTCACAAAACAAACTAAATTTGCTTTGGTGTTCTTACCTGACTTGTTTCTTGTGAAGAAAATCCAAACGGGAACGACAATTCTTAAGTGCCCCTGTGTCGACGGTGTCTACGTCTGGCCGTCATCTCCGCCGACCGTCAATAATATCCATCTGTCCTCCTCTGCAACCTGGTACCACAAATTAGGCCACCCTTCCTCTACAATTTTCAAGTTCATCCAAAAGCAATTTAGTTTAGGGACTTCTGATTTTTTGTAATCAGATTGCACCTCGTGTCAAATAAACAAGAGCCACAAGCTCCCCTTTCATGAATCCAGTCTTGTGTTGTAATCCCCTGATTTTTCAGAAATTTTTAATTTGGATTTTTCACAATTTTCTGTAATTTTTAGAATTTTCAAGAATTTATTTTAGATTCAAATATAATTAAAAATATCCCAAACTTTTATTTTATGTTCTAAATAATAAAATATATTTTCTAGAAGTTTTTGGGAATTTTCTGAGTATTTTTAGTATTTATTGGGAGTTATTTAGGCTAATAACTAATTTTTAGGACTTGTAGAATTTATGGTGCAAGCTCAGGAATATAAAATGGACCCAGGTTATTTTCTAAGGTTTATAATATTATTATATATTTTCTGAAATTATTTCAGAATTTGTGGAATAATGTTAGTATTTTTTTTTTGTTTTATGGCAAAACTAATTTTTAGAGCTTCTCCTAATTATAGTAGGAAATCTATGAATATAAAATTATCCCAAATATTTTTCTAAGGTTTTTTGGTTCAAAATATATTTTCTGTAATTTTTTCAGATTTTTATGATTATTTTTAATGTTTATTTTGAGTTATTTAGATTTAAAACGACTTAAATAATGTTTTGATAAAGGCAAATCAAAAATAAATAATATAAATAAAATCATTCAATCAGATTCTGACACATGTCAGCCTATAGATATCCATTCAGCCGCAGGTACATCTATATATATATATATATATATATATATATATATATATATATATATATATATATATATATATATATATATATATATATATATATATAATATAATAACCCTAATTATCTTATTATTTTAGAGAGAGAGAGATTTGGGAGAATTGTCATCTAGGGTTTCTTCATCTTCCAGAAGACATTGCGCATAGCTCCGGACTCCAAACGAGGCCTAGTTTCTTGCGTTAGAACGATATTGAGGTTAGCTTTCTGATTATATAATTTTTTTTACAAAATTATTAGTATTAAATTCTGGAAAATTCGTAGAGCACAGCATGTCCAAAAATAGACGTGTTTCGATGTTTTCGCAATTTCGGGAGAACCCGGAATCAGAATCACGAACCGTTTAAAGTTTTGGAAATCTAATGTCGAGATCATCGACATATATTTTTCCAGAATTTAATTTGAAGTATTTACATACTGTTAATTCTGTAGAACTTCTAGGTTAGAATTTAACCATCGGTGCACAATACAAAATTTGTATGTGCCATAATTCCCAAACGAATTTGAATTCGGACGAGCCGTAAATTTTAGTATATTTTTGATGCTGAAATCTACAGGAAATCATGCATGAAAGTCGAGTTTGTGTCGGTTGACTTTTTGGTCAACAGATCGCCTCGATTTGCGTGCCATGAGTCTCGAGTTGATAAAATTCAGTTTCTTTGGACAAAATTTAGGAATTTACATAAAAATCAGAATAATAAGATTAAAATAGGATTTTAGAGTAATTATTCCAGAATTAAATAAATTAAAATAAATTATCTTTTGACGTGATAAATTTGTAATACATAGGCTATTTGGACTGTGACTTGGACTCTGATTCATACCAGCAACAGGACCCCAGGCAAGTGTACCTTGCCAAACTCTGCAGTATTGTTATATATTTTCCTTGCTTTATTATATTGCTGTGCATGCTTAACCTAGGGCCGTGTGACGTACTTAGCGTCCGATTATAGTCGGGTGCCAACACCGTACGCAGAGTTGTGTATTGTCATCTAGACATGGATATTTGTGACCCTCTTTATTCTCGTATTTGTCCTATCAAGTACACTATAACCCAGGACACTTGACACTATTCATGAGACAGAATCTTCCTGAGATATTCATGGTGATTCTGTGTAGGATACATGTTTTATGACATAGACATCATATTCATAGATATTAGATGACTTGCTGCATTAGATATGATCGTGCGTGACATGGACATGGTGCATCATGGACATGAGACGTGTGATTACATTGGGTGGGGAGAGACACACAGGCTACAGGCTGAGTTTATATATATATATAAAACATAGTAAACACATAGTAAACACATAGTAAAATACATAGTAAACACTGCTAACGGCTCCAAGACACAGAGCTTGTAGTGGTCTCAGCCTGAGTTTAGTGATGCTCTCAAATTGCATTTTCACATAGATGGTTATATAGTTTACCCTATTTATTTTATTTACTATTACACTGCATTTTGGCATGTCGATTTATGTACCTTGTTATGTCCCCTGAGGACCTGGATACCGGACTTTGTCCCCAGGACTAGCAGACGAGATCGACCCCGAGTTACACGGGACAGGAGCATTAGCAGAAGATGGAGCAGGAGCAGACACTAGAGCAGTACCAGATCCAGTAGACGATTGATCCCCGAGGGTATCATCTGGGTATAGGCTTTCCCCATACTCGGTATTTGCTGTGGTTATCTTTATTCTTGTATCTTGACAGATGTATCAGACTCATTATCGGGTTATTTTCCCGAGTTTATATCATATTGAGATTGATCTTGCTTTATGATTCTGATATTGTTGTATTCATTTCTGTGGATGAGATTAGTATATCTAGACCATTATTATTGTATTACAGCTTAAGTACGCCCCGATGGATCCATTAAATTGGGTTTGTCCATCGGTGTGTGCTGCTGGCCATTGCCACGTGTCTAGTCCCTCGATATTTTGGGACTGGGGCGTGACATGGTTTTTGTGGTGGCCCATGCAGGTCGACGACTAAATTGTTCGATTTCAACTTAGGAACCGAGCAAGCCTGCAATAAGGATAGGATAAGTTTTTGGATCTCATCCACTTGCTCGAATCGTTCTTGACATCTATATCGGATTCGAATTAATTTCTTGACTTGCATCCTGCCTTGATTTTCGTGCGCCTCTTATTGTTTATTTTGGGTTTTACTCTAAACTTTTTATTATGTGATTGGTAATTAGAACTTGACAGTTTGAGTTAATCTTATAGATGGTGACCTAATGATTACCCCTTAGCTTTGAACCGCGTAATTAGTACCCCACCTCGATACAAGTTATCTTTCCTTTCCCTTGAGACTAGTAACCTGTCCATTCTCACTATTGACACATGACCTATGAGCACTATGATTAAGACTTAAGATGACCATTACTTACGTAATACCATAGGAGACCCTAATAAGAGTTCTGTTTTATTTAGATGTGCAAGGTTATTTTGCAGGACCCTCTTAAGACTGTCACAGTATTAGTTTAATTCTTATAAGTTGGGTAGTATGCCTCACAACATAGTACCACCTAGCCCTATTGATGAAGTGACTTAGGATGACACAACTTTAGACTTGCATAAGACGACAGTATTTATTCAGACGATAGAATTTAGAGGTCCTTGCCCCCATTTGGTCGACTAGCGACATAGACAAGGAGTTGTATGATAACTGTAGAGATTATAGAGTCTTTTATTATTGTTGCTTATTTTGTTTCTGTTTGTGAACTCGAATTGATTTGTACCTCCTTTCATCATCATCTAGTGTACTTATAATTTTTGTACTACCTTGACTTATGCTGCTATATTATAGCCTAGTTTTTGCAAGCTTATTCTTTATCAAGCTTGTTCATGACATATGTGTTATTGGGGCCTGATCAACCCCACTAATACAATTGTCTATTCAGAATCAATGTATTATGGTCTGATCAACCTTAGTGCATTTTGGTTCGCTCTTCACACGACTACTTTACGTGGATTGAGATATATAGTTGACTAGTAGACGCCTGTACTTACCCTCTAGATATGTCTGAGCAGATCGTATCGGTTACATAACTGTACTAATACGAGCATGCAAACAAAGGATTACCAAAATAGGATTTCAATCCACAACTGCTTTGACAATTCCCAATTGAATTCTTTAAACGCCTTGATCTCAATACTTCTATTCTATTACGCTGCCCTTGAACTCTTTATTATTGGTCTCCGTCTTCCCTTATTTCGGAAAGACGAAACATCGTGCTTGGTATAAATTGATACACAGAGAATACTAGATATACCCCATAGGCCGATCACATACTTGAGGATTATTCTTCGTAATTAAGGACATATCATATATGATATGATCGGCATTGAAGTTCGAGGATTGAATGACATGAGTAAACATATTAAGGAATATTCTCTTAAGGTATATAGCCTTATGTGATAGATGGGTAAATTCTAAGTTGGGTAGTAGTGCATTGTCAACTCGAGAGAAATTTCTTTTAGATTGTGATCGAGTAAGATTAAATTGGGAGAGGTTCAAGCCATTTTAATTTTGAGAATTTTAGAAGAATGACTAAGATGATGAGGATTAATGAATTGATATTGAGGACCCAATATTTATACCTTAAGTACATGATTTAAACAATGAAGGTAAAATCATCAACTTGAAATTTAGAGGATAAAAAGATGAAATTTCAGACTTGAACAATGGTGGACTGCATTTTAATTTTTTTTTCAAGTTGATGATTTGAGTTAAAATAAAAAACTTGATGGTTGGACTACCTATTTGAAATATTAAGGATGTGAATGGAATTTAAGAAGTTGAAGCATACAAAAACTTATAAGTGAAAATAGGAATAATAATGGACTCGAATTACTTCTAGAGGAGATTATGATAATTGGAGATCGTGAGGTAAAATTGATATGCGTATTTAAATCTTGAAGATGATATATGGATTTAATTTAAATTTGGATATGGATAATTTGAAAAAGCGAGAAGAGATAACCATAGGTTGAATTTGATTGGATCAGTGGTCATCTTAACCTAGAAGTGATTACAATGGATATGATTAGTATTTTAATTATCGCAAGGAGATTGCGATTGACTTGCCTTATGTACACGAAGGATTAACAAATTATGCCTTATTTTAATTTTGAGGACGACATTGTCTTAAGTTGGCTGGATTGTGAAACCCCCTCACCTAAGAAGTAGACCTACTTGGCTTAGATAGTGAGACTAAGGCTAGCTCGAATCCACTTAGGAATAGAACACGACATTTTTCATTTAGTTTTATAACATGGTATCCCTCGGCGCGCCTTACCATTGCTTCGATAATTGGAGCACTTCCCTAGTCACTGTCTTCCTACAAATTCCACACCTTGTCCTAGACATGCCCATCCTCCAATTTTCATCTTTGTGTAATGTTTCAATTGTTGGGTGCTTTTATGCAAAAGAGCATTTAGGTGTCCACACTATTGGACATGACACACGAAGAAACCTATTTTCACTCATGTGAATTTCTCCCATGATTTTCGGAATGTGCAACGTGCAACATCGTCCACTCCGTTAAACCTAGCCTTGCATTTTAACCAATACAAATCTTAGACCATCCTTGACTTCTACCATGGCTTAATTTTAATTTCGAGGACGAAATTTTTATAAGTTGGGTAGATTGTAACCCCCTGATTTTTCAGAAAATTTTAATTTGGATTTTTCACAATTTTCTGTAATTTTTAGAATTTTCAAGAATTTATTTTAGATTCAAATATAATTAAAAATATTCCAAACTTTTATTTTATGTTCTAAATAATAAAATATATTTTCTAGAAGTTTTTGGGAATTTTCTGAGTATTTTTAGTATTTATTGGGAGTTATTTAGGCTAATAACTAATTTTTAGGACTTGTAGAATTTATGGTGCAAGCTCAGGAATATAAAATGGACCCACGTTATTTTCTAAGGTTTATAATATTATTATATATTTTCTGGAATTATTTCAGAATTTGTGGAATAATGTTAGTATTTATTTTTAGTTTTATGGTAAAACTAATTTTTAGAGCTTCTCCTAATTATAGTAGGAAATCTATGAATATAAAATTATCCCAAATATTTTTCTAAGGTTTTTTGGTTCAAAATATATTTTCTGTAATTTTTTCAGATTTTTATGATTATTTTTAATGTTTATTTTGAGTTATTTAGATTTAAAATGACTTAAATAATGTTTTGATAAAGGCAAATCAAAAATAAATAATATAAATAAAATCATTCAATCAGATTCTGACACATGTCAGACTATAGATATCCATTCAGCCGCAGGTACATATATATATATATATATATATATATATATATATATATATATATATATATATATATATATATATATATATATAATATAATAACCCTAATTATCTTATTATTTTAGAGAGAGAGAGATTTGGGAGAATTGTCATCTAGGGTTTCTTCATCTTCCAGAAGACATTGCGCATAGCTCCGGACTCCAAACGAGGCCTAGTTTCTTGCGTTAGAACGATATTGAGGTTAGCTTTCTGATTATATAATTTTTTTTACAAAATTATTAGTATTAAATTCTAGAAAATTCGTAGAGCACAGCATGTCCAAAAATAGACGTGTTTCGATATTTTCGCAATTTCGGGAGAACACGGAATCAGAATCACGAACCGTTTAAAGTTTCGGAAATCTAATGTCGAGATCATCGACATATATTTTTCCAGAATTTAATTTGAAGTATTTACATACTGTTAATTCTGTAGAACTTCTAGGTTAGAATTTAACCATCGGTGCACAATACAAAATTTGTATGTGCCATAATTCCCAAACGAATTTGAATTCGGACGAGGCGTAAATTCTAGTATATTTTTGATGCTGAAATCTACAGGAAATCATGCATGAAAGTCGAGTTTGTGTCGGTTGACTTTTTGGTCAACAGATCGCCTCGATTTGCGTGCCATGAGTCTCGAGTTGATAAAATTCAGTTTCTTTGGACAAAATTTAGGAATTTACATAAAAATCAGAATAATAAGATTAAATAGGATTTTAGAGTAATTATTCCAGAATTAAATAAATTAAAATAAATTATCTTTTGACGTGATAAATTTGTAATACATAGGCTATTTGGACTGTGACTTGGACTCTGATTCATACCAGCAACAGGACCCCAGGCAAGTGTACCTTGCCAAACTCTGCAGTATTGTTATATATTTTCCTTGCTTTATTATATTACTGTGCATGCTTAACCTAGGGCCGTGTGACGTACTTAGCGTCCGATTACAGTCGGGTGCCAACACCGTACGCAGAGTTGTGTATTGTCATCTAGACATAGATATTTGTGACCCTCTTTATTCTCGTATTTGTCCTATCAAGTACACTATAACCCAGGACACTTGACACTATTCATGAGACAGAATCTTCCTGAGATATTCATGGTGATTCTGTGTAGGATACATGTTTTATGACATAGACATCATATTCATAGATATTAGATGACTTGCTGCATTAGATATGATCGTGCGTGACATGGACATGGTGCATCATGGACATGAGACGTGTGATTACATTGGGTGGGGAGAGACACACAGGCTACAGGCTGAGTTTATATATATATATAAAACATAGTAAACACATAGTAAACACATAGTAAAATACATAGTAAACACTGCTAACGGCTCCAAGACACAGAGCTTGTAGTGGTCTCAGCCTGAGTTTAGTGATGCTCTCAAATTGCATTTTCACATAGATGGTTATATAGTTTACCCTATTTATTTTATTTACTATTACACTGCATTTTGGCATGTCGATTTATGTACCTTGTTATGTCCCCTGAGGACCTGGATACCGGACTTTGTCCCCAGGACTAGCAGACGAGATCGACCCCGAGTTACACGGGACAGGAGCATTAGCAGAAGATGGAGCAGGAGCAGACACTGGAGCAGTACCAGATCCAGTAGATGATTGATCCCCGAGGGTATCATCTGGGTATAGGCTTTCCCCATACTCGGTATTTGCTGTGGTTATCTTTATTCTTGTATCTTGACAGATGTATCAGACTCATTATCGGGTTATTTTCCCGAGTTTATATCATATTGAGATTGATCTTGCTTTATGATTCTGATATTGTTGTATTCATTTCTGTGGATGAGATTAGTATATCTAGACCATTATTATTGTATTACAGCTTAAGTACGTCCCGATGGATCCATTAAATTGGGTTTGTCCATCGGTGTGTGCTGCTGGCCATTGCCACGTGTCTAGTCCCTCGATATTTTGGGACTGGGGCGTGACATGTGTCCACACACCCTTTGGAAATTATATTTTCTGATATTTGGCCATCTCCTGTTATGTCTTATGATGGTCTTAAATATTACTATATTTTTATTGACCACTTTACAAGATATATTTGGCTTTATCCGCTCAAACAAAAATCTGACACACCATCTGTTGTCATTAAATTTAAATCCCTAGTTGAAAATTATTTCAAACTGTAAAATATTTTAGAGTAATTGTTATATTTTTTATTGATAATCTCTTGGCTATTTATAGCCTTACAACCCTTCATCTTATATTAATACCACATGAAAGCCCCCAGTAGAATATTCTAATATCCCAACAAATATACCAAGAATATTCTAATATACCAACAAATATACCAAGAATATTCTAATATACCAACACTCCTCCTCAAGATGGACGAAAGATATTCACTAAGCCCATCTTGTCACATCCTCTAATTATATCTACAGAGCTAAGTCCCTTGATCATACTGTCTGCTACCTGCACCTTGGTTGGAACATAACCTAGCTCCAGTAGTCCACGGTCCAACTTCTCCTTGATGAAGAACCTATCGATCTTGATGTGTTTGGACCTGTCATGCTGAACTGGATTGTGGGCGATACTGATGGCTGACTGGTTGTCATACAACAACTTCATCTTGGCTCATTGATCCAACAGCTCCACCAGCATACTCTTCAGCCATAGCAGCTCTGCTCCTAAGGCCATAGCTATGTACTCCGCTTCAGCTGTTGATCTGGCCACCACCGACTGCTTCTTACTCCTCCAAGAGACCAACTTGGCTCCTACAAATATGCAGTAGCCTGAGGTAGACCTCCTGTCATTAGTACAACTAGCCCAGTCAGAGTTACAATAGCCCTCGATGCTCAAGTGATCATTCTTCCTAAATATCAACTCCTTTCCGGGGGCACCCTTCAAGTATCTCAGAATCTGGTATACTGCGTCCATATGATCCTTCATTGGGTCATGCATGTAGCGGCTCACCACACTCACTACAAAGCAGATATCAGGACATGTGTGGCTCAAATAGATCAACTTGTCCACCAGTCTCTGGTATCTGTCTCGGTCAACTAGTTCTCCAGCCTCAGCATACAGCTTGAACCCCTGGTTGATCGGTATCACTGTATGTCTGCATCCCAATATCCCTGTCTCTGTGAGAAGGTCCAGCGCATACTTCCTCTGAGAAAGAACAATCCCCTCTGCTTCTCGAGCAATCTCAATCCCAAGAAAGTACCGAAGAAGGCCAAGGTCCTTCACCTCGAACTCCTTACCAAGCTTTCCCTTGAGTCGGACAATCTCCTGCTCATCATCTCCTGTGATAATCATATCGTTCACATACACCACAAGCATGGTGATGTGGCCTCCACTCCGACGGAAGAACACAGTATGATCAACATTGATCTGCTGATATCCCATCCCTATCATCGCCCTCCTAAAATTGTCAAACCACGCTCGAGGAGACTGATTCAGCCCATATAGGGACTTCTTCAACCTGCAAACCTTGTCCACTGTCTTATCGGTACAGAATTATGATGTTATCTCCATGTACACTTCCTCCACTAGATCCCCATGAAGAAACACATTCTTCACATCCAGTTGGTGTAGCTTCCATCCACCATTCACTGCCAAAGAAATCAGGGTCCTGACGGTGCTCATCTTCGCCACTGGTGCAAAGGTCTCATCATAGTCAATGCCGTACGTCTGACTGCATCCTTTTGCCACCAGTCGAGCCTTGTAGCCCTCTACTTTTTCATCTGGGTTCTTTTTCACAGTAAAGACCCACTTGCATCCAACTGCCCTTTTCCCTCTGACAGTTTTATCAGTTCCCAAGTGTGGTTCTTCTCAAGAGCGCCTAACTCCTCGTGCATCGCCGCTTTCCACTTTGGATCGTTCTTGGCAATCTGCCAATTGTTAGGTACATTAATACTATCCAAAGATGCAATGAATGTCCCATGAGAAGAAGAGATGTTATTATATGAAATAACCGGAGCAAGGTCCCAACCATATCTATAAGGAGAATTTTTCGTATTGTTGCGAGTGGTCCTCCGTACTAATAATGGTGTGGGAGGAGTAGGAAGAATGATATCACCTGAAGGAGAATCTGGTGGTGGTGGTGTAGGTGCCTCAGGAGTTGAAACGGATGCAGGCAAGGGACTTGGCACTGGCACTATAGTTACTGATCCTGTAGTTTCCTTCCCTTTACTGCTGCAAGTAAGTAACCCCCCCTGATCCGTGGGCCTAACACCTCTCATCGCCTCCCTCTGTTCATCTTCACTCTTCTGCTCCTCCTTAAATGTTCCTCCATGCCATACTCCTAAATCGGTCACCACACTCTCACCAATCTTCCTCTCTCGCCTCATACTCTTAGTATCAGGTGAGTTGCTCATGAATGAGGTTCCCTCCTGACGGTAGTATGGCTCAAACTCCCTGAAGTGAACATCCATGCTCACAAACTTCTTCTTTTCTACTGGGCTCCAGCACACGTACCCCTTTTGAGTCGCCGAATAGCCCACGAATACACACTTGACTGCTCTGGGATCAAGTTTTCCAACAGACGGTCTGTTGTCCTTCACAAAACATATGCAGCCAAACACCTTTAGTGGGAGTATCTATGTCACGCCCCAGTCCCAAAATACACGAGACCAGGCCACGTAGCAATGGCCAGCTAATACGACTCCGAAGAATTTTTTTAATTTAATGGATCCGACGAAGCGTACTACGCTGTCCTAAAATACTATCAAGTCTAATATGCTAACAAGAAATATATAAACAACTAATCTCATCCACAGAAATAATATAATAATGACTGAAGCAAGTGCTGGTAAATGAAATACAAAGAGTCTGAATATCCATAATACATCTGGAATAGTCTGATGGGGACAAACCCACTGAAATACAGCAATGGAATAAAAGTACAGAAAGTAGTAAGATAACTAGACTAGATCATCAACTAGCTAGATAAAGATACTCTAGTCCAAAGCAGCAATGTACCCCAAATCACGGAAACTCCTCAGAAAATGCCTCAAAGTCCTCAGCCACGAATCCGATCTCCACTCATGCTCCTTAGATGGTCGAGTACAAGTGCTCGTCCGGATCTGGAAAGAAACCAGGTCCTCAAAGGGACATAACAAGATACAAAAAGTACATGCCATAAAGTAAATACTGTGTAAAATCGAGGGTGAACTAACCAGCTAAGTGAAATGCACTTGAAGACAACATTGGTACGTATGGGTAGGTAAAAGGTATAAAGCGTAGCGTCAAGCCAGAGGCTATGTATCTGGCATTAGTTGTAAACTGGATGCCAGAAGTATATGCTGACTACATCACCGATCATGATAGCGCGCAGCTAGTAACCTCTGCCAGATGTATCGACAAGCATATAGGCCTATAACCGGGTAGCACATAGCCCATAACCGGGTAACACATAGCCCATAACTGGGTAACACTGAGGCTCACGACCCCGTAGTTTACTCTGAAACTACGAGAGCCAAATGTTTGTCCCATACGCCTACTAATTGTCTTCCCCACCCAATGTCAATGTGCAAGTCGCGAATACGAAATGGACATCTCGTACTATAATACAAGTCACTAAAAAAATATATAACTATGCTAAATACCGTCACATATGTTGCTCACACCGATGGCCAGTCAAGTATGAAGCTCGCGTCCCTACATGAACTCACTTTGTGACGTGCAATGATACGTGACAAGGCCCAGGGAGTCATAGTGATAACTCCTCAACTTTAGGTGCGTCCACTAGACACTAGGTCAAACACAGATCCTAACGTCAACGCCTTCGTCGACTGCACCCGAGTCATTCTCAGACACGCACAGTTATATAATATTAAAGCAATAAACATGCAAACTATAATAACTGAATTTAAACAATACAACAAGCCAAGGTATACTTGACTGGAACTCCGATGTGAACAAGTAAGGATCCGGAACCCGCAGCCAAGGTAGAACCGTCTTGGGTGCCTATGAATATATAACAATAAATATCAATCACTACATTACACTACGCTAAGCATCCTCAAGAGTTCAACATACGCAACGTCATGAGTCACGTAGAGTCTAGACCAAACAAGTGTTCTAACTAAGTAGGTTGGCTAATGTTGACTAGTCAAAGACCAATGAAGTATGTGTACACTTAGTCTACTAGTCACACAACATCTACCACTCCTCTAAATGTGTAATTTTCCATATATCATAACCATGGTCATATTAGGGTTTGTGAGGTTGCTAAGTTGCATCTCAAACACATGGGTACTAGGTGTTATCCCTCTAGGTTCTTCTTGTACTAGTATATAAAAATGGTCTTCTAACATTTGTACAAGTCAAAGTCGCTAACTATCTACTAGTAAGTGTTTATAACTCAAAGTGTCATGTGCACTAATTACTAGGTTAGGGTGTCTCATTTATCAACAAGACACTCTATAAGGTATAAATCATCATCATTAACCCTATTTTCTCTAAACTTGCAACACAACAACAAGTGCACATAACCATAACAATTTATATCTATTCTAACTTGTTACACTAGTATGACAACATTTCAAACTCTCATTCTATACATATGCCCAATAAATACTACACAAATGTCATTCCTAACATGGTCTAAATCATTCTCAAGCATTGCACTATTCATATATCAAACTAGTGTATAACCTGAGCAACATTCACACCCACTAGTATAACACTTAACCCACCTAAATCATGCAATAATATAACACTTAAACATCATTCTAACTAATAATTATTTTCTGAAATGTATATAAAATGGAGTTAGTAGGGAGGTTAAATAGGTTATAATCATGGTATTATATATATTAGAACCTAAACATCATCACAACTCATCTAGGTATTATATCCTCCATTAATATTGTATTAAAACATATTTTAATACATGTAAATACTCAACTCTCTTTCCTACTACATGCTGAATTTTTCTAACTCACACAACATTAGACAAAAGTAGTTCACTCTCATTCACAACACACATTCAAATCTCATAGCATATGAACCTATCATTTAACACTTAAAATCTGAGAATAACAAGTCTTAAATATGAGTTCTAAAACATATTTAAAGGGTGTTTTACCATGGGTTACAAAGGTATGTGCTCATGTGTTCATGGGTGTTCCAAGTTAAGAATGGAAAGATGATGAAGGACATGGAGAAAGAAAAACAAGAATGAAACTCATATATATATATATATATATATATATATATATATATATATAAAGAAGAACAAGATGAAGAATAAGGGGAAGAAGAGAGTATCAAGTCACTTGAATGGATGGAGGGAGGTGCTCGGTCGGGGGGGGGGGTCGGCCGGCCGCCAGCGGGCTGCTGTGCCACCGGGAGGGAGGTGGTCCGGCGGGGAGGAGGTAGACAGGACAGTGACGTCAATGGTGGTGGTGAAGGTGGTGGTTCACGGTGGTGATAGGGGTGGTGGCCGAATGTGTATGAGGGAAGAGAGATAGTATGTTGAGGGAGGGAGAGGATAAGTTAATAAATGAAGGAGAGAGAGCGAGAGAGAGAGTATTTAATAAGGGGAGAGAAAGGGTGCTTGGGGATTAGGGCCGGCTAGGTTCCCAATGTAGTGTAGTTTGTCATGAAGGAAATGGGTGGTGGAGATGTGTTAGAATTTGAATGGAGGGTGAGGATTTAAAATGAGCATAGTACCATACAAAAGAGGGAGGGGATGCACATGAACGGTCAAGGCACTTCAAATGGGGTGTTCTTAATTTTGTTCCAACTAATAGGAGGTGGACACATGGTTAATTATTTGCACAAAGGTCTCCAATAGTTTAGGACTTGCACAAATAAGGAAATTGGATTTGATGTGGAAAAAAACCATGTTTGGTGTGTTGTAGTGAAAAAAATTTGTGTGTGGTATTTTGTATGAACCATGAGGGTGTGAATGGGGGTTTGGGTTGGTGTTGGATCTAGTTTTGGGTTAGGTTGAGTCATTGCACCAAATTAGTTAAAATTAGTGTCAATGGTGTTCTTTAATTAATTGGAAGTGCATAGGATTTGAATTGGGTGTGACACAAGTGTCATGGACGTAGTAGACTCGGAATAGATTATTGTCATAAATTTTTTTGCAAGAAGATGGTCGAGGTTATGTCTCCAATTTCGATTGGAACAGACAAAGATGCAAAGTTTGGATTTATTTGGATTTAAAATTAGATATTTTGTAACGAATATTATGCGACTAAAATGAAGCACAAGAGAGGGTATTTATGAGTGACACAAAGGTCAAAGGGAAGACTGGCATGTCTAGGTTAAGTGTAAAATTTGTTAGAAAGCAAAAGCTAGAGTAGCGCTCCAAGTATCGAAACAACGACAACGTACACCAAGTGAATTAAATTAAAAAAGGCAAATTAATAACTCCATTAACTAATTCAAAATAACCCTAAATGAATCCTAATCCTATATTTGGGCCAGGGGGTTTACAATCCCACTATTATTTCCTTGCAATATCTCATATGGAGACTTTCATCCAGTACCTTCGAGGGCATCCTGTTGATCAATCGAGCTGCTGGAAACACTGCATGCCCCCACAGACTCTATGGAACATTCATGGCGATCATGATGCTCCTTGCCACCTCCAGAAGGTGTTTGTTCTTCCTTTCTGTCACTCCATTCCATGCTGGTATGTATGCACAGGCGGTCTGATGTTGTATCCCTTGGGCTGACATGTATTCCTCAAGTGCTTTGTTGGTATACTCTGTTCCATTGTCAGACCTTAGTACATTCACCACTGCTTTGTACTGAGTCTGGACATGTTAATGAAAGTCTCAAAAACGTGCAAAGACCTCACTCTTATTCTTCATCAAATACAGCCAAGTAACACAAGAGGAACAATCAATAAAAGAGACGAAATACTTGTAACCATTCATAGTAGTTATGGCGCACGACCCCCAGACATAAAAATGTATAATATAAAAAACAGAAGAGCTCATATGGCCCGCACCAACATATGAGCTCATAGTAAGTTTGCCTAAATCACATGCATCACATACTAGTTTCTCCTTATTTTTTTTCTCATAAATAGATGGATACAACCTACTCAAAATACCAAAAAAGGAGTGCCCCAACCGCCTGTGATGGAGTATCAGTTCCTCGGCACTCATCTTTGGTCCTCCCATTCCTGCCCTTTCTGCCACAAACACCAATGTCGAATCCAGTCATTCCCGATCCAGGTACCACAGCCCATCATGCCAAGTGCCAGTCCCAAGTCTTTGTCCCGTCTCCTTCTCCTGGAAGATCACCTTAGGAATATCAAAAGAGACGATGCATTTTAGTTGGAGGATTATAGAACTAATGGACAAAAGACTGACCGGAAAAGAACGAGCATGTAAAACATTGGATAATCTTACTGAACCTATACAATCGACAATACCCTTACCGACCACTGGCTGGAAAGTACCATCGGCTGTTTGAATGCTGTCTGTAGATGCTAGATGAGTGTAGGAAGAGAACTCACTAGCATTCCCTGTCACGTGTCGAGACGCACCCGAATCGATAATTCAGTCCGATAATCTAAGGGAAGACAAATGCAAGGGCGAGTGAGTCGTCAGTACCTTTCGATGGATAGGCATACATGGCAGCATTGCCTTTGGCGAAGAATAAGGTGCACGCCTCCTCAGTCCCACTCCTCCTGTCTCCATCGCTTGACGCTTTCTGTTTTCTCCTGAGTACTTTCAGCATGCCCAGTAGTGCCTGATCCTCCTCAGTATAGGCACTATTAGCTCCCTCCTCACATTTTTCTACCAGCAGGTTCGCCCGATAACCTCCTCGACCACCCCGTCGACCCCTATGATCACGGCCACGTCCTCCAAACTGTCCACACCCGCCACCTGAATCTCTCTCCTTGGGTGGTTTGGTGCAAGCATACCTAGATGGCCCACCTCCCCACAGTTGTAATACTGTCGGGGATCTCCCCTAGGTCCTGTGCCGCTTGAATTGGCAACCTCCAGTGTTGTCTTCACTTCTGGAGGGCCACCTGTCATTGCATATAGCTTGATACGAGTCTCCTCCTGGATCATGGCCGAGATAGCCTCCTCAAGTGTAGGAATCTTCGGTTGGGCTAGAAGTAGTGTTGTTTTCTGAGCAAACACTTCGGCCAGCCCCTTAAGAAACTTTATCGTCCTCTCCTGCAGATATACATGTCTCTCTTAACACTTCAGGTCCTCGCAGCTCGTCCGATATGAGAAGTGACCATAATCCAACACAGACGCTCCAACTCCGTGGCATACTCTTGTACATTCTTCTCTCCTTATACGGTGTCATTGATCTCTCCCTTGATCTGGAAAACCCTCAAGTTATTCTCCACACCATCGTAGGTTCTCCTCAACTTCTCCCACACGTCTTTCACCATCTCAAGGCCATCCACTGTGGCGATGATCGACTGGACTAAAGAATTGATGAGCCAAATATATATCACCATATGAGTGGACTTTCACTCGTCGCGTCCTGCCGAGCCCTCATCCGGCTCTGTCTTCTCTCATGACAAGAAACCCTCCTGGTTCTTCCCTGCGAGGGTTCTCCTCACCCGTCGTGACTAACTCAGGTAGGTGGCCGGTCCATCAAGCTTCAGATCGATGGATGGAAGCTCCAACTTCTCCAATATTCGTATCACGCTCACACCAGCCGACAGTTTCATCAGCTTCAACAACGTTGCGACCTCCGCAGAGTCCAACTTCTTAATAATTGTAGAAGCATGAAAAATACGCTGGGGAGTTATACGCGTAAAATCCACAACATGCAGGAAGCCCGCGTAAAACAGAGCTCCAGCACTGGGTGGCGTAATACATGACTTCAGAAGCCATTGGCGTACAACAGAGCTTCAACGCTATTCAGCGTAAAATGGCACTCCAGAACAACCCGCGTAAGCAGTACTTCCAAACTGCTTCGGCGTAAAAAGGTTGCTACATCGCCACTTCGGTGTAAAAACCTGTTTGCTTTTAATGCAGCGGAAAGTTGTACGAGGAACTCTTCGTATTCCTCGAATGAACCTGTCAGATGAAGCAGTGAACCTGACTCCTGACAAAGAGTACTGCACGACGATCGAGAGGACGGCTATAATGATGATTCTGCACATAGCCCCAGACTGTTGTTTAGTGACATAATCCTTGATATAAGACGTTGTTTACGCATTCAAGGAATATGCTGCCTATTCTACACAGGCAGAAATGAGCTTTTACGCTCAAGATGAGACAAAATCAGTTGCCACGTCAAAAGCTGCTCTTCGTACAGAACTCGAGGCATGTCTCTGCAGTTAATGCGCGAGATGGGGGCAGATCTCTGCATTTAATGTAACACCCCGTTCCGCTTTAGCGGACTGCCGTCTCAAACGGCAAAAGTGCAGTTGTCCCGACCCGCCTTGCCTCAAACGAGAAGCAAAGGATATCTAGACTTGTCCCTACAGGAATCCGGCATGGACTTTCAGAGGCTCGTCCGATGTATCGCTCTACCGAGGCGAATCATCGCTAAGGTGGGTGGCTACGGTGAACTTGTCTTTGCTTAGCCAGCACACATAAAATCTGGAATATTCATGCTAGTTGCTAGGTGAATCACCCCCTGCATGCTAATAAATCCAACGCACCTAGCTAAGGAAATAATCCCAACTTGTATTGCTTGCTAGAACATGGAAAATAAAATACTGCTTATATATGTTCAGACCCTCGCATGCTAAGTCCCTAACGGTTTCATCTCTCGGCTTACCTTCGGGTCCGAGCAAACGTGTTTACTTATGCCCCTTAGAAACGCATGCTTGTCTGCTTGAATGTTGCCTTATTTTCATCCAAACCCCGGAAGACTACTACGTAGTCGTTCCGTGCCTGAATGAACCTACAAGTATCCGGGACCGTTAGGTCAACCAAGGCAGCCCTGAACCAGGGGAATGCATCAAGGCAAAGTTAAGTCACCGTACAGAATCATGATTCAAGCACCTCTTGTACTCGTGCACTACTGTACTACTGTTCTACTGTACCACTGTACTCCTATTCTACAGTACTCGTGTACCTCGTGAAATTGGAAACTGACCCTGACCTGCATTTCGCGGACAACTCGAAAACGAGGCATAGTTCCACGGACGGTCTCCGGGGTACTGGGGCCGCTCCGATCCGGATGGAACTCCATTGTTTCAGCCAACTGTACTGGACGAGATAGTGTGCAGCGCCCACCGTTCTTTCGCTGCATACCATCCGCTCCATGGCTGAACTCTACTGTATAGTCTACTGTACTAAACGAGATGGCTTGTAGCACCACTGTACTTTCGTTGCAAACCATTCTCGTTTAAGACTAGTGTCCTTAATGGCTATGCCAGCGACTCATGTTCATATAGATAAGTCATCCTCGCTTAGCGGCTATCCGCGTACGAGTCACTGCATCGCATCAAATGAACAACTGAACACCTGAACGATCATGATAAAATGACCCTCGTGTTTGCATATGCTATGCCCCTGAATGCTTATACTTGTCCGTGCTTGAATTAACAATGTTTGCCTCAATGTTTGCCTTGGACAGGGAAGGAGATGGTAAGTTGGTAAGTCTCGCCGTGTTTTCTCTCATGTTGCACTGCGCACTGCCCGACACATTAGGCTATTCAAATATTGCATGAAACTGATCCTAAGGCAACTAGAAAGACAACTTAATAGTTGTGCACGGAACCTGTATTACGTGTTTGGATTTGTCGAGCGGGCGAGTAGCTTCCCCACCAGTGCATTCAATGTACTGATAATCCACCAGTTTTTATGCAGGGTGCGGGAGAACCTCGTTCGGTGCGGATGCCTCCTTCGTGCGTGCTAAGGCCAGGAGTTCCCTCTGAAGCCTTGCAACGGTGCGTCCAGAACAGAAGCACATATACAAGACATAATATTGGAACATAGCCCGAACTCGCCTGAACATCGCTTCTACAATCATTCCACAGTTGTAGCCACTTGGCACGCTTTTACTGTTTCAGAGAGAGAGGCTTGAGCGACTTGTAATCTCGGCTATATGCCGCCTGTAACACTTATTTATATCAATAAAAGAGTTGCTTTACTTCAAACTTGTGTTTCAAAGCTTCCGCTATATTGTCGACTCAGTGAACCTGTTACCGATCGCCTATGCGTTCATGACTCCGCTGCACTCGGACAATCTGTGTGACTCTGTGGCTTAGAACTCTTACCGCCAGCCAATGAACCCCGGCCTTGCACGGGCGTGGCTTACGCTCGTGAGGCATCACGCCCGGATGGGTCAAGCGATCGTTCCGCGAGAGCGCTGGCGAGGGTGATTCCTGCCTAGTGGGAACGGCCGATTAGCCTGCGGGAGATCAGGGCGTGACATAGTGGTATCAGAGCCTGGCTTCTACGCCTTTGGACTTCGATTCGATATCCCTGTTTCGAAAGCTCGTTCGTGGGTTATGTGCACGCTCTCTCTCAATGCCTCGATGGGATGTTCCAACAATAAGCCTAAATACTTTCAAAATGCGTTTTGAATGATATGATTGCTTGTCTGGTTGTATGCTGCGAGTGGCCTTTGTGCCAACCTGTGCGAACCCTTGAGAGTATCGCTAGTAGCTTGTCCGATTTTCACTAACTCTAAGTTTGGTTGAATGCATCTATTCGAGGGACGCCTTGAACTAGTGCACCATCCAAGACTTAAGAAAAGGTGAAACTCGAGTGCTGAGACTTCGCTATCACTAAGCTGGTTGACGTGCTCACACTAGAAATGCATGTCGAAGGTGCGCACGATCCAGTCTAAGCGATATGTTGATTCGAAGCTTGTGCAAGTGAACATCCAAATGAACAAGTATAACGACTTGTCTAGGATTGCCTCAACCCTAGATTACTGCTTGTCCTCAGTAAGTCTCGAGGACGAGACTTTTTCTGAGTTGGGTAGGATGTAACACCCCGTTCCGCTTTAGCGGACTACCGTCTCAAACGGCAAAAGTGCAGCTGTCCCGACCCGCCTTGCCTCAAACGAGAATCAAAGGATATCCAGACTTGTCCCTACAGGAATCCGGCTTGGACTTTCAGAGGCTCGTCCGACGTATCGCTCTACCGAGGCGAATCATCGCTAAGGTGGGTGGCTACGGTGAACTTGTCTTTGCTTAGCCAGCATACATAAAATCTGGAATATTCATGCTAGTCGCTAGGTGAATCACCCCCTGCATGCTAATAAATCCAACACACCTAGCTAAGGGAATAATCCCAACTTGTATTGCTTGCTAGAACATGAAAAATGAAATACTGCTTATATATGTTCAGACCCTCGCATGCTAAGTCCCTAACGGTTTCATCTCTCGGCTTACCTTCGGGTCCGAGCAAACGTGTTTACTTATGCCCCTTAGAAACGCATGCTTGTCTGCTTGAATGTTGCCTTGTTTTCATCCAAACCCCGGAAGACTACTACGTAGTCGTTCCGTGCCTGAATGAACCTGCAAGTATCCGGGACCGTTAGGTCAACCAAGGCAGCCCCGAACCAGGGGAATGCATCAAGGCAAAGTTAAGTCACCGTACAGAATCATGATTCAAGCACCTCATGTACTCGTGCACTACTGTACTACTGTTCTACTGTACCACTGTACTCCTGTTCTACAGTACTCGTGTACCTCGTGAAATTGGAAACTGACCCTGACCTGCATGTCGCGGACAACTCGGAAACGAGGCATAGTTCCACGGACGGTCTCCGGGGCACTGGGGCCGCTCCGATCCGGATGGAACTCCATTGTTTCAGCCAACTGTACTGGACGAGATAGTATGCAGCGCCCACCGTTCTTTCGCTGCAAACCATCCGCTCCATGGCTGAACTCTACTGTATAGTCTACTGTACTAAATGAGATGGCTTATAGCACCACTGTACTTTCGTTGCAAACCATTCTCGTTTAAAACTAGTGTCCTTAATGGCTATGCCAGCGACTCATGTTCATATAGATAAGTCATCCTCGCTTAGCGGCTATCCGCGTGCGAGTCACTGCATCGCATCAAATGAACAACTGAACACCTGAACGATCATGATAAAACGACCCTCGTGTTTGCATATGCTATGCCCCTGAATGCTTATACTTGTCCGTGCTTGAATTAACAATGTTTGCCTCAATGTTTGCCTTGGACAGGGAAGGAGATGGTAAGTTGGTAAGTCTCGCCGTGTTTTCTCTCATGTTGCACGGCGCACTGCCCGACACATTAGGCTATTCAAATATTGCATTAAACTGATCCTAAGGCAACTAGAAAGATAACTTAATAGTTGTGCACGGAACCTGTATTACGTGTTTGGATTTGTCGAGCGGGCGAGTAGCTTCCCCACCAGTGCATTCAATGTACTGATAATCCACCAGTTTTTATGCAGGGTGGGGAAGAACCTCGTTCGGTGCGGATGCCTCCTTCGTGCGTGCTAAGGCCAGAAGTTCCCTCTGAAGCCTTGCAACGGTGCGTCCGGAACAGAAGCACATATACAAGACATAATGTTGGAACATAGCCCGAACTCGCCTGAACATCGCTTCTACAATCATTCCACAGTTGTAGCCACTTTGCACGCTTTTACTGTTTCAGAGAGAGAGGCTTGAGCGACTTGTAATCTCGGCTATACGCCGCATGTAACACTTGTTTATATCAATAAAAGAGTTGCTTTACTTTAAACTTGTGTTTCAAAGCTTCCGCTATATTGTCGACTCAGTAAACCTGTTACCGATCGCCTATGCGTTCATGACTCCGCTGCACTCGGACAATCTGTGCGACTCTGTGGCTTACAACTCTTACCGCCAGCCAATGAACCCCGGCCTTGCACGGACGTGGCTTACGCTCGTGCGGCATCATGCCCGGATGGGTCAAGCGATTGTTCCGCGGGAGCGCTGGCGAGGGTGATTCCCGCCTAGTGGGAACGGCCGATTAGCCTGCGGGAGATCGGGGCGTGACATTTAATACGCGAGATTTGGTTCTACTTTCAATGACTGGGAGAGCTAAAATTAGAACTAATACGCTCACATCACCACCCCTGCATATTACGCCAACCATGCTATTTTCAGCTATAGGAGTACGTCGTATGCTATCTCCTCGAAATACGCCGACCTAGCTATTTTCAACTATAAGAGTACGCCGTATGCTATCTCCTCGAAATACGCCAACTCAGGCTATATTTGCAAAGGTGCGGATAAGGCTATTTAGCCCAGAATACGCTCAAGACCTCAGTCAAAGAAGGATAATTGGCTATCTTTACGCCGGTTACCTATCCATGCAGCATCAAGCTTTACGCAGAATTTGGCTTCTACGCCAACAAGACAGCTATTTGGCTTTTACGCCAACAAGACAGCTATTTGGCTTTTACGCCAACCAGACAGCTACTCGGCTTTTACGCCAACAAGATAACTATTTGGCTTTTACGCCAACATGACAGTTATTTGGCTTTTATGCCAACCTTCTCTACGCGAGGGACAGTTACCTACGTGGCTTGCATGCCGTGATCTTCGATGAGCGATTATACGCATTACCTCATAATGGGACATGCGTCACACGTCGATTCAGGAGATCATTCATACGTGGGTAGCAGTTATTATAACCGCCGCGTAAAAGGGGCAGCTCTCCCTGCTGTTCGGTTTCTAAGCCGACTGGTCAGTTACTGTGACCAAGCCCTATAAATAGAGACCTCCGATCACAGAGGTCCAGGGTCGAAGAGGTCAAAGATTTTCCAAGGTCGGGAAATTGAAGGTGGAGAGAATTCAAGAGTCACAGACAGAGGTCAAGGTCAAGAAAGCACCTATAGAGAGCTTTGGCAACGAGAGTTCAACCTTTCCTGCAGTCTTTGAAGCTTCTTTTCCTTCTTCTACAGCACTTCTTCGTCATCGTGTGGTCCAAGGGACAAAGTGATCGACCGTAGATCAGACTCCTATAGCAATATTTCTCCAGAATCAAATTTTTGTACTTAACATCCTCGTATGGGATTAATTGTACTTCTTTTTCTTGTTTGTAAACAAAGAAAGGGTTTCGTATAAACCTACTTTCATGTCTTTCGTTTATTATCAAACACAAGATGGCGACTCTGTTGGGGACCACTTTCTCATCTTACGAGAAAGCTATTGCTCAACATGATGTTGTATCCGTCGGATCAGCGAAGAAGACTCTGGTCATCCAATTTGACCAATCTGCTTATGAAGATATGCTTCGCGCAGAGGGTGGCTCTCGTTCCCTCTCTGTCAATGACAACAGGAAGTTACGTAAAGTATGGATGCCCCGGACATCCTCTACCCTTCCTGCAGGCTCTCTCTCTCCGACCAACAAGGTTGTGACAGCGCAACCTATACGCCCGGCGCGTAAAACTTTGTCTCCCGTCTGTGACGTGGCAGACAAAGCTTCTGGCAATGCCTTAGCGCCAATCCAGAAGTCTACACCGTGCCCTGCGCGTAAAATTCTGTCTCCCGTCTGTGACGTGGCAGACAAAGCTTCTGGCAATGCCTTAGCGCCAATCCAGAAGTCTACACCGCGCCCTGCGCGTAAAATTCTGTCTCCCGTCTGTGACGTGGCAGACAAAATTTTTGACAAGGCCTCTGTCACGTCCCGATCTCCCGCAGGCTATTTCGGCCGTTCCCGCTAGGCAGGAATCACCCTCGCCAGCGCTCCCGTGGAACGATCGCTTTGACCCATCCGGGCGTGATGCCGCACGAGCGTGAACCGCGCCCGTGCAAGGCCGTGATTCATTGGCTGGCGGCAAGAGTTCTAAGCCACAGAGTCGCACAGATTGTCCGAGTGCAGCGGAGTCATGAACGCATAGGCAATCGGTAACAGGTTCGTTGAGTTGACAATATAGCGAAAGCATTGAAACACAAGTTGAAGTAAAGCAAGCTCTTTTATTGATATGAACAAGTGTTACAGGCGGCGTATAGCCGGGATTACAAGTCGTTCAAGCCTCTCTCTCTGAAACATAAAGCGTGCCAAGTGGCTACAATTATGGAATAATTTTACAGGCGATGATCAGGCGAGTTCGGGCTATGTTCACAATATTATGTCTTGTATATGTGCTTCAGTTCCGGACGTACCGTTGCAAGGCTTCAGAGGAAACTCCTGGGCTTAGCACGCACGAAGGAGGCATCCGCACAGAACGAGGTTCTCCCGCACCCTGCATACAAACTGGTGGATTATCAGTACATTGAATGCACTGGTGGGGAAGCTACTCGCCCGCTTGACAAATCCAAACACGTTATACAGGTTTCGTGCACAACTATTAAGTTATTTTTCTAGTTGCCTTAGGATCAGTTTCATGCAAACATTGAATAGCCTATCGTGTCGGGCAGTGCACCGTGCGATGTTTGAGGAAACACGGTGAGACTTACCAACTTACCATTTCTCCTTCCCTGTCCAAGGCAAACATGATTAATTCAAGCACGGTAAGTATAAACATTCAGGAGGCATAGCAAATGCAAACACGAGGGTTCTTATAACATGATCGTTCATGTGTTATGTTATTCATTGATGCTATGCAATGACTCGCACGCGGATAGCCGCTAAACGAGGATGTCTTATCTATATGAACATAAGTCGCTGGCGTAGCCATTATGGACGGTTCACAGTCTCAAGACACAGAATGATATGCAACGCAGGTGGCGAGCCCCGCTGCATAACACCTTGCCCCATAACATACGACTGCTCATACGTCCCGTCCGGATCGGATCGGTCCCAGTGCCCCAGTGACCGTCCGCGGAACTCAACATAACATACCTTGTGCACAAGTTGTCCGCGACAATGCAGGTCAGGGTCTATCCTTTATCCATAGCTTGACATGATAATCATGAAACTTAAACTTATTCTGAACGAGCATATTGCTCCACGAGCTGGGATTCCATCAGTACATAATACGATCCTCGTTCAGATGCATACATAGCATGATTATCATTCAAGTGTGATTCACGTTCAGTATTCATTCTTGCTTAATGCATTCCCCTGGTTCGGGGATATGCCTTTGGTGACCTAATGGTCCCGGATACTTGCAGGTTCATTTGCACGGAAGGACTATTTGATAGTCTCCTGGCTAACAAGAATGCATGCACAATACAATCACGTTAAACATTCGTAAGCAGGCAAGCACGCGTTCTAAGGGACATAAGCAGACACGTTTGCTCGGACCCGAAGGTAAGCCGAGAGACGAAACCGTTAGGGGACTTAGCATGCGAGGGTCTGAATACAAGCAGTATTTCAATTTCCATGTTCTAGCATAAGCAATACAAGTTGGGATTATTACCTTAGCTAGGTGCGTTGGATTTATTAGCATGCAGGGGGTGAATCACCTAGCGACTAGCATGAATATTCCAGATTTTATGTGTGCTGGCTAAGCAAAGACAAGTTCACCGTAGCCACCCACCTTAGCGATGATTCGCCTTGGTAGAGCGATACGTCAAGCGAGCCTCTGAAAGCCTAAGCCGGATTCCTGTAGGGACAAGTCTGGATATCCTTTGCTTCTCGATCGAGGCAAAGCGGGTTGGGACAGTTGCACTTTTGCCGTTTGAGTCGGCAGTCCGCTAGAACGGAACGGGGTGTTACAGCCTCAGCGCCAATTCAGAAATTCCAAACGCGCCCCGCGCGTAAAACTTCATCTCCCATCTACGATGAGGCAGATGTTCCCTTCAAACACCGCAAGGGAAAACAAGTGGCAAACCTTCCAACCTCTAGGCTTTTACGCCACCAAGAGAGGAATTTGCCTGCTCTTCAGATTACGCGGGACGCTGGAGGCCGGTTGAGGACTTCCTCAGTTTTACGCCAACCCGTACAAAGCTCCGGATTACGCCAGGACAAGCCCCTCAGCATAAAGAAGACCCGGTTCATGGGAACATACGCTCCTCAGACGGATGACGGAGCGTACGCTACTCACATGGCTGAACTGTTGTATTCTTATGGCAGGAAAAGAGTTATGATTTCCAATCTCCATATCCCAACTGATGTAAAAAGGCAAAATAAACCTTCTTCTTCTTCTTCTTCTTCTTCTCCTGTTAATCCCCCTGACTTGCGTGATTTCCTAATCCAGAAGCGCAAAGACAGGGGATCTTCTAATATGTCTATTACATCCCCTAGGGAGCACTGTTGTAATAGTCATAAAGTTTTAGTTAACTACTGCTGCTCTAAGGCAAAACGGTCAGTTTTCGACCGGTTGAACTACTCTTTGCCTATACATAAAGAAGATCCGTCATTCGTATCAATGAACATGGCTTCACACATTCCTAGAGAAAGGTCAAGTTCAAGATGTCACCCCTCTAGAACTCCAAGCCAAAGGAGTTTTGACAGGCTCCTTGAGAATATTGAAGCATGTGTCTTTCGGAATACTTGCTCGAGGTCGCGACAATCGACTTCATATTCCTCCGATTCCGACACTGGGGGTCACCAGTTTCCTGAATGTGATACTGACAGTATGGACTCAATCTCCACAGAGGTCTATACTAATCCTTCAGTAGCACCCAGAGAAATGAGAGTTTATGCAATTGGAGATGAACATGAAGAGGCTTCCCCATCAGGGAGTACTGAGCAACGCATCGCTGTATTGGAAGCATCGCTGAAAGAGATGCATTCCATGATGGAGAATATGCACCAGATGATGGTTACTCAACATGCAGCGGCCATAGCTCAAGCATCAGTTCCTCCAACTCAACTGCGTGTGGGGGTGGACATGCCACCACCCAACACAAGTCAGGAGCCTGCTCCAAATCAAGAGTCAACGGCTCCTCCACCTCTGAACCCGGAGAATGTATTGCCTCCTGTTGGAGTTACAATACAACCGACCTCTCACCTCTCTGCGATCCCCTTCCCAGCTGAAGATCCTATTCAGGCAGTTCGGAAATTGAAAGCCCAATTTGATACCTTGAAGCATAAGGATCAACTCAAGAAGTTGGGCATCAACCAGCCTTACCCAGCCATCTGGGACGAGATCCCTTTCCCACCAAAATATAAACCACAGGCTATGGTTTTGTTTGAGGAAAAGACGTCACCAAGTCAGTACATGAACTACTTCAGCATGATGACGGTGTTGCTGCAAGGGAATGACGCCCTTCTCACCGGGTATTTAAGGGCTATTTGTCTGGAGTAGCCTACCAATGGTACCATAGTCTTGCGGACAACTGCATTACTTCTTTTGAAGACTTCAAGACTCTGTTCTTCGCTTTATTCTATGAAGGAGGGATGGACATGTCTATGTCCTCGCTCATCGAAGTGAAGCAGAAGGAGAAAGAGAACGTTCGTACTTTCATTGAACGTTTTCGTCGGGCCACTTTGCAGATGCCTCCCGGAGTTCCGGATTCAGCCTTGGTGGACATTTGCAGGAAGAATCTTCTTCCGCTGATCTCGGTGTTCACAGGACCATATCAGTTCCATGATTGGCCCTCGTTTATCATCTCAGCGGTAGCCGCTGAAGACAACAGTCGGAAGGCCCGCGATAATGGAATCATGATCTCTACCTCTGAAAGAGGGAAGATGTCATCCTCCAATAGCGACCATCCTCGTGGTTCCAAAGGAAAAGAAGCTCTGGCGATCAACACGTCTAGGCAACATACTCCTGGGGCTACGCAGACGAATCCTGGGACTTCCAGGCCTAAAGAATACTCTTTTGACGACGAGGATATTCCGAGCATATTCGATTGTCTGATCAAAAGTGGAAAGCTCACCCTCCTTGAGGTAAAGAGGCCCAATGAAGTCGGCAGTACCAATAACCCTAAGTACTGCATTTTCTACAGGTACATACATCACCCCACGAAGGCATGTTATGTACTGAAAAGGAAGATCCAGGAGTTGATCGACGCCAAGGCCATCACTCTCCGTAATAGCGAGAAGACGGTCACCGCCAACATGATCTCTCTCCAATTCGACAATCTGCCCCCTCAAGAAATCCCGGATGGTGTAGTACCTATTCCCCGGATAATGATGAGCATTGTTAATCTCCCTCCAGCCAGGGGTCAAAACCATGACTTGGTACCCCTAACTATCCAGCGTGGTGAGATTATGTGGGTTCATCCTGATCTGGTGTCTGAAATTGAGGAAGAGACTCAAGCTGCGAAGGCTAAGTCTAAAAAGAACTCAAGGCGCAAACCATGTCATATGGTTGCAATATCCCCGACATCAGATGAAGAGGCTTTGGCTACCGAAACCCGTTCAGGGAAAGCCTACCTCAAGGACTATGGAGGAAATCAGGAAGAAGCAACGACAGACGCCTCGGCTGCCAAACTTCCAGAACCCGAACCTGTCATACCAGAGGCAGGTCCTTCTAGACCAACTTAGGCGGACAAGGGCAAGCAGAAAGAAGTCCGTTTTGATAAACCTTTGAAGAATATTCAAAACAAAGGTTTGGAGAAACCATATAACTTCGATATCCTGGCCCAATTGGCTAATACTCCAGCCAGACTGTCCATTTTCGAGCTACTCAGGCTTTCCAAAGACACTCGTCAAGCCTTGAGTGAAGATTTAATGCAGGCGGATGTATGCTTGACTTAGCTTAAGTCCCCCGATAGAGAACCTGTGGCATGTCCTCAATGCCATAGTGTGATGGAGGTGGTCCCTAACATCACTTTCACTCAAGAGGACATGCTGTTGAAACATAACAAGCATGACAGACCCCTCTATTACACCGGATATGTCGGTTCCATGGAGGTAGACCGGATTCACATAGATCTGGGATCGTCGATCAGCATTATCCCTCATAGTCTGCTCAGACCGTTGAGGATTCCTACAAGCGAACTGACTTACACCACCACTACAATCGTGGGCTTTAACGCCTGGAAAAGCAAGCCGCTGGGGAAGATTCGGCTGAGGATCCAGATTGGTGACCTTAGATCAGTGGCTACCTGCTACGTCATCAATTCTGAGGTGTCCTACAATATTCTGTTGGACAGACCTTGGATCTACGATCACAACATTGTTTCGTCGACTCTACATCAATGCTTCAAATATGTAGACGTCCAAGGGACAGTAAAAATGGAGTTTGCTGACCTCAACCCGTTCAAAGGAGTAGAGTCTTACTATTCCGATGCCATATTGTACACCCAAGACTACATGAAGGAGGTGTCAGACAAGACGGAGGAGGGATCCCACCAGGAGCCAGGAGAACCATTTGCTGAGCAACCTCTGTCAATTCAGGTGAAAGGGCGGACTACCGGTCCGAAAGTCATGGAACCCATGGCTATCCACTTGAACCCAACCAAATTAGGAGGAGGAAGTGATCCCATACTGATCACTCTAAACCAGAAGCCTCTACCTTTGGTCATCAACCTTTGGCGCAACACACAGCCGACTGATGTAAATACAACCGGGAACGTGGTTTTTGACGATAATAAAGATTCTCTTTTTCAGTATTCTGACGCTCAATTTCTAGATCAGGAATCCTCCCCTCATAACGATATAGAGCCTATAGCACAAAATTCTTGGAAGCTATAAACTCCTATCATCTGTATGTGTGGGAGGTAGCGTCAACATCTAATGTCATCACGACATACGGGCCACATGAAGATTCGATCTTTATTATCCCGCCTACTCGTAACAATCAGCATCCAATAGTCTTCGGTCTCATGCGGAACAGACCGATTGTATAAGAAGATTCTTACTAGTCCGATGCTGGGAAAATACAGGTTCACATATATAGCCCACAGGCTTTGAAGATTATGCAAAGCATGGGTTATGACCTGAAGTCAGAGCCAGGCCTCAACTATGGAAAAGGCAGACGAATGCCGTTGCAGTGTGATCCCTACCATCAACGAACTCACTTCGGGTTAGGGTATACCATGTCTCTTGCAACTTCTGAGTCAAGTGAGGATACCATTTCCTCTTCTCAGGATGGTTCATCGTCCTCCGGTTCATGTGCCGATCCTGAACGAGTATTGTCAGCAAATACGGTATTAACAGATTCTCTCGAAGCAGACGAACAGGAATCTGAACCGTTTAAAAATGACTTATGGGCACATCAATTGGATACACAATGGGAATTCCGATTCGAGCAGAGAGAACCGCCCACTGAAGATAAAGTTATCCAGGTCGATGTTGGGGATGAATTTTCACCAAAGCCGATATTTATCAGTAACAATCTTTCCAAAGAAGAAAGGGAAGAGATGATCTAGCTGATAAAAGAATATATCGATGTCTTTGCGTGGAATTATGAGGATATGCCAGGTCTTGATCCAAAAGTGGCTACCCATAAGCTCAACATACTGCCCAATTCAAATCCTGTAAAGCAGCACCAACGCCGGTTCCGTCCGGATATGATGGATGCCATTGAAGCTGAAATCAAGAAGTTGGTAGGCTGCGGGTTCATCCGGGAAGAACAACATCCTGATTGGGTCGCCAATGTTGTCCCGGTCATAAAGAAAAGTGGGAAAGTTCGCATTTGCATCGACTTCCGAGATCTCAATGCCGCTTGCCCCAAGGATGAGTTCCCTCTTCCCATGACAGATGTCATGATCGACAATACCTGCGGTTTTGAGCGTATATCTTTCATGGACGGATTTTCAGGGTATAATCATATTAAGATGGATCCTGAAGACGAGAAGCATACCGCCTTCCGTACACCACTGGGGGTATATTGCTACACAGTCATGCCTTTTGGATTGAAGAATGTCGGGGCTACATATCAGCGAGCTATGAGTAACATATTCCATGAGCATCTATGCAAAAACAGTGGAGTGTTACGTAGACGACATCGCTGTCAAAATCTGCCTCAAGAGTACTCACATCCAAGACTTGAAGACAGTGCTCGAGTTGATGCGCCTACATCAACTCAAAATGAACCCTACAAAGTCCTTCCTTGGTGTATCCAGTGGCAAATTCCTAGGATTTGTCATTACCGCTAAAGGCATTCAAGTTGACCCTGATAAAGTAAAGGCTATCCTAGAAATGCGACCGCCCCGTAATCTGAGGGAACTCAGGGGATTTCAAGGTCGTCTAGCTTATATCAGGAGATTCATATCCAACCTTTCAAGGAGATGTCAACCTTTTTCCCGCCTGATGAAGAAAGGTGTGTCCTTCGTATGGGACGAAGCATGTCAGCAAGCGTTCAATGACATCAAACGCTATCTCACTAATCCTCCAGTTCTGGTGCCTTCCGTCATAGGAAGACCATTTTTGTTGTATGTTCGAGCAATGAATCATTCTTTTGGAGCTCTCCTCGCACAAAAGAACAATGAGGGTCATGAACAGGCTATCTATTACCTAAGCAGGATGATGGTCGGAGCTGAACACCGATACAATCCAGTGGAAAAAGAATGCTTGGCCCTAATGTTTGCCATTCAAAAGATGCGATATTACGTCACAGGCCAAACCATTCATATCATCTACAGAATCAATCCTCTTCGGGTACTGATGAACAAGCCGAGCGTTCTTAATTTCTGACTCGCGACTTGGGCGATGTTATTAACACCGTATGATATGGTGTACGTCCCTCAGAAGTCCATAAAGGGTCAGGCCTTAGCTAATTTCTTAGTTGCTCATCCAATTCCGGAAACCTCCAAACTATACGAGGACATCCCCAACGAAGTTGCAGAATATAACTCTGCAATGGAAGGTGATACATGGCAGCTATTTTTCGATGGCGCCTCCAGGACTGGTCCCAAGGGAAACATGGTTTCAGGAGTAGGAATTGTCCTAGTAACTCCTGATAAACTCGTTATCTATCGAGCATATTCTCTTAGCGAACCGTGCTATAATAATGTGGCAGAGTATAACGCCCTACTAATCGGGCTACAAGTCGCTAAAGAATTGGACGTTCAGTACCTGGAAGCTTTTGGTGATTCTCAGCTGATCGTCAATCAGGTCAGAGGAATATATGAAGTCCGCAATCCAGACCTCATTCCTTATCACCAAGCATCGAGATTGCCATGTCTTTCAGAGGATTCTTCCTAGAGCATGTGCCTCGATCTCAAAATTTGGAAGCTGATGCCCTGGCCAGCCTAGCTGCAGATCTAGCCATTCCTATAAGAAGGCAGAACTCGGTGACCATTCTCAACAGAGATCTATTCTGTGTGAAAAATAACTTTCACCTGGAACGCAGCTACGCCGTGAACACGGTTCCTCCTAAGAGAGACTGGAGAAGTCCCTTTATAGATTTCGTGGCGTACATAATCTTGCCAGAGGATCCTAAAGAAGCAGTATCCGTCAAAAGACGATCACGACGCTTCTACTTTGATGCTTCTTCACAAAGTCTATATCGCCGAACATACAATGGACTACTGCTACGATGTCTCTCCGACGATGATACAAAGCAGGTTATCCGTGAAGCTCATGACAGTGTATGTGGAGCACATCAACCCGGTCCTAAACTACATGATCGTATCAGGAGGATGGGCTACTACTGGCCTACTATGATTGCAGATGCAGTGAAGTATGTAAGACAGTGCAAAGCTTGTCAGGTTTATGCGAATTTTATACATCAGCCTTCTGAGTATTTACATCCTACCATTGCATCATGGCCCTTTGTCACCACCCCATTTCCAGAGCCGGGTATTTTTTTTATTTTAATTTGGGTTAATTGTGTATTATTTATAATTAATTGTATTTATATTTAATTAGTGATTGCATTATTTTTTATTTTTTTTATTTTGATTGTTTTAGGATTTTGGCTAGCCTGGACCCATGTCAGACCCTAGTGGACCCATGTCCGACCCAGCCCACACCCTTGTGAGAATTATTTTGGGGCTTAGAAATATTTATTTTATTTTTAGAAGGTTAGTGGGAGAGATTTGGAGCTAGTTTGAGTGCTTTTGGAACCCGAAACCCAAAATCCAAGTTAGGAGGGGCATTTTGGTCTTTTGGCTTGTTGTAACCCTTTATCCTTGCTCCCAGACCCGACCCCATCCCATTTCCAGCGTGAAACACAGCAGCCCCCATCCCCTTTTCTTCTTCTTCACTTCTTCTTCTTCTCCACTCCTTCTTCTTCTTCATTTCTTCTTCCAATTTTCCACTTCAAGTAAGTTTTCTTCTTTTTCTTCTCTTCTTTCTTCCATTTCTTACTTTCATGTGAACCCTAACCTTACATTCTTCCCCAACCTAGGTGGGTAGAGCCTAGATTTGGTGTTGGAGCTTGGATTTGAAGCTTGGAAGCTTGGTTTGGAGGATTTGGAGCATTTTGGAGATTTTGGCTTGGTATTCCAACTCCCAATAGGTAAACCCTAAATTTCCCCTTGTAATTACTCTTTTATAGTGTAATTAATATTTTAGAACCTTCCTAGACCCTTAGGCTACCCGTGGGAGGAAGTTGGAACTAGTTGGGTAGTGTTTAGAGACTTTAACACTAGGTTTTGTGTCAATTTCGGGTGAAATCCGAATTTGGCCCAATTTTGGGTGATGCCCTAGGTTAGACTGACCTAGGTAGACGTTGTCGGGTGTCTTGAGGGTGAGTGTGTGTCTCCGTTCGGACACGGGAAGCCGCGTCGCGGAGAAACGGGCGTTTCGGACGAAATTGGGGCTTTTCGTCGTCGTCGATTCTAAGTGCGTGTGCGTTTCCGCCACGGGCCTAGAATCGACGCGGGAGCGCATTTTCTAGGATCTAGACATCGTTTAGGACGCGTGGGTAAATTTTGGGCCGATTCCGAGTTCGTTTGGTGTGCGTTTCAGGAGATTTTTCGAGCCGCGCACCACGTGTTCGTCGAAATGACCGAACGGCCATTTCGACTTGGGTTCCTCGTTTCGGGCTTGTGCGCCCGTTGGGTTAGTATCGGGGAGTGTGTGCTAGAGTTCTCGGGCTATATTTTATATATTTTTAGGTGTTTGGGCGTGTCGGGGTCGTTGGGCGTGCGTTGGTGGGCGTTGTGGGCGTGGTGTGCGTTGTGTTGTGTTTGTTTATATATATGTGTATATATATATTGTGTGTGTGTTTTTATATATATATTTATATATATATATATATGTGTGGTTATGTGTTTGTGAGCGTGTTAGGGAGTGCTTGTGTGAGTGTGTAGGTGAGTGTGTGTGAGTGTGAGTGAGTGTTTATAGGTATATAAAAATAAGTTTATATATATATATATATGTATATATATTTATATATATATGTATGAGTGTTTGTGTGTGTGGTTGTGTGTTTGTGAGAGTGTGTGTTAGTGTGTGTGAGGGTGTGTGAGTGTGAGAGTGTGTGAGGATATATATATATATATATATATATATGTATGTGTGTGAGAGTGTATATGTATATATATATATATATAGATATATATGTGTGTATATATATATATATATAGATATATGGGTGTTTATATATATATATATAGATATGTATATATATTTATGTGTGTGTGTTGATAGTGTTGTGAGTGTGCTAGTGTGTGTGTTAGAGTGTGTAGATGAGAGTGTATATATATAGGTATTTAGTTGTTTATATATATAGTTATATGTGTATATATATATATATATATATATATATATATATATATATATATATATATATAGGATGATATGTATATATAT
The DNA here is from genome assembly GCA_036927795.1 of Iris macrosiphon. Taxonomy (NCBI): domain Eukaryota; kingdom Viridiplantae; phylum Streptophyta; class Magnoliopsida; order Asparagales; family Iridaceae; genus Iris; species Iris macrosiphon. The sequence continues at coordinate 44,075,329 of JAYESA010000019.1, read as the reverse complement.
ATAGGAGTGTGTGAGTGTGTGTTTGTAGCTAGAGGGGGGTGGGGGAGACTGGACTGGAGCAGCAGCAGCAGCATGCTGCTGCACTGTGCTGCAGCAGCAGCAGCAGCAGCAGCAGCAAGTGCAATATGCAGCAGCAGCAGCAGCAATAACAGCGTGCAGCAGCGGCAGTACGAGCTAGAGCAGCAGCAGCATTCGCCGGGAGGTAGTAGAGGGATAGTTAGATAGTTAGATAGCTATTAATTGATAACTAGTTTATAGATATATTAGATAGATAGATAGGTATCTATAGATTTGATAAATAGATAATTAATAGATAGATACATAAATAGATTAGATAGATAAATAGATAGATAACTAGGTAGTTAGATATATGGATAGATAGATAGATAGATAGTTTGATAGATTGGTGGATAGATGGTTAACTAGATATATAGATAAATAGATTCATAAATAGGTAGATAGGTATCTAGGTAAATAGGTACTATATAGATACTAGATAGTTAGATAGATAGTTAGATACAAAGATAGATAATAGATGGATAGTTAGATAGATAGATAGATAGTGGATATCTAGATATAAATAGATAGGTATATTAGATAGGTAGATACTAGATAATAGATAGTTATATATATAGATACTTAGATACATAGCTAGATAGATAGTTAGATATCTAGATATATATATATATATATGTATACGTAAGGTATGTGTAAGATAAGGTAAGGTATTGGGTATAGATATATAGGTATATGCCTATATGTATTTAGATATCTATATTTTAGCCTAGATTATAGCTAGATATATATGTTTATGCATAGTTAGTTAGCTAGAGGGGTAGTCGGGTTGAGTTTAGAGCGGTATCTCAATACCTTGAGATACCGAGGTATCTCAATACCTTAAGATAACCAAGGTATTGGGTTTCGAGCGGGGTTTTTTTAGCAATAGCCTAGAAATAATATTGGAGTGATTTTTATATGCTTATGTGTAGATATTTACGCGTGCTATCATAGGTTTTAGAGGGTATAGGCGGGGTGCGTAGCCTAGGTTGAGGTATCGGATACCGGGGGTATCCCGGTATCTCAAGGAGGCGAGTTTGTGAGTTTTCTAGCTTAATGACCTCGGTTTGACCTAGAATTTCAGGAGCACCCTAGTTTGACCCAGACTTGACCGTAGTTGACTCGGTTGACCGCCAAAGTCAACTTTTGACCTAGTTTTGACCTAGAGTTGACTTTTTGGACCCAGAGTTGACTTTTTGACCCAGATTTCACCGGTTTGACCCGTTTGACCTAGAACGACCCTAGAAGCCTATTTTTAATTATTTTATATCTGTTTAACTCATTAGAACCCTGTTTAACCTTGCTTTTCGCATTAGGTCCTTGCGACACCGGTTCGGATCGCCAGTTGCTCAGGACGTCAGGCGAGTACATTCTCTGATAGTTTTCATTATCTGATGATTATTATGATTCAGCTTCTAATATAGTATCATATGATTATTCTGGCACAACACGGGACACTGATTGATATTTCTGGATTCATTTACTTGCGACACGTACATTTCATGTTTCTGGCCTCTATTCTGGAATCACTACTGGCATCACTACTGGCATCACCTACAAGCATCATTCTTGTTCAGGCTGGACTCATCTTGATTTGCGTGTCGGGTCTTGGATCCACTTGTATTAGTCGGGGCGGGAAAATACTCGAGTAGACATGTAAACATTCCTATCTGGCATCATCAGGAATCACTCCCTCTGGTCTAATCTGGAATGATAGCAGCCGCGCACCCAGTGCGCGGTGAGCCGTACTTACCCCTAGCCGTTTACATGTCGAAACAAGTATTTCAAAGACACCGAGTTCATTCTTTATAGTCTGGACTCTCATGCATTTCTTGACTTGTCTCACTTATATGTTTCTGGACTTGACTCACTACATGTTTTTTATGCTGGACTCACTACACGTTCATGTGCACGGACTTGATCTTAGCTTAGATTTCCTGTATCTTGTAGTTATTACTATCTTGCTCTGATATCCATGCATCTTTACCTTTATGCACCAGTTATACATATTTTCTTGTTTCATACTTGCTTCATTCTTCTTGCTACTTGCTATAACTGTTTTATAGTTTTTATCATTTAATGGAACTGCTGTTAGAGATGTACTTGCTCCAGTCCTGACTGGACATATTTTTCAGAGTATCCGGAGGAGTGGTGTCCGACGTTTTATGGACCTGAGCCTGTCGATGGTGCAGACAGGGACCCTCTAGTTTAGAGGTGATTTCCGGGTTGGTAGCCGGGATCACTAGGATCTTGTTGTTGTTTTATTAGCTTTAGTACCGGATTTGTCTCCGATTTTGGTTTGAGACCTTGTTTGTATATTATTTTGGATATTGTTGTATTATTATTTGATGTTGTGGTTGTTGTAGTAGTTGTTGTTGGTTAGACTTTATAGTTGTTAGATCTCTGTGTTATCTTATCGTGCTTAGATTCGTGATTGAGTATATTGTGGTTATCTTTGAGATATTTGCTCCTCCGTTTGGAGTTGAGATCTTGACAGGTTTATATATTGATTGTGTGGTTGCCCTCCTTTTGGAGAGGTCATGGCCGATTTTTGTGTGAGATTATTATCTAGATAGTTGACCTAGACAGCGTTCTACCACCGATGCTGCGGCGTAGGCTGGACGTACCCACGACTCATGCCCGATTTTCGGGTGCGGGTCGTGACACCCTTTGAAGCATGGGGTATGGATATCATTGGTCCGATTCACCCGTCGTCTTCCAGAGGACATCGGTTCATATTGGCTATCACCGATTATTTCTCTAAATGGGCGGAGACGATCCCCCTTGCGAAGGTAAAGACATCCAACGTGATCAGCTTTATCAAGCACCATGTCATTTATAGCTTTGGGATACCCCGGAGGATAATTCATGACAACGGATCTCAATTCATCAGCCAAGCGTTTCACCGATTTTTGCGATAAGAATCGGATACAAAATATGGCCTCTACGTCATATAATCCGGCTGCTAATGGTTTTGCGGAAGCCTTTAACAAAACCATCATCAAACTCTTGAAAAAGTTCGTCTCTTCGAACAAAAGAGATTGGAATGAGAAGTTGGGAGAATGCCTCTGGGCATACCGCACAACGGTACGGACACCGACGGGTTGTACCCCATTCTCATTAGTCTACGGGTGTGAAGCAGTCCTCCCCATTGAAATCCAAATTCCGTCACTCAGAATAGCAGTAGCTAACGAGTTGACTCAGGAAAATAATGATCGACTACGGCTTCAAGAGCTAGAAGGATTAGACGAGAAACGCCTTCAAGCCCAACAGCGCATCGCATTCTACCAGGCACGCATCTCCAGATCTTTTAATCAAAAAGTGAAGGAAAGAGTGTTCAAAGTTGGTGAGCTAGTTTTAGCTGTGAAGAGGCCAATGATCATTACGCACAAGAGTAAAGATAAATTTCAGCCAAAATGTGAAGGCCCTTATGTGATCGAGACAACGTTCTCAAATGGCGCTTACAGATTAGCCAAGCCTAATGGAGATCTGATAATGGCTCCTATCAACAGCAAATTCCTGAAGAAGTACTACGCTTAATCTCCCTTTGATTAAACGGAGTATGGTGAAGATCTCATTCTGACGATACTACGTACAAAGACTAGTTGGAGCATATTCTATCATGTTATTATGACATCTGAATAGATATGTTTAACTAATTTAGAACTTCAAAACCTATCACGTCCATATTACCTCTGATAGTGTTTTGTATACAAATTTAGTTGGATCATATTCTATCATGTCCATATAACCTCTGAATAGATATATCCAGCTGAAGCTTATCGAGAGTATATCACGTCTATATTACCTCTGATATAACTTTCACCCTATCCTATCATTTATATTCAAAAAATGATGGGTCCACAAAGTCAGATAAAGCTTCTTTATTTATCTCCGGGAAAGACAAAATTACAAAAGAAGCAAAAAGTACATCATTAGGGAGGAGCAGTCAAATCACGAATCTGTTGCGCCAAAGCAGCCATCCTCTCATTCCTGGAGTTCAAGATGTTAGCGCGAGCCCGCTCCAGTCGTACCTCGTCATCGCTCAAGAGGGATAGTTCGGACCGAGCTTCAACAAAACCGGCACGGATAACACCCGCATTGACCAAGTTCTGCTGAGTTGTAGCCGCTTGGCCCTTCAGCACATCTCGAGCGGCCGACGTCTTGAGAGCCCGCTCCTTTGCCTAAGCAAGTTTAGCTTCCAATTTGCGAACCCTCGCGTCATTCCCCTCACATTCGGCCTTGTACTTGGTTAGCTGAGGAATAACTTCCTCAAGTCAGCCCGACGAAATCTGGGTAACCATCCCTCTTTGGTTTTTTGTGAAGGAAGTGTGGAAAAAATAGGTTAACTCATTTGCCTTTATATAGGCAGAAGAGAACATACCAAATCCCAACAAATTCCTAAAAATTCGCCAAGAAATCAGCCTCGCAGAACGAGTCAAATATTGACCGTTTCATGCTTCATTCAAAGTGTTTCAAATTACGAGGAATTTGAAAACTTTGAGGGGGTCTTGTAGAAGCATGAAAAATACGCTAGGGAGTTATACGCGTAAAACCCCCAACATGCAGGAACCCCGCATAAAACAGAGCTCCAGCACTGGGTAGCGTAATACATGACTTCAGAAGCCATTGGCGTACAGTAGAGCTTCAACACTATTCGGCGTAAAATAGCGCTCCAGAACAACCCGCGTAAAGCAGTACTTCCAAACTGCTTCGGCGTAAAAAGGTTGCTACATCGCCACTTCGGCGTAAAAACCTGTTTGCTTTTAATGCAGCAGAAAGTTGTACGAGAAACTCTTCGTATTCCTCAAATGAACCTGTCAGACGAAGCAGTGAACCTGACTCCTGACAAAGAGTACTGCACGACGATCGAGAGGACGGCTGTAATGATGATTCTGCACAGAGCCCCAGACTGTCGTTTAGTGACATAATCCTTGATATAAGACGTTTACGCATTCAAGGAATACGCTGCCTATTCTACACAGGCAGAAATGAACTTTTACGCTCAAGATGAGACAAAATCAGTTGCCACGTCAAAAGCTGCTCTTCGTACAAAACTCGAGGCACGTCTCTGCAGTTAATGCGCGAGATGGGGGCAGATCTTTGCATTTAATGCGCGAGATTTGGTTCTACTTTCAATGACTGGGAGAGCTAAAATTAGAGCTAATACGCTCACATCACCACCCCTGCATATTATGCCAACCAGGCTATTTTCAGCTATAGGAGTACGTCGTATGCTATCTCCTCGAAATACGCCGACCTGGCTATTTTCAACTATAGGAGTACGCCGTATGCTATCTCCTCAAAATACGCCAACTCAGGCTATATTTGCAAAGGTGAGGATAAGGCTATTTAGCCCAGAATACGCTCAAGACCTCAGTCAAAGAAGGATAATTGGCTATCTTTATGCCGGTTACCTATCCATGCAACATCAAGCTTTACGCAGAATTTGGCTTCTACGCCAACAAGACAGCTATTTGGCTTCTACGCCAACAAGACAACTATTTGGCTTTTACGCCAACAAGACAACTATTTGGATTTTATGCCAACCAGACAGCTACTTGGCTTTTACGCCAACAAGATAACTATTTGACTTTTACGCCAACGTGACAGTTATTTGGCTTTTATGCCAACCTTCTCTACGCGAGGGACAGTTACCTATGTGGCTTGCATGCCGTGATCTTCGATGAGCGATTATACGCATTACCTCATAATGGGACACGCGTCACACGCCGATTCAGGAGATCATTTATACGTGGGTAGCAGTTATTATAACCGCCGCGTAAAAGGGGCAGCTCTCCCTGCTGTTCGGTTTCTAAGCTGACTGGTCAGTTACTGTGACCAAGCCCTATAAATAGAGACCTCCGGTCACGGAGGTCCAGGGTCGAAGAGGTCGAAGATTTTCCAAGGTCGGGAAATTGAGGGTGGAGAGAATTCAAGAGTCACAGACAGAGGTCAAGGTCAAGAAAGCACCTATAGAGAGCTTTGGCAACGAGAGTTCAACCTTTCCTGCAGTCTTTGAAGCTTCTTTTCCTTCTTCTACAGCACTTCTTCGTCATCGTGTGGTCCAAGGGACAAAGTGATCGACCGCAGATCAGACTCCTATAGCAATATTTCCCCATAATCAAATTTTTGTACTTAACATCCTCGTATAGGATTAATTGTACTTCTTTTTCTTGTTTGTAAACGAAGAAAGGGTTTCGTATAAACCTACTTTCATTTCTTTCGTTTATTATCAAACAATGATCTCCTCCATCGATCCTCCTCTTCTCCGATCAGCTCACACCCGTCCCATGATTCACGTTCGCCCTCTCCATTCTCTCCTAGACTCGATCGTGTCTCTCCCCCATCAAATCTAGGCCATCGATGTCAACGTCTGGAACGACTCGCGAGAGACGCTAGGAACCGCTGCAGAATGCTCCGCGGGAGTCGCGGCTTCGCGGTGGTAGTGGCGGGCGAGCAGCGACGGTAGTTGTAATGCCCCGCAACCGCACGGTGTATTACGCTAAGTCGGATTGAATGAGGAAATAGTTGGTTACATTTTTGATTTGTTGGATTTGGGAACAAGTATTGATTGAGTTGGTTTCATGTGCAGATCGCTAGCGAAGTTCGATGGAATCAGATGTTCGTTCAGAGCAGTACTGGGATAACAGGATTGGAGCGATAATATCGTATTCCTTAGTCTGATCAGTCAGATGATTTGGAGAACACGGCCTGCTCGCACGGTCATACCAATTGAGTAGATCATGCTTTGCATCGGACCACGGGTTCAAGGGATCGGCCGTATCGGCAAGGCAGGGTGCTTGATGGAATCAGACTTGGTGAGTGGGCTCTGTCCCTTCTCCTCTACTCAATTGGAACACACGTAATGGCTTGAACACTTGGACTGGAACTTGGAAATCACTACACTGTGGCGTGCATAGAGTGTGCGTTGTTTGGTTGGATATGATTTGTGGCTTGAGTTGGTTTTGCGTTAGGCAGTTAGAGCTTGAGTAGGCAGTTGGAGCTTGAGTGGATCATCTTGGTTGGAATATCGAGGCAATTCGGGCGGGCGAGCGAGCGTGCATCCATGCACGAGTATCAGTTGGGCGTTTTGTCATGCAAAGCATGCAGTTATGGTTCGAAACCGGACAACTGCATCTGTGAGGGCATTGTGCCACGAGATTTTTCTGAGCGAGGGGTGTTGCACCAATTGGAGCATTGTGTCGAAGCGACATAGTGCCTATGGGGATAACTTAAGATGGTGCCTTGGGATATAAGTTGAAGAATGGTTATGGATAGTTGGTTGGGATAAGGCTAGGATCGTTTGGTGGGGCGAGAGTGCTCGATTCTCTCGTCATACCTACTTGGTGTCTGCATCGGTCACGGACAACCTGTTGCACACAAGGTTTCGTTTCCTCGAACGGAATATGCTCCGGGACACCGGGACCGTTCGGTCATGGAGGAAACAAATGGTAACGTGCCTTTGGCACGGTGCCGACAGTTCGATGCGACCAGGCGGGCTAGCTACTCAGCGCTGGATCGAGTAGAACTGTAGTTGATCAATCATTTATGGCTTGGCCAGTGACTTCATATAGATAAGAGTTGGTTTGCTTTGCTTTGCTTTGGTTTGGTTTGTGCTTTTCGTGTAGGCGGCGACCACCTTGCCTCGACAAGAGTGTGCATATCGATGATTGGATTAATAAGGCTTAGTTTGAGGATGGATATTGAGGCTTGGATTGTGGTCCGATAGGTTCACGCGTTGCTTGGGTTTTGAGTAGGACGGTTTGCATGCTAGTTTTCTTCGAGTTGGCTATATCTGCTTGTATATTTGCATGAGTTGAATGCTTGCATGCTTAACATGCTTTACAATTTTCCTTAACATGTCATACCTCTGCCATGAAATGAATATAGGATTCAACTAGAAAGATCACCATATAACTGTTTGCATTCACTATTTTACTTAGTGTCGGTTTAGACGAGTGGGTTATCCCACTCACTAGTACAGCTGTGTACTGACCCACGTTTGTGGGCATTATTTCAGGTACGCAGGTGTAGTGACATTGCTTACGGGACATGATGTATGAACGTAAGTACCTTTGTGGACAAGAGAAAGAGCAAGAGTTTGGCATGAGCCTTTGTGGCATTATCCTTTGTGACATTTCATTTGGACTCTATCGAGAGCTTCGCTGCGTATACTCTGATGTGTGCTTGGCACACAATACTTGACTTTCGCTGCAACTTGGTCGTTTCGATGATAACTTTGATGTTTGACAACATCGCCTTGTGCGAGCACAATTCCAGGCTCGTACGACATCACGTCCCAATGAGAACGATTGTCCTACGGGAGCGCTGCAACGTGGTGATTCATGTTCAGCGGGGACGATCGAGCTTGCAGGAGATTGGGGCATGACAATATTGGTATCAGAGCGCCTGGTTCATTTCCTCGGACTTTGTCCTTTAGTTCATCACAAACTCTAAATAGCTTTTGCGTGTTGTTTAGCTCTTGGCTCTACTCGGTGCCGCATTGGATGTTTCATGCAATAAGTCTACATATTTTTGGTTGTGGCTGCATGCTATTTTTCATTGCGTTGCTTTCGTTGGTTTTTGGTAGATCGCTTAGCATCATTGGACGTTATTGCATTTGTGCAGCAAGTTGAGAGGTGTGTCGTTGCTTTGGTTTGGCTTGTCATTCAGGAGATTCTGGTTGCATCAGTGGAGCAGTTGGTTGGCAGACGAGAATGGTTATGTGGCATGTTATGAGTAGAAGTATCAGATGAGAATGGATCGTTGCACGAGTTGCTCGTGTAGCGAATGTGTTGGATGGAAGTTGGATTTTTAGCTGGGTATATCACATAGAGCATTGGCTGAGCAGGTTTGAGTTGGCTTGGGGATATCTAGATAGTGTTGCACGAGTTGTTCGTACAACAAATGTGAGGAACAGTTGGGTATTGGGTTGGATTACTTGGAAGAGATCGTTGCACGGGTTGCTCGTGTAGCGAAAGTATCGGACTGTTTGAGAAATAGTTGGAAGTATTGAGAATGGAACATGACACAAGTTGCACAACGAGATTGATTGAAGAGTTAGATAGTTCATGCATTGGCTGAGTTTCGTGTCAAATTTGAGTTGGGGATGGCAGGATCACGCATAAGGGATGGTTCGGACGGATCCTGGATCAGTGCAAAGAAGGGTGACGTGAGAAGTGACTTGATTTGGGGTGGTATATGGTATACCATATAGTGAGCTTGGCATTAGAATATGTTGGATAGACCTCAAAGAAATTGTCTCAATGGATAAGGGTAACAGAAATATAAGTTGGTTTGTGCACATCGGCTGAGTTAGGAAATGGAACATGGAGCAAGCGAATGTTGAGTTACGATCGACAGGATCACCCCAGAATAAGTCGGTTTGGAATAGACGTTCGTCGACACAGATTAAGAGCTAGAATGACTCTATTTTCAAGTGGTATATGGTACAATAGAATTTGACTCAAGTATTCTTCGATACATTAGACTTGAGAAATCAAGAGCGGACTTGTGCAAATGGAAGTATCGTTGGACTTGAGTGATGGACGAGAACGGAATCAGCAATGGAAAGAGTGTTTAGAATTTGAAGGATTGATACGGACCAAGTATTGGAAACCGTTGAGATCGATCAGATAGAAAGCTGAATATCAGAGTTCGCTTGCACGATTTGGGTGTTCGGTGGAGCATTCATGGATACAAAAAGAGAGTTGAGCATGAGGAATGAACAGTTGGGATACGCTAGAGCGAGCGATGGGTGAATCGAAGGATAGCGAGCACGGACTACGAATTTTGGAAACACATTGGAGCTGTTGGTTGAGCAATGAAATACGATCTGGTTTGGAGGGGCAATGTGATGGATTCGTACGGACCTGAAGAAGTTTGGATATTGGCACTCGAGAAGTTGGACTCGTGGTTTAGCGGAAGTAAATTTTGGCGAAATGGTGCAACGATGGTAGACGAATTCTTCGGAAGACATAAACGGGCATGAGGCAAGTCTAGTTGATGTTAAGTCAGATTGGAAGTTAGCACGTGCAGTACTGAGACGGATTGAGGCAACAAGTAAAGGCAATATAGATTTGAGATTTATGTTGGAACTGATGCACGAGTCATTGAGAGTGTGTGGACTAATCGAAACATAGAGAAATCAAGACGGGCTAAGGTATTGAACGAGAGCAAGGATTGCGGCGGATGAACTTTTGAAGATAGCTAAACGAGAGCAACGTTGAAGCAAATCACTGTACTGCTCGAGCAAGTTGGACGTGCACTGTGAAACATGGCATTCGGATAAGAATTTGGAGCAAGTCTTTGGTTTCGGGAATCGTTGCAAGTGGTAGTGCGAGAAGTCGAATATGGCAGTTCAAATTTTTTGAGGAATTCAGGGCAGAACGACGGATTGATGGAAGACGGTTTCAACGAGCACAATTTTTGATTTCTGGCTTAGATAAATAGTAAGACTCTAGGTGGTTAAGCAGCGTTTGGTTGACAGATACGTCAGAGGTAGTGCATGAAGTTCTCTGAGTCAGAAGTTTATTCGGATGGAATGGTTGGATTGTGGCTCAGATTTGCAGAGGAGATATAGCATGGTTCGTAGTAACTGTCCATCGTGATGACTTACAATTATCGAGCGTAGCTTCGGGACAGCTGACCCTAGCGACTTGACCGCCAAATCAGAGATGAATATTGTAGACCCATAGAACGTCCCTTGCGGCGGCGTATTTGGGAATGCGTCGAGGGTGGATGTGAGTAGTATGTGTTGGAGATTGGCCTAAGTGACTGAGTGTTGGATTTGAGAGATCATTGGGATAGCCTTCAGCTGAAGATGCAGTCGGAAGATCAAAGCAATGGTGGGAATGGCCTAAGTCAACTGATGAGATTCGGAGTCGCAAATTTTTGAAGATGGCATCGCCTCTGACTCGTCGTGCCCCCGGAAGGGAATAGCATTCATATGAATTGACGACCAGCTTGTGAAGTTAAAGCAGCGGCTCGTTCAGATTAAATCATTACAATACTGGAAGGGACAGATGTGCCTCAGATCTACAAGATGCATCGAAACTTAGTCTGTGATGCGTGCTCGTACAGAAGGCGAATGTGATATCCTGTGCTTCGAGACAGTGGAAGCAGTGCGAAAAACTATTCCATGTGCGACCTAGGAATTGTGGCGAGTGTGTCCAAGTTGAAATCGTGGTGACACTATCCCTATGGCGTGGCGGCAAAATCTTCGTGGATCACATGAACCTCAATATAGATGTTCACCCAGTAGGGTATTGAGATTGAGGAAGATGTGTTGGGCTGAGCTGATCTAAGAGCATAGTTTGATATTTGGGTAAGTCGCCTAGCTGGGGTAGTATAAGTTGTGATGATCGTTCGGAGCAAGAGATGATAGTTGGAGATAGTGCATGCAGAACATGGTGCGATTGGAGTCATGCTAGAGTTTGGTTAGTTAAATTTGGATGGTGCTAGTATGTATTCAGAAATAGTTGGATGGATTGAGTTGGAACACGAACTGATTTGAGTCAGGTGGGAAGATCGTCAGTGGAAAATTATCGTATTTGAGAATAGCGCTTGTGCGAATATAACATCAGGATTTGTTCAATTGGGAGTGAAGCGAATGAATGCCTCGAACATAAAGATACCCTTGTAACTTGTTCAAATTCGTTATCGCTAAGCTCGGCTAAAATGCATGTATTTCAGGGACGCCTTAAATATGTGTATGATCCAAAACTAAGCGATATGAGAAATTCATATTGAGCTGCAAGGAGGATGTGGGAATATAGAATTTGTGCGAGCGTTCAGCGCAAGCGAGATGCTAAGTCTGAATCAAGAGAATGTGAGTTGCATGGAGCAGAGTTATGAATTGGAAAAGCGGCATGCGACAAGGAATGGATACTAGTATGGTTCGAGGACGAACCTGATTCTAAGTGGTATATTATGTAATGCTCCACAACCGCACGGTGCATTACGCTGAGTCGGATTGAATGAGGCAATAGCTGGTTACATTTTTGATTTGTTGGATTTGGGAACAAGTATTGATTGAGTTGGTTTCATGTGCAGATCGCTAGCGGAGTTCGATGGAATCAGATATTCGTTCAGAGCAGTACTAGGATAGCAGGATTGGAGCGATAATGTTGTATTCCTTAGTCCGATCGGTCAGATGATTTGGAGAGCAAGGCCTGCTCGCACGGTCATACCAATTGAGTAGATCGTACTTTGCATCGGACAACGGGTTCAAGGGATCGGCCGTATCGGCAATACAGGGTGCTTGACGGAATCAGACTTGGTGAGTGGGCTCCGTCCCTTCTCCTCTACTCCTTCATGCCTAATAATATGGAACACACGTAATGGCTTGAATACTTGGACTGGAACTTGGAAATCACTACACAGTAGCGTGCATAGAGTGTGCGTCGTTTGGTTGGATATGATTTGTGGCTTGAGTTGGTTTTGCGTTGGGCAGTTGGAGCTTTAGTAGGCAGTTGGAGCTTGAGTGGATCATCTTGGTTGGAACATCGAGGCAATTCGGGCGTCCGAGCGAGCGTGCATCCGTGCACGAGTATCGGTTGGGCGCTTTGTCATGCAAAGCATGCAGTTATGGTTCAAAACCGGACAACTGCATCGGTGAGGACATTGTGCCATGGGATTTTTCTGAGCGAGGGGTGTTGCACCAATTGGAGCATTATGTCGAAGCAGCATAGTGCCTATGGGGATAACTTGAGATGGTGCCTTGGGATATAAATTGGAGAATGGTTATGGATAGTTGGTTAGGATAAGGCTAGGATCATTTGGTGGGACGAGAATGCTCGATACTCTCGTCATACCTACTTGGTGTCTACATCGGTCACGGACAACCTGTTGCACACAGGATTTCGTTTTCTTGAATGGGATATGCTCCGGGGCACCGGGACCATTCGGCCATGGAGGAAACAAATGGTAACGTGCCTTGGGCGCGGTGCCGGCAGTTCGATGCGACCAGGCGGGCTAGCTGCTCAACGCTGGATCGAGTAGAACTGCAGTTGATTAGTCATTTATGGCTTGGCTAGTTACTTCATATAGATAAGAGTTGGTTTTCTTTGCTTTGGTTTGTGCTTTTCGTGTAGGCGGCGGCCACCTTGCCTCGGCAAGAGTGTGCACATCGATGATTGGATTAATAAGGCTTGGTTTGAGGATGGATATTGCGGCTTGGATTGTGGTCCGATAGGTTCACACGTTGCTTGGGTTTTGAGTAGGACGGTTTGCATGCGAGTTTCCTTCGAGTTGGCTATATTTGCTTTTATATTTGCTTGAGTTGAATGCTTGCATGCTTAACCTGCTTTATAGTTTTCCTTAACATGTCATACCTCTGCCATGAAATGAATCTAGGATTCAACTAGAAAGATCACCATATAACTATCTGCATTCACTATTCTACTTAGTGTCGGTTTAGACGACTGGGTTACCCCGCTCACCATTACGACTGTGTACTGACCCACGTTTGTGGGCATTATTTCAGGTACGCAGGTGTAAGGACGCTGCTTGGATATACGGGATATAATGTATGAACAATAAGTACCTTTGTGGGCAAGAGAAAGAGCAAGAGTGTGGCATTCTCCTTTATGGCATTCTCCTTTGTGGTATTTCATTTGGACTCTATCGAGAGCTTCGCTGCGTATACTCTGATGTGTGCTTGGCACACAATACTTGACTTTTGCTGCAACTTGGTCGTTTCGATGATAACTTTGATGTTTGAAAATATCGTCTTGTGCGAGCGCAACTCCAGGCTCGTACGGCATCACATCCCGATGAGAACGATTGTCCTGCGAGAGTGCTGCAACGTGGTGATTCACGTTTAGCAGGGACGATCGAGCTTGCGGAATATTGGGGCATGACAGTGGTGGCGAGCGAGCGGTGCGGCAGCGTTGGTGGCGGACGCCGCGTTAGTGGTGGTGGCAGCGCGACAGCAGTGGTGGCGGCGGTGTGGTAGCGGTGGCGATTGTGGCGGCTAGGGTTTGGGAGGTGGTAGCTAGGGTTTGGGCTCTGATACTATGTAGAATATTTTGGAGTAATTGTTATATTTTTTATTGATAATCTCGTGGCTATTTATAGCCTTACAACCCTTCATCTTACATTAATATCCCATTAAAATCCCCTGTAGAATATTCTAATATCCCAACAAATATACCAATAATATTCTAATATACCAATAAATATACCAAGAATATTCTAATATACCAACACAAACATAACATCAAAATACTATATTCTGATAATGGTAGTGAATACATAGCCCTTCGGTCGTTCCTAAGCTCCCACGGCATCAGCCACTACACCTCTCCTCCCCACACACCTGAGTACAACGGCATTTCCGAACAAAAACACCGGCATATAGTCAAAATCGGCCTCTCCATGCTCACATACTCGGGTATGCCCCTTGATCATTGGCCTCACGCCTTGACCACGGCGGTGTACCTTATCAACCGTCTTCCCACCCTTGTCCTTAATCACGAGTAACCATTTTCTAAATTATTAAAAATGCCTCATAATTATCATAAGCTTAAGAGTTTTGGTTGTTTATGATTTCCTTGGCTTAAACAGTATACTAATCATAAACTTGTACCCATGTCTGTTATATGTGTTTTTGCAGGTTACTCGGGCACCCAACATGCTTATCTTTGCCTGGACCCACAGACGCGACGTATTTATTCCTCCCGTCATGTCCGCTTTCTTGAAACGTAGTACCCATATCGCAGTCTTCCGCCAAAATCTAGCTCCACTGACCCAGTTGGCAATGAGTGGACAACTTATCAGCTTCCTGTTCTCCAGCCACTATCGCACCCTGGGGCCCCACCTTCTGAAATCTAGGTTATTACCTCCCCACATACCTCATCCCAACTACCTCCTATTTTTTCTCCCAGCCTACCTAATTTCTCTCCCACACCTGCCGGCCCTAGCTCCTCAGACTCTCACACTACTACAAATCAAATGAACCCTCTTTCTTCTCCTTCCACCCCACGACCTGATATCTCCAGTCCCCACTCTCTAGGAAATCAGCAACCTCCTCCCTCCCATCACATACGCCATATTCCCATGCCTCAAGCTCGCCTCAACCACAACCGTCCTCTGTCGTTCCCTGACCGATTAATCATTACCAGATCCAAAAATAACATCATTAAACCCATCAAAAAGGTCAACCTCCATGCCTGTGTCTCTCACCCACAAGAACCCAACACCATTACGCAGACCTTGAAATCACCGGAGTGGCGCACGACGATACAGCAAGAATTTGATGCTCTCCTCTCCAACAATACATGGGACCTGGTTCCACCATCCTCTTCCCAAAATTTAGTGGGATGCAAGTGGGTCTACCGAATCAAACGTCTTCCAGATGGTTCAGTTGATCGCTTCAAGGCGCGGTTAGTCGCAAAAGGCTTTCATCAAAGACCTGACTGGGACTATACAGAGACCTTCAGTCCAGTGGTAAAGCCTGTCACGGTTCGTGTTGTTCTCACCCTTGCAGTGAGTCATGGTTAGTCTGTGAAGCAGCTTGATATCAATAATGCGTTCCTTCAAGGGACGCTCAATGAAGAGGTTTATATGAGCCAACCACCTGGATTTGTCAACCAGGCCACTTTCGACCATGTGTACAAACTCAAAAAGGCCCTGTATGGGCTAAAACGAGCTCCACGAGCCTGGTAACATGAGTTACGGAGTTATTTACTCCAACTCGGCTTCTCCAATTCAATTGCTGATGCTTCTCTGTTTATATATTGTCATGGACTCACAACGTTTTTTCTCTTAGTTTATGTCGATGATATAAATCTAACAGGGAACTCCACTGATGTTGTTAATGATCTAATTTTACAGCTTGCACAAAAGTTTTCTCTTAAGAATCTTGGCAACCTCAATTACTTCCTTGGAGTGGAAGTTCTACCCACTGGTGATGGTATCTTTCTCTCTCAACGGAAGTATGTCCTTGATCTGCTCACTAAAGCCGGGATGACAGATACAAAATCGGTCACCACTCTGATGTCATCTCAAACTCCCTTGTCGCGTGATGGTGGCACTTTACTTCCCTCCCCAACTGAGTACGAAACCTTGGTCGGCAGCCTTCAGTACCTTGGATTGACGCGTCCTGATGTTGCATTTAGTGTAAATAAATTGTCAAAATTTATGCAGCAGCCGACCAGTGAACATTGGAGTGCACTGAAGAGAGTGCTATGTTATCTAGTTGGCAGTCTTGATCATGGCATTCATATCTCCGTCTCTGCTCCTTTAGTGTTTCATTCATGCCTTCTCCGAAGCTGATTGGGCCGGTGATAAGGACGATTTTGTTTCCACCACAGGATATCTATTATATCTGGGGAGTACACCTATTTCCCGGAGTTCAAGGAAATAACGGTCTGTTGCAAGATCTTCAACAGAAGCTGAATATAAGGCCCTTGTCGACACTGCCTCTGAACTGATGTGGGTGATATCCCTTTTTGGTGAGCTTGGTCACAAACAGTCACAACCATCGGACGTCTATTGTGATAATTTGGGGGCAACAAGCCTAAGTTCCAATCTTGTTTTTCACTCTCGCATGAAACACATCGCCTTATCGTATCATTTTGTGCGTGAACAAGTTCGGAATGGAACCTTTCGGGTCGCATAGGTTTCCACTGATGATCAATTAGCGGATGTGCTCACCAAACCTTCGCTTCGTCCGGGGTTTGATACACTGCTTAACAAGCTGAATCTCTCCCTACGGACGTTCAACTTGAGGGGGAATGTTAATAATAACAATGCTTAGCATTATCTTAGTTTCTGTTATTTATTATCTTTGTTGTTATCCCTTATAACAACCTACAACCACTAGGAGATGTCATTATCCCTTGCAACCACTTGGAGACTTTATCTCCAAAATTGTTAAAACTCTCTTCTATAAGTATCTGCTTCATTTAATAAGAAGGTGGAAAAAATGCATCTAAGCAACTTTATAGTTATCACCTGCATCAGATCCTGAGATCGAGAAAAAGCCATTCAATCTTCCCTTGTGCTTTAATGTCGCCTCCTTGACACCTAAATCATGCACAAAATTCACTTGTTGATGCCCCCCTGCAATAAAACAGAAAAAAAAAGGTGTTCTTTTATTAAGTGGTAAGAGATTCACCTATTCCTTGGTGCTTGCAAATTGCAACATCAGTTTCCAAGCAAGCAATTGCAAGTTTGCAACTCTTCAACACCAATGATGTTTCGACTTGAATCTTTCGATTCTCATGGAGAAGCGCCTCAAGTTTCTCTCTCTGCTGAAGAAAATTCTTCTCCAGTAACTTCTCAAGGTCCTGCAGAAGTTAAGTAGAAGAATGTACAAATAGTTACAGTAAAAAAAAGGATTTTGGTATGGCATACTTAGACCCGAGGTCTTGCAGAAGGTTAATGGAAGGTTTTAACCTCGGATCTTCAATACCTGAGCCTTGTCCTTTAGCATACTTAGACCTGAGATTAAAGTGTTGAAATGATCAGTGTTCATACTGAATCCTATAGTGTGCATTTCCTTCTCCTTCGTTCCCCCCACAGCAATGAGATTTTTCTGTGACTTCGCAAACATCACAAGGAAAACTAAAGAATGTTGATCCATGAATAAGAACTATATAAACATGGATATTACTAATATGTTAGCCACCACTGGATAATGATAATGAACATGGAAAAAAAAATTGAATTATGACAGATAGGATGAAAGTTGAACATATCCTACAGCTAGTATTCAATTTAACAGTCCATGGTTAGAAAATTATCTAATGGTCAGTACACAATATTCATTCACCAACTATTTTTGGTTTCTATGATGTGTTCATAGAAAACTGTATCCTGCAATTTAGGACTTGTAACACTGATTCGTGATTTGCAAACTAATCGTACACATTCCAGACAAGTTACCTTTGCGTTCTTGAGGAGAAATGATTCAGGACAATCATTTACCACCTGGAGGAGCTCATGAAGTACAGCCTTCAATGGATTGCCATTGCTTTGGCCATAAGAGAAGAGCCTTTGACGTATGCATCCCAATACATCATCAATTAGATGTGCATATTCTGCCACGGACACGGGGCTGCTGCCTGAAATAACAGATGAACCAAGTGGTTTAACAATGAAATCACCAGAACTGTCAATGCTAGAATATCTAACTCTGTTCTGAAGAATTGCACAGACCTTGAACCAGATCAACATTCTTTGATTCTTCAATACTGAATGGTGACTGTTGAGAAGCATCTTTTCCTTTATAACAAGGGGAATCGATTTCAGGGTCAGAATGATGCGGTGAATTCGCATTACCAAGCGTTTCCATCGCAGCTCTTGGATACGGCAGGAATTGACCGGGAGCCAAAACTGATGCCCCGTAAATTTCAGAAGGGGATGAATCATTCTCCTCATAGAAAACAGGCCACACATCTGTATGGTTGTCGGCATATACAAGGGGTCAACATTCAGCAATTAACACATCCAAGATGGAAATCATTTCAGAAGATGATGCCGTTCAAGCGTAAGTTGACCCAAAGATTACACTTAATTCATAAGAAAATAAATAAAGATCAGAGCTTAATTATAAATAGGAGGTTCAATTAGGTATTTAGTTCTAACAACACTATATCACCATATTCTTGATTACAGGATCGGAACACCTCAAGAAATTGGAAACACTAGTAGTATATATGTGCAACCTTTTAAAGCAGTTTTCAGGCTAGCACATAACTATAGCAAAAGAGGAAAAAATAACACTCAGGTCCATCTTCTTGTAAATATGGAGTTCTTTCATTTCAGTTTAACTACCTCCAATATCACAAGTCAGAATTAGGAAAAAAAATGGTCCAAATTTCATGGATTTGGATTCCAGATGTGGCCTAGATTCTCTCAGCAGTTCAAGTCTTCAAGAAAGGAAATTCCACTAAGGGTCTGCTTGGTAACGGTCATTGGTTTTGTAGTGTTTTTGAACCGACCGTTTATGAAAACTCCTGCTTGGTAATTTTTATGAGGCACTGGTTTTGGTCGGCTCAAAAATCCCCCAAAACCGGTGTAATGTTATTTTGGGTGGCTTTATAAACACCCCAAATCGGTGGATTTTGAGCGATTTTATTAATTTTGTTTCATTTATTCTTGTAAAAGTCTTTCAAAACCACTCGTTATCAAGATGGATTGAATTGGTTTAAAAGCCGCTACTTAAACCCACTCAAAACCGAGCCTTTCATAACCGTTCATAACCGGTACTCTAAAAACACCGCATAACCGCTACTCCCATAATTGCCAAGCAGGTCCTAAGAATTCCAATTCACAACTTTTTCATAGGGGGTTGACTTTTCTTACAGCATGTACGAACACAAATTTATATTGCACTCTAACAAGAATTATTCAGTAAACTAATAACAAGAATTGGAATTACAATTAATTCCATAAATTGCAACAAAAGATGCCCTTTACTTAAGAACTATACATGATATTTCAATTCCTTGCAACCATGTATACAGTCAGGCCAAACATAATTAACCTCGAGCTATCCATCAAAACAAACTCCTTGTGGATCCTTAAGCTAATCGATTCCCAAAGTTTGATTAAGCCAATCATTCTTCAATTGGACTTCAAATAAATTATTGCAAGCCATCTTGAACTTGACTCAATCGTCTCATCCAAATAAAACAACAACAACAACTGATCAATTACAAACCTTTCTTTTGTAGCTCATATTAATTAACAGCAATTTGTAGACTCTTTTCATCTCTCTCCTACAATGAACATAAGCAATGTTTGAAAACGCAGGAGGTCAGATCTATGACAAATCATGTTTAGATTATAGGATCGTACATATTTGACTTAATTATAAACATGGTCACATATATACTGATGCATCCAGTACTATTAATGATCTATATATCTATTAAAACTGAAAAGAAAGAGTAGTGAAACTTGAGGGAAGTATTTGATATGTATGTATACCTGGGTATCCAGGGATCCAGCAGTAAGCCTCCTCGGCTCCTTGGAACTGGACCACCACTTGTCCATTCCAAGCATTGGTTGGGTAGAAGGGAGGGGAGTTTGCGGACAAAGAGGACAGGTAGGGGCAAGCTCTGGAGGAGGAGGCGGCGGCGGCAGGAGGAGGAAGAGGAGGAGAAGCAGGAGAGATGCTGGCTTTGATATTGGCGGAGCGGTCAACTGTGAAAGGGACAGATGGTGAGGACGAGGAGGACATCGGCCTGCTAATACGGACTGCGGAGCTGGGAGGAATGAATTCCGGAGCCTGCGCTGTTAGCACCATTCTTTCTTGTGGAGATAACTAGCGAGGACTTTGAAGAAGAAGAAGAAGGAAGAGAAGACCAAGCATAGCTTTGAAAGAGGGAGGATAGAGGGATTATATATAGATGTTTGTTGGGGGTAGGGGGAGATGTCGGTGAGCATAAGGGGGACCAAAATCTGAGCCACAAGGCCATTTGGCATTGTTGCAATGGTTAGCTCACTAATTGTAAAAGGCTAAATTACAACATGATACCCTCAACTATTCAAGTTTTTTTTTTAATTTATATCCTACATTTTGAAGAAATTTTTTGACTTACCCCCACTTTATTTATCCATATTCATGGTACACCCCAAATTGTTTCTATAATGTACAAAAATCTCCACTTTTGACGGAATTCGTCTAGCCATGACGGTCAACTGTTTTGACCCAAAAAATTTGACGAAAATATTCCTCCCTTATTTTCTTCCTCTTCCCTCTAACCTCCCCCCTCCTCTCTTCCTCCTCCCGCGGTCAGCCCGCCGCCGACGCTCGCCCCTACTCCTCCCTCCCCGCCATCGACAAAGCTCCCCCTCCCTGCCCCCGCTCCCCCCCCCTCTCCGCCCCCGCAACAGCAGCCACTGGCCAAGCTCGCTGCGCTCGCCGACTTTTGCTGCTGCTGCGGGGACGGGGAGGGGGGAGCGAGGGGCGGGAAGGGGGAGCTAGGGGGGTGGCGGGGAGAGGGGAGCGGGGCCGACGGCGACGGTCGCGGGGGAGGGGGGGAGGGGGTGGCGGTGGCGGGCAGAGGGGGAGCGGAGGCCTGCAGCAAGGAGGGGGAAGAAGACGGGAGTATTTTCGTCCAAAAAATGAGTCAAACGAGTTGACCGTTAGGAAAAGACGGTTTCCGTCAAAAGTGTGAGATCTTGTACATTATGGAAAGAATGTGGGATGAAACCTGAATATGGATAAATAAAGTGGAGGTAAGTCAAAATTTCTCAATTTTGAAAGACAGAAGTTGATACCATCAACTATTGAAAAAATTTATGTTGATATCCTCCGTTACTCAGAGTTAACATTTTTGTTAATTTTTTTTAACTAAAATACCCTCTCCCTTCATTCTCCCTCTGCAACCCCCCTTTCCCCCCCCTCCGTGGCTGCACTCTCCGTCGCACCTCACCCCCCCCCCCCCGCTGCACCCCCACCCCGGTCACGCCCCTCTCCTCCCCCCCCCCCCCAACTCCCGGCTGCAACCCCCCTCCCCCGCACCCCCTCCTCCTGTCACGCCCCAATCCCAAAATACCTAGGGACTGAACACGTGGCAATGGCCAGCAGCATGCACCGATGGACAAACCCAATTTAATGGACCCATCGGGGCATACTTAAGCTGTGTAAAAGGTCTACAACATCAAGTCAGAACTAATCTCATCCACACAAAAGATAATACGATCAACAGCAATAAGAAAAGTAAATTAAACATCCAGTCTCAGCAAGTAATTCGGGGAAACAACCCGATATAAAGTCTGTTACAATTGTTTTAATTAAACAGAAAAGAGAGTCTATATGCCATAATATCTGAGCATGGCGAAGCAGTTGTTCAGGAGAAGTCCTCAGCGATCACCTCGTCCTCAGCTACGGGTACTGTTCCGTGAAGAGCACCTGTTCCGTAGACCTCTGGATAAACCTTGTCTGCAAATCCTGGGGACATAATCCGGATCCAGGTCCTCAGGGGACATAGCAAGGTACAAGAAAGCACAAGCCAAAATAAATGCAGTAAAGCAGTTAATGAAACAATAGGGTCAACTATATATCCATCTATGTGAAATGCAAGTTGAGAGCATCACTAAAACTTAGGCTGATACCACTACAAGCTCTGTGTCTGGGAGCCGGTAGCAGAGTATACTATGAATTTTACTATGTGTTTACTATGAATTATATATATATATATATATAATCAGCCTGTAGCCTGTGTGTCTCTCCCCACCCAATGTAACCACACGTCCCATGTCCATGTCACGTGAGATCATATCTAATGCAGTGAGTCATATTATGTCTATGAATATAATGTCTAGGCCAATCCTGCAACCTACACAGAATCACCTTGAATATTTCAGAAAGATTCTGTTTCATGATCTGTGTCAGGTGTCCTGGGTATAACGTACTTGATAATGCAAGTACAAGAATATAAATGTCACGATATCCATCTCTAAATGACATTGCCCAACCCCGCGTACGGTGTTGGCATCCGACTATGATCGGACGCTAAGCAAGTCACACGGCCCTAGGGTTGAGCAAGTACAACAGTCACAGGAAAATAAATCTAGAAAAATGAATCATTAAACTGCATTTATGGCAAGGTACACTTGCCTGGGTTTTCAGCTCCAATTGTAGCTCTGGCAATAGTTGGATTTTCAGGGACTGCTCCGGTTGCTGAAACAAACATCACCATCAGATCCAGAAAATATTAATCAGCTAGGATCGCCTGTACTTGAGTCCAATTTGGAGACAAGGGCAAAAACGTCATTTTCGGGTCAAGGCAGGTCCAAATATGGGCCGCTTTGCACCGAAAACGCGCCAGGGTCAAAGATCTCAAAATCAGTCCAACTTAGTGTCAACAGGTCAGGAACGATGATACGAACCCAACGGAACTTTCAGAATTGGATTCCGATGAGTCGTTCTCAAAATCGCCCGTCGGGTGGAGCCTATGGGGCCCACGACATACGATTTTGTCAAAGTTCTCAGAATCGAACCAAACTTGGCTCACAGGACCAGCGTATTGCTATGAGTCCGATGGCGTAAGTTTTGTCTCGATCCGACGTGTATACACTAAGTTACAGCGAATTACAGAAAAGTCGGATACGGGGCGGTGTCCGCGGATACGCACTGATTTCGGTGTGCACGCACATCCGAATCAGCTTCTGCGAAATCCCACACATCCGTATCAACGACGCGCACGTATCTGTGAAGACCGCACGCGACCAAGTCGTCCCGTTTGGCGGGGCGTACTCAGTTCCGGGGTGAAACAGGATCTGGTTTTTTCCTGTTTTTGGATCGCGGTGTGCGATCACCACAGGACGCGATGCCCCGAGCGGTTTGTCCGGGCACCGAGAGGGTCAAACAGGCTACGCGATACAATTTACGGAATCGAAATCAGAGTTACGAGGAGTGAGTTACGAGTACCTGAACTGGCTCCGGGAAACTGGGTTTTACTCGTGTCTGAGAAGTGTCCTGAGTCGGTCTACTGTGTCCTGAAGAGTGTCCAACCGTGTCCTGGCTAGGGCTGAATCGTGTCCGGCCTAGGGTTCTGCTGGCGGACACGGCGGAGGCGGCTAAGGACTGCGGGGCGGCCGGGCTGGTTGCGGTGGCGGGACGTCCGTGTAGACGGCGCTCGAGGGGCGGCGTGCTGCCAAGGGAGAAAGAGGAAGAAGAAGAAGGCGGTGGCTCCGGGCAACTGCGACGAGGCTCGACGTGGGCGATGGCCTGAGCAGAGGAGGGCGCTGGCTAGGGCGGGTTGGCCTTGGTCGGAGAAGAGCGGCCGGGGGCGAGGGTTCGGGGAGGTCTATGGTGGCCGGCTGGGGTTTATAAAGAGGAGGGAGGCGGTTACGGAAGACGAAGGGGGAGAGGCTGCCGGCGGGGGAAGCCGGAGCGGCGCGGCTAGCGGAGGCGACGCAGGGAGGCGAGGCGGCTGCCGGCGGAGGGGAGGAGAAGAGTTGGGCTCGAGCGGTTGGGAAAGGTTGCGGGTTGCGGGCTATCGGGTCGGGTGCGGACAGACCCGACCCGACCCGATAGGGCGAACGGGCTGGGCCGGCCTGTGGGCCGAAGTCGGTTTGGGCCGGGCTGCAGGGTTTAACTAAATAAAATAAATAAATAAATAAATAAACAGATAATTAAATGATTAAATAATTAATTATTTTTAGGTGTTTAAAAATAGGTCCGGAGCCCAATAAATTCCCGAAAAATTACCATATGTCTAGTTTTTCATTTTACAGCATAAAATATTATTTTCAAAATATTTTAATATTATTTATTATCAATTAAAAATTATTTAATAATTTAAACACCTGTATTTAATTTTAAAAAATTCCTAGAAAATTCCAGAAAATTGACAAAAATCCAAATTAATAAATTCTTGAAAATCAGGGAGATTACAATATACCCCCCTTAAGAGGATTGCGTCCTCGCAATCAAAGATTAACCGGTCAGCAGAGATGACACGGTTGCAACCATTGTTCGAAGCACATCAAAAATCAAGGAGCACCTAGGAAAAATTATTTTCCTAAGCATTAAAAGTTATACAATTTCCCAAATGTGGGAAATCTAGAAAATTACAGTTTTAGAGAACCAGGTTATCTTTCAAAACTTATCAGGTTAACATTTATAAAATATTCTGAATTATTGGCAAGTTCAAAATTAACACTAGGTTATCAATTAATAGCAAGTTTAAAGTTATCAGGTCAAGGTTATCAGGTTAAGTCTGGGGTCACGAACCAGCAGGCACGAATTATAACAATACTAGAAACGGAAAAAACTATAAAAACTTACGCGCACTAGCTACTCCTTGGATCTGCACGTCTTCCAAAGTCATCGCGAAGGCTTGTCCGCGTCCTGGTGGATTCCTCTGTTGCTGCTGCTGGGCTTGTTGGAAAAGTGCTGCTTGTGGTGCCAAGGGTGGCCTTGGTTGATACCCTCCTGGTGCTGGTAGAGCTTGTTGGTTTGCTCTTGGTACTCCTCCTCGATGATAAGGACAATCCTTGGCTAAGTGTTGATTGGTTCCGCAAATCAGGCATAATCCCAACTTGCGTCTGCAGTCCTTCTCAGTATGGCCTATCTTGCCACAGTATTGACATGTAGGTAATGTCTGCGGAGAGGCTCTGGGTGGCTGGTGAATATGAGGTCTCTTTGCAGCTTCTTCTTGTGGTGCTCTGGCTGATGTGGAAGACCGTTTCAGACTGGTCTCTCTCTTGGTGACGCGTTCCATGCGTCGGGCTACAGCGAGAACGTCCGAGTAAGAGGTAGGTGCGACGGATCCGATCAGTTTTTGTAGCTCGATGTTGAGTCCGTCGAAAAACTTCTCGGCCTTCTCTACTTCTGTCGGGATCAAGGTAGGAGCGAAGCGACTCAGACGAATGAACTCGGCGTTGTATTCTTCCACCGTCATAGCTTCCTGGGTGAGGCGATTGAACTTGTCCCTCAGTTCTGATCGAGCGATGGCCGGAATGTACATCTCTTGAAAGAGTCTGGAGAACTCTTCCCAAGTGACTCGGTCTGGTCCGAGCCTGGTCTCTTCAGATATCCACCAGTGATGGGCATTGTCCGTCAACTGCATCCTGACGGCGGTCATCCAACGTTCTCTTGGAAGTTCGGCTGCTTCCAACTGGTGTTGTATGTTGGTGAGCCACTCATGAACTTCGGTTGGTCCTTCTTTGCCCGAAAAGGTACGGGGCTTGAGTTGACGAAAATCAGTGATAGATCCCGTCGCTGGTCGCTTAGCTTGTGGGTTCACTTGCTCCAATGCGTTTACTAGGCTGGTTCTTAGGTACTCTGCCTCCTGACGATGTGCCTCCTGTTGAACTTGCTGTTGGGCTTGCATCATGGCGTAAAACATCTGGAACATCTGCTGCCCGTCCATTGCTTGCCCTGGTGGAAAGACAGGCATCTGTGGAGGGAACTGCGGCGGAGGTGGGATATCATCGCGCCTGAACCTTGAGTTATGCTGTTCAGCTTGGCCACCTTGAGAGGATTGCCCTCTGTTCTCTGGTGTAACTCCATCTCCATAGGTAACCACAGTGTAACCCCCTGATTTTTCAAAAAATTTTAATTTGGATTTTTCACAATTTTCTGTAATTTTCTAGAATTTTCAAAAATTTATTTTAGATTCAAATATAATTAAAAATATCCCAAACTTTTATTTTATGTTCTAAATAATAAAATATATTTTCTAGAAGTTTTTGGGAATTTTCTGAGTATTTTTAGTATTTATTGGGAGTTATTTAGGCTAATAACTAATTTTTAGGACTTGTAGAATTTATGGTGCAAGCTCAGGAATATAAAATGGACCCACGTTATTTTTTAAGGTTTATAATATTATTATAGATTTTCTGAAATTATTTCAGAATTTGTGGAATAATGTTAGTATTTATTTTTAGTTTTATGGCAAAACTAATTTTTAGAGCTTCTCCTAATTATAGTAAGAAATCTATGAATATAAATTTATCCCAAAAATTTTTCTAAGGTTTTTTTGGTTCAAAATATATTTTTTGTAATTTTTCCAGATTTTTATGATTATTTTTAATGTTTATTTTGAGTTATTTAGATTTAAAATGACTTAAATAATGTTTTGATAAAGGCAAATCAAAAATAAATAATATAAATAAAACCATTCAATCAGATTCTGACACATGTCAGCCTATAGATATCCATTCAGCCGCAGGTACATCTATATATATATATATATATATATATATATATATATATATATATATATATATATATATAAATAATATAATAACCCTAATTATCTTATTATTTTAGAGAGAGAGAGATTTGGGAGAATTGTCATCTAGGGTTTCTTCATCTTCCAGAAGCCATTGCGCATAGCTCCGGACTCCAAACGAGGCCTAGTTTCTTGCGTTAGAACGATATTGAGGTTAGCTTTCTGATTATATAATTTTTTTTACAAAATTATTAGTATTAAATTCTGGAAAATTCGTAGAGCACAGCATGTCCGAAAATAGACGTGTTTCGATATTTTCGCAATTTCGGGAGAACCTGGAATCAGAATCACGAACCGTTTAAAGTTTCGGAAATCTAATGTCGAGATCATCGACATATATTTTTTCCAGAATTTAATTTGAAGTATTTACATACTGTTAATTCTGTAGAACTTCTAGGTTAGAATTTAACCATCGGTGCACAATACAAAATTTGTATGTGCCATAATTCCCAAACGAATTTAAATTCGGATGAGCCATAAATTCTAGTATATTTTTGATGCTGAAATCTACAGGAAATCATGCATGAAAGTCGAGTTTGTGTTGGTTGACTTTTTGGTCAACATATCGCCTCGATTTGCGTGCCATGAGTCTCGAGTTGATAAAATTCAGTTTCTTTGGACAAAATTTAGGAATTAACATAAAAATCAGAATAATAAGATTAAAATAGGATTTTAGAGTAATTATTCCAGAATTAAATAAATTAAAATAAATTATCTTTTGACGTGATAAATTTGTAATACATAGGCTATTTGGACTGTGACTTGGACTCTGATTCATACCAGCAACAGGACCCCAGGAAAGTGTACCTTGCCAAACTCTGCAGTATTGTTATATATTTTCCTTGCTTTATTATATTGCTGTGCATGCTTAACCTAGGGCCGTGTGACGTACTTAGCGTCCGATTATAGTCGGGTGCCAACACCGTACGCGGAGTTGTGTATTGTCATCTAGACATGGATATTTGTGACCCTCTTTATTCTCGTATTTGTCCTATCAAGTACACTATAACCCAGGACACTTGACACTATTCATGAGACAGAATCTTCCTGAGATATTCATGGTGATTCTGTGTAGGATACATGTTTTATGACATAGACATCATATTCATAGATATTAGATGACTTGCTGCATTAGATATGATCGTGCGTGACATGGACATGGTGCATCATGGATATGAGACGTGTGATTACATTGGGTGGGGAGAGACACACAGGCTACAGGCTGAGTTTATATATATATATAAAACATAGTAAACACATAGTAAAATACATAGTAAACACTGCTACCGGCTCCAAGACACAGAGCTTGTAGTGGTCTCAGCCTGAGTTTAGTGATGCTCTCAAATTGCATTTTCACATAGATGGTTATATAGTTTACCCTATTTATTTTATTTACTATTACACTGCATTTTGGCATGTCGATTTATGTACCTTGTTATGTCCCCTGAGGACCTGGATACCGGACTTTGTCCCCAGGACTAGCAGACGAGATCAACCCCGAGTTACACGGGACAGGAGCATTAGCAGAAGATGGAGCAGGAGCAGACACTGGAGCAGTACCAGATCCAGTAGACGATTGATCCCCGAGGGTATCATCTGGGTATAGGCTTTCCCCATACTCGGTATTTGCTGTGGTTATCTTTATTCTTGTATCTTGACAGATGTATCAGACTCATTATCGGGTTATTTTCCCGAGTTTATATCATATTGAGATTGATCTTGCTTTATGATTCTGATATTGTTGTATTCATTTCTGTGGATGAGATTAGTATATCTAGACCATTATTATTGTATTACAGCTTAAGTACGCCCCGATGGATCCATTAAATTGGGTTTGTCCATCGGTGTGTGCTGCTGGCCATTACCACGTGTCTAGTCCCTCGATATTTTGGGACTGGGGCGTGACATGGTTTTTGTGGTGGTCCATGCAGGTCACCGACTAAATTATTCGGTTTCAACTTAGGAACCGAGCAAGCCTGCAATAAGGATAGGATAAGTTTTTGGATCTCATCCACTTACTTGAATCGTTCTTGACATCTATATCGGATTCGAATTAATTTCTTGACTTGCATCCTGCCTTGATTTTCGTGCGCCTCTTATTGTTTATTTTGGTTGTTACTCTAAACTTTTTATTATG
Source organism: Iris macrosiphon (assembly GCA_036927795.1). Lineage (NCBI taxonomy): Eukaryota > Viridiplantae > Streptophyta > Magnoliopsida > Asparagales > Iridaceae > Iris > Iris macrosiphon. The sequence goes on along the minus strand of JAYESA010000019.1, from coordinate 44,046,427 downwards.
TGATTGGTAATTAGAACTTGACAGTTTGAGTTAATCTTATAGATGGTGACCTAATGATTACCCCTTAGCTTTGAACCGCGTAATTAGTACCCCACCTCGATACAAGTTATCTTTTCTTTCCCTTGAGACTAGTAACCTGTCCATTCTCACTATTGACACATGACCTATGAGCACTATGATTAAGACTTAAGATGACCATTACTTACGTAATACCATAGGAGACCCTAATAAGAGTTCTATTTTATTTAGATGTGCAAGGTTATTTTGCAGGACCCTCTTAAGACTGTCACAGTATTAGTTTAATTCTTATAAGTTGGGTAGTATGCCTCACAACATAGTACCACCTAGCCCTATTGATGAAGTGACTTAGGATGACACAACTTTAGACTTGCATAAGACGACAGTATTTATTCAGACGATAGAATTTAGAGGTCCTTGCCCCCATTTGGTCGACTAGCGACATAGACAAGGAGTTGTATGATAACTGTAGAGATTGTAGAGTCTTTTATTATTGTTACTTATTTTGTTTCTATTTGTGAACTCGAATTGATTTGTACCTCCTTTCATCATTATCTAGTGTACTTATAATTTTTGTACTACCTTGACTTATGCTGCTATATTATAGCCTAGTTTTTGCAAGCTTATTCTTTATCAAGCTTGTTCATGACATATGTGTTATTGGGGCCTGATCAACCCCACTAATACAATTGTCTATTCAGAATAAATGTATTATGGTCTGATCAACCTTAGTGCATTTTGGTTCGCTCTTCACACGACTATTTTACGTGGATTGAGATATATAGTTGACTAGTAGACGCCTGTACTTACCCTCTAGATATGTCTGAGCAGATCGTATCGGTTACATAACTGTACTAATACGAGCATGCAAACAAAGGATTACCAAAATAGGATTTCAATCCACAACTGCTTTGACAATTCCCAATTGAATTCTTTAAACGCCTTGATCTCAATACTTCTATTCTATTACGCTGCCCTTGAACTCTTTATTATTGGTCTCCGTCTTCCCTTATTTCGGAAAGACGAAATATCGTGCTTGGTATAAATTGATACACAGAGAATACTAGATATATCCCATAGGCCGATCACATACTTGAGGATTATTCTTCGTAATTAAGGACATATCATATATGATATGATCGACATTGAAGTTCGAGGATTGAATGACATGAGTAAACATATTAAGGAAAATTCTCTTAAGGTATATAGCCTTATGTGATAGATGGGTAAATTCTAAGTTGGGTAGTAGTGCATTGTCAACTCGAGAGGAATTTCTTTTAGATTGTGATCGAGTAAGATTAAATTGGGAGAGGTTCAAGCCATTTTAATTTTGAGAATTTTAGAAGAATGACTAAGATGATGAGGATTAATGAATTGATATTGAGGACCCAATATTTATACCTTAAGTACATGATTTAAACAATGAAGGTAAAATCATCAACTTGAAATTTAGAGGATAAAAAGATGAAATTTCAGACTTGAACAATGGTGGACTGCATTTTAAATTTTTTTTTTCAAGTTGATGATTTGAGTTAAAATAAAAAACTTGATGGTTGGACTACCTATTTGAAATATTAAGGATGTGAATGGAATTTAAGAAGTTGAAGCATACAAAAACTTATAAGTGAAAATAGGAATAATAATGGACTCGAATTACTTCTAGAGGAGATTATGATAATTGGAGATCGTGAGGTAAAATTGATATGCGTATTTAAATCTTGAAGATGATATATGGATTTAATTTAAATTTGGATATGGATAATTTGAAAAAGCGAGAAGAGATAACCATAGGTTGAATTTGATTGGATCAGTGGTCATCTTAACCTAGAAGTGATTACAATGGATATGATTAGGATTTTAATTGTCGCAAGGAGATTGCGATTGACTTGCCTTATATACACGAAGGATTAACAAATTATGCCTTATTTTAATTTTGAGGACGACATTGTCTTAAGTTGGCTGGATTGTGAAACCCCCTCACCTAAGAAGTAGACCTACTTGGCTTAGATAGTGAGACTAAGGCTAGCTCGAATCCACTTAGGAATAGAACACAACATTTTTTATTTAGTTTTACAACATGGTATCCCTCGGCGCGTCTTACCATTGCTTCGATAATTGGAGCACTTCCCTAGTCACTGCCTTTCTACAAATTTCATACCTTGTCATAGACATGCCCATCCTCCAATTTTTATCTTTGTGCAATGTTTCAATTGTTGGGTACTTTTATGTAAAAGAGCATTTAGGTGTCCACACTATTGGACATGACACACGAAGAAACCTATTTTCACTCATGTGAATTTCTCCCATGATTTTTGGAATGTGCAACGTGCAACATCGTCCACTCCGTTAAACCTAGCCTTGCATTTTAACCAATACAAATCTTAGACCATCCTTGACTTCTACCATGGCTTAATTTTAATTTCGAGGACGAAATTTTTATAAGTTGGGTAGATTGTAACCCCCTGATTTTTCAAAAAATTTTAATTTGGATTTTTCACAATTTTCTGTAATTTTCTAGAATTTTCAAAAATTTATTTTAGATTCAAATATAATTAAAAATATCCCAAACTTTTATTTTATGTTCTAAATAATAAAATATATTTTCTAGAAGTTTTTGGGAATTTTCTGAGTATTTTTAGTATTTATTGGGAGTTATTTAGGCTAATAACTAATTTTTAGGACTTGTAGAATTTATGGTGCAAGCTCAGGAATATAAAATGGACCCACGTTATTTTTTAAGGTTTATAATATTATTATAGATTTTCTGAAATTATTTCAGAATTTGTGGAATAATGTTAGTATTTATTTTTAGTTTTATGGCAAAACTAATTTTTAGAGCTTCTCCTAATTATAGTAAGAAATCTATGAATATAAATTTATCCCAAAAAATTTTCTAAGGTTTTTTTGGTTCAAAATATATTTTTTGTAATTTTTCCAGATTTTTATGATTATTTTTAATGTTTATTTTGAGTTATTTAGATTTAAAATGACTTAAATAATGTTTTGATAAAGGCAAATCAAAAATAAATAATATAAATAAAACCATTCAATCAGATTCTGACACATGTCAGCCTATAGATATCCATTCAGCCGCAGGTACATCTATATATATATATATATATATATATATATATATATATATATATATATATATATATATATATATAATATAATAACCCTAATTATCTTATTATTTTAGAGAGAGAGAGAGATTTGGGAGAATTGTCATCTAGGGTTTCTTCATCTTCCAGAAGCCATTGCGCATAGCTCCGGACTCCAAACGAGGCCTAGTTTCTTGCGTTAGAACGATATTGAGGTTAGCTTTCTGATTATATAATTTTTTTTACAAAATTATTAGTATTAAATTCTGGAAAATTCGTAGAGCACAGCATGTCCGAAAATAGACGTGTTTCGATGTTTTCGCAATTTCGGGAGAACCTGGAATCAGAATCACGAACCGTTTAAAGTTTCGGAAATCTAATGTCGAGATCATCGACATATATTTTTTCCAGAATTTAATTTGAAGTATTTACATACTGTTAATTCTGTAGAACTTCTAGGTTAGAATTTAACCATCGGTGCACAATACAAAATTTGTATGTGCCATAATTCCCAAACGAATTTAAATTCGGATGAGCCATAAATTCTAGTATATTTTTGATGCTGAAATCTACAGGAAATCATGCATGAAAGTCGAGTTTGTGTTGGTTGACTTTTTGGTCAACATATCGCCTCGATTTGCGTGCCATGAGTCTCGAGTTGATAAAATTCAGTTTCTTTGGACAAAATTTAGGAATTAACATAAAAATCAGAATAATAAGATTAAAATAGGATTTTAGAGTAATTATTCCAGAATTAAATAAATTAAAATAAATTATCTTTTGACGTGATAAATTTGTAATACATAGGCTATTTGGACTGTGACTTGGACTCTGATTCATACCAGCAACAGGACCCCAGGAAAGTGTACCTTGCCAAACTCTGCAGTATTGTTATATATTTTCCTTGCTTTATTATATTGCTGTGCATGCTTAACCTAGGGCCGTGTGACGTACTTAGCGTCCGATTATAGTCGGGTGCCAACACCGTACGCGGAGTTGTGTATTGTCATCTAGACATGGATATTTGTGACCCTCTTTATTCTCGTATTTGTCCTATCAAGTACACTATAACCCAGGACACTTGACACTATTCATGAGACAGAATCTTCCTGAGATATTCATGGTGATTCTGTGTAGGATACATGTTTTATGACATAGACATCATATTCATAGATATTAGATGACTTGCTGCATTAGATATGATCGTGCGTGACATGGACATGGTGCATCATGGATATGTGTCACTACCACATTCTGAAAACAGGGGTATTTTTGAAATTTTACAATAATTAATATTATGTTAATTATCATTAATTAATTGCATGATAGTGTATTTGATTTAAATAATTTGTGCGATGTGTAATTCAATATATAATTATATGCAGTGTTTATTTATTTATTTTATTTTAGCTACTAGACTAGACCTAGTAGTCAGTAGATGAGCACCTGTCGGAATTTATGGAATTTTGAGGTCAATTGTTTTATTTTAGAATTAATTTATTGGAGGTGTAATTAATTACTGTATTTTATTTAATATTTTTGCGCATTGCCTTTGCTTCGATATTTGGAGCACTATCCAGACTTTTGTCTTCCAACAAATTTCACCATCTTGCCCTAGACATGCCCGCCTTCAATTCTGTTATTTTTGCAACTTATAATTTTGCTCCCTGTACATTATTTCTGGCCGCACAAAAATCGTCGCGGACGTTATTTTAAATAAACTCCTATTTTCATCGGTGTGCGCTCCAATCGAAAATTGGAGGCCATCTTGACCTATTTTTCGTGCGACCCAAATTAGGGTAATATCCTGTTCTGAGTCTTCTTCATTATTGGTATTGATGACCTGACCTGATTTTGGCCCCATGTACTCCTAATTAATTGTTGAACACAACTTGCATTTAATTCTATTTAAATTGAGGATACCATTTTATCTGATTTTTAAAATCCCAAATTAATTCCAGTGTCCTACAAATTGAGCCCGTACCGGTCTTACAGTGCCCCCTGACCCTACAAAATACCGGACCCCGAATTGCCCGCCAAATTTTCGTCATTTCATGTGTTTGTGCAATTTCCCGAATTTAAGGGGCTAAGTTGCAATTATTCAATTATAGGTGTCATCACCCCATTGTCCAAGACCAAATGGAAAGGTTATGTATTTGTGGACCAAATTGCATTTTCCCCACCCTATTTTACATGAAAACAATTATTCTCCATGACCAATCTGGACCACACAATTAATGGGCCAATCCCCACCTTTCATTTATACACCTCCCTCCTATTTAATGTACTATCAAGCCCTAATCCCAAAAATTTAACCTAGGAAAACACACCCCAAGCCTCCCCTAACCGTAGCTCTCTCTTCCTCATTTTTCTTTCATTTTCTTCTTCCCTTCTTCTTCTCTTTTCTTCTTTTCTCCTCCTTCTTCCTTCCTCCTCCTTCTTTAATTTTTCTCTTTCAATTGAAATTTCAAAAAGAGAAAAGAGAGGGAACTTGAAGTTACTGTGCCGGCCTCCCTCTGCAGTCCGGTGGCCCAGCCCGGCCGCTGGCCTGTGTACATTCCCCGGCGGTCTCTTCCTGCTCAGGTGAGCAACCCCGGCGGCCGGTGACTGCACCCAGCCGCTGCTCGTGCTCCCCTCGGCTGCACTCCGGTCCGGCCTCCCTCCGGCGCTCCACTGCTCCCCTCGCGCCACCGGCGGGCTGCTGCTCCCCATTCCCTCTGCCGCAGTCCGGCGACCGAGTCCCCCACTCCGGCTACTCCTCTCCCATCTCCTCCCTACCGTCGATCTCTTCCGGCGACCCCGTACCAACTGCTCCCCGACCTTCCCTCCTCTCCAGCCCGTAGCGTTTCCCGGCCAGGCCGACCCCGCTCTCCCTGAGCAACCCCGTGCTCCGGCCACCCAGCCAGGCCGACCCCGGGCTCATCCCGAGCTCATCTCTCCGACATCTGGGATCCTCCCTCCGGCGTAGCTCGTTTCCCGGCGGCCCGCAGCGAGCTGACTGCTCCTCCTCCCGCCGCCCTGGATCTCGGCCAAGCCGCTCCCCCGTCAGTCCAGCCACGCAGCCCTCCTCCGCCTCATTCGAACCACCACCATCAATCCATCTACACCATCGGAACCACCATCACAGTGAGTTCTCTCCCCTCTTCCCTCTTTCACTTTAATATATTTCATGTGTATAAATTATATGTTAATCTATATAACTAAGGTAATGTACAGTGTATATAATTAATATGATAAATAGTGTATATAATTAATATAATGTATAGTGTAGATAAATTAGTATGATGTATAGTATACGTATAATTGATATATGTATATGCATGTATTTTGTATAATACTTAGTATATTTTAATACTTAAAAATTGGTATATGTATATGTATATATATATATATATCCTTTGTATATACTTAAGATATTTTCAATATATATAATAGGTATACGTGTATATATATAATTAGTATATATATATGTAATTATTAATTGGTATACGTATATATGTATTTGTATATACACTTAGTATATCTTAAAATTTGTATATATGTATAAGTATATTAATGTTAATTTGTATATGTATTTAACAGTGTATATGTATATATATAATATAATCTGTATACCTGTACATGTATATTTTAATATGTACATGTATATGTATATATATAAGTATTTAATATGATTAGTATATGTATATAAATACGTATTCTACTATATGTATTATTGGCACACTTAATATATTTTTATTATATATAAAAATTGGTATATGTATATATTTATTTGTATGTATACCTGGTATATTTTTAAATTGATATATATATGGTACACATATATTGTTTAACATATATATTATACATGAAATTAAATGGCATTGTATAGGTATTCAATGCGATGTATTAGTATTAGTATATATATTTAAATAAATACATTAACAATATATATATATTTTTAAAATGTATTTTTATACACATATAATGTTCAACTAGTATAAATCGAATATGTATTTTAAAAGGCATATATATATATATTGTAAATACATTTAAATTGGTATATGTGTAATTTCACAACCTCAAACCAGTATATATGTATGTATATATGTATACATATTATATGATAGTATATATGGTACATATATTAGCATATATTAATTGTATTTTTGGAATTTAGTACATATAGTAAATTCTATTTTTGGGTTATATTCATATGTATATATATATATGTAGTGTAAAGTAAGTCCTAGTGGATTCATAAAATTAAACATACAGTATTATTTTTATATACAAGCATTAGTTCTATTTAAGCATATAAATACACATCTATTTTCATACCAAATGAATAATATGTATATGTGTAAATTTATAAAGGTATCTTTTAATTATAATTAAGTAGTATCAATGTGTGTGATATATATAGATATATATATTGGTCTATCTACTAGATGACCCTAGTTGACTAGTGCCATACCTGGCAGAGTCCCTGCGTTCATGTATTGTGATGTGTCTAGTATAGCTTCTGATGCAATATTGTATTGTTTATTATATATTTTTAGGACTGTTGGTTCCTCCAGACGATACTCTGGGACAGGACATTGATTTCACCAGCTAAGGACCCAAGGCGAGTACATTCTCTGATTAGTTTCTAATTTATGATATCTCCTATGTTCACTGTATCTAGTGTAAATATCCATGATCTTGACACGATGGTTACACGGATTGGTATACACGGATCTCGTCATGAGATGTTATTCCTTATTCATGGTGTAGCTTGTACGAGACTTGTTTCCTTGATATCTTGTGCATATACAGACACTAATTCTCGGGGAGATTTGCTACCTTCCTAGGGAATCCTGTGCCATAGCGTACCATGATTGGATCTACTATACCAGTCGGGGGTTTGGGGAGTACTTTAGTGTAGATATGTGATCATACCCAACTTCATATGCACCATAGCTCACCCCACATCTTACGTCGGGTGCGGCCTGACCACTTATATGAACCATAGCTGTTACGTGTGATTAGCCTGATCTCTACATGCACCATAGCTAACCAACGGTTAGCCTGACTTTATATGAACCATAGCTAACCAACGGTTAGCCTGACTTTATATGAACCATAGCTAATCACATGTAACCAGCCTGATCAAGTTCCCAAGCCGATCACATATTAAAACTAGTACTCACACACTTAGTCATAGGTTTCTTGCTCATGGACATATTGTTTTCCTGCACTTACTTACAGTATTTCCAGTATATTCTCTCATTGTACATTTCTCGTACCTATACATGCATCTGGTATGTTTCCATCTAGAACTGCTACATAGTTTATGTCATTTATATAGAACTGCTATTTAGAGATGTACTTTGCTCCTTCCTGACTGGAAAATATTTTTCCAGACTGTGACCTTAGTAGACTGGTTCCGACACACCTGGGGATTGGAAGTTAATGATTGCAGGTATGATTATGTTGTCTTTAGACTAGCGTTGTATTCTTTTATTTCTTCAAATTCCTATCGTGCTGTAGTTGTGATTGAGTATGTTGTGAATATTTTTATAGTATTATCCGAATCTCCTTATGGAGTTGGATACTAGCGTGAGATTGTTTAGATAGTACTTGACCTAGACAGCGCTCTACCGCCGATGCTGCGGCGTAGGCTGGACGTACCCACGCTCTCGTGCCCCTATACCGGGTGCGGGTCGTGACAATATGAGACGTGTGATTACATTGGGTGGGGAGAGACACACAGGCTACAGGCTGAGTTTATATATATATATAAAACATAGTAAACACATAGTAAAATACATAGTAAACACTGCTACCGGCTCCAAGACACAGAGCTTGTAGTGGTCTCAGCCTGAGTTTAGTGATGCTCTCAAATTGCATTTTCACATAGATGGTTATATAGTTTACCCTATTTATTTTATTTACTATTACACTGCATTTTGGCATGTCGATTTATGTACCTTGTTATGTCCCCTGAGGACCTGGATACCGGACTTTGTCCCCAGGACTAGCAGACGAGATCAACCCCGAGTTACACGGGACAGGAGCATTAGCAGAAGATGGAGCAGGAGCAGACACTGGAGCAGTACCAGATCCAGTAGACGATTGATCCCCGAGGGTATCATCTGGGTATAGGCTTTCCCCATACTCGGTATTTGCTGTGGTTATCTTTATTCTTGTATCTTGACAGATGTATCAGACTCATTATCGGGTTATTTTCCCGAGTTTATATCATATTGAGATTGATCTTGCTTTATGATTCTGATATTGTTGTATTCATTTCTGTGGATGAGATTAGTATATCTAGACCATTATTATTGTATTACAGCTTAAGTACGCCCCGATGGATCCATTAAATTGGGTTTGTCCATCGGTGTGTGCTGCTGGCCATTACCACGTGTCTAGTCCCTCGATATTTTGGGACTGGGGCGTGACACACAGCGTCTTGTGGCGTACTCAAAGGAATTTCATCTTCAATTCTTGGATCCATCTTTCTGCATCCAAAATAAAATATAAGAAGCGCACAAGATTCAAGGCAGGATGCAAATCAAAAATTAATTCGAGTACGATACAGATATCAAGAACGTTTTCAAGCAAGTGGATGAGATCCTAAAAACTTATCCTATCTTATTGCAGGCCTGTTCGGTCCCTAAATTGAAACCGAACAATTTAGTCGTTGACCTGCATGGGCCACCACAAAAACCATGTCACGCCCTAATCCCAAAATACCTAGGGACTGAACACGTGGCAATGGCCAGCAGCATGCACCGATGGACAAACCCAATTTAATGGACCCATCGGGGCATACTTAAGCTGTATAAAAGGTCTACAACATCAAGTCAGAACTAATCTCATCCACACAAAAGATAATACGATCAACAGCAATAAGAAAAGTAAATTAAACATCCAGTCTCAGCAAGTAATTCGGGGAAATAACCCGATATAAAGTCTGTTATAATTGTTTTAATTAAACAGAAAAGAGAGTCTATATGCCATAATATCTGAGCATGGCGAAGCAGTTGTTCAGGAGAAGTCCTCAGCGATCACCTCGTCCTCAGCTACGGGTACTGTTCCGTGAAGAGCACATGTTCCGTAGACCTCTGGATAAACCTCGTCTGCAAATCCTGGGGACATAATCCGGATCCAGGTCCTCAGGGGACATAGCAAGGTACAAGAAAGCACAAGCCAAAATAAATGCAGTAAAGCAGTTAATGAAACAATAGGGTCAACTATATATCCATCTATGTGAAATGCAAGTTGAAAGCATCACTAAAACTTAGGCTGATACCACTACAAGCTCTGTGTCTGGGAGCCGGTAGCAGAGTATACTATGAATTTTACTATGTGTTTACTATGAATTATATATATATATATATATATATAATCAGCCTGTAGCCTGTGTGTCTCTCCCCACCCAATGTAACCACACGTCCCATGTCCATGTCACGTGAGATCATATCTAATGCAGTGAGTCATATTATGTCTATGAATATAATGTCTAGGCCAATCCTGCAACCTACACAGAATCACCTTGAATATTTCAGAAAGATTCTGTTTCATGATCTGTGTCAGGTGTCCTGGGTATAACGTACTTGATAATGCAAGTACAAGAATATAAATGTCACGATATCCATCTCTAAATGACATTGCCCAACCCCGCGTACGGTGTTGGCACCCGACTATGATCGGACGCTAAGAAAGTCACACGGCCCTAGGGTTGAGCAAGTACAACAGTCACAGGAAAATAAATCTAGAAAAATGAATCATTAAACTACATTTATGGCAAGGTACACTTGCCTGGATTTTCAGCTCCAATTGTAGCTCTGGCAATAGTTGGATTTGCAGGGACTGCTCCGGTTACTGAAACAAACATCACCATCAGATCCAAAAAATATTAATCAGCTAGGATCGCCTGTCCTTGAGTCCAATTTGGAGACTAGGGCAAAAATGTCATTTTCGGGTCAAGGCGGGTCCAAATATGGGCCGCTTTGCACCGAAAATGTGCCAGGGTCAAAGGTCTCAAAATCAGTCCAACTTAGTGTCAACAGGTCAGGAACGATGATACGAACCCAACGGAACTTTCAGAATTGGATTCCGATGAGTCGTTCTCAAAATCGCCCGTCGGGTGGAGCCTGTGGGGCCCACGACATACGATTTTGTCAAAGTTCTCAGAATCGAACCAAACTTGGCTCACAGGACCAGCGTATTGCTACGAGTCCGATGGCGCAAGTTTTGTCTCGATCCGACGTGTATACACTAAGTTACAGCGAATTACAGAAAAGTCGGATATGGGGCGGTGTCCGCGGATACGCACTGATTTCGGTGTGCACGCACATCCGAACCAGCTTCTGCGAAATCCCACACATCCGTATCAACGACGCGCACGTATCTGTGAAGACCGCACGCGACCAAGTCGTCCCGTTTGGCGGGGCGTACTCAGTTCCGGGGTGAAACAGGATCTGGTTTTTTCCTGTTTTTGGATCGCGGTGTGCGATCACCACAGAACGCGATGCCCCGAGCGGTTTGTCCGGGCACCGAGAGGGTCAAACAGGCTACGCGATACAATTTACGGAATCGAAATCAGAGTTACGAGGAGTGAGTTACGAGTACCTGAACTGGCTCCGGGAAACTGGGTTTTACTCGTGTCTGAGAAGTGTCCTGAGTCGGTCTACTGTGTCCTGAAGAGTGTCCAACCGTGTCCTGGCTAGGGCTGAATCGTGTCCGGCCTAGGGTTCTGCTGGCGGACACGGCGGAGACGGCTAAGGACTTCGGGGCGGCCGGGCTGGTCGCGGTGGCGGGACGTCCGTGTCGACGGCGCTCGAGGGGCGGCGTGCTGCCAAGGGAGAAAGAGGAAGAAGAAGAAGGAAGTGGCTCCGGGCAACTGCGGCGAGGCTCGGCGTGGGCGATGGCCTGAGCGGAGGAGGGCGCTGGCTAGGGCGGGTTGGCCTTGGTCGGAGAAGAGCGGCCGGGGGCGAGGGTTCGGGGAGGTCTATGGTGGCCGGCTGGGGTTTATAAAGAGGAGGGAGGCGGTTACGGAAGACGAAGGGGGAGAGGCTGCCGGCGGGGGAAGCCGGAGCGGCGCGGCTAGCGTTGCGGGAGCGGAGGCGACGCAGGGAGGCGAGGCGGCTGCCGGCGGAGGGGAGGAGAAGAGTCGGGCTCGAGCGGTTGGGAAAGGTTGCGGGTTGCGGGCTATCGGGTCGGGTGCGGGCAGACCCGACCCGACCCGATAGGGCGAGCGGGCTGGGCCGGCCTGTGGGCCGAAGTCAGTTTGGGCCGGGCTGCAGGGTTTAACTAAATAAAATAAATAAATAAATAAATAAACAGATAATTAAATGATTAAATAATTAATTATTTTTAGGTGTTTAAAAATAGGTCCGGAGCCCAATAAATTCCCGGAAAATTACCATATGTCTAGTTTTTTATTTTACAGCATAAAATATTATTTTCAAAATATTTTAATATTATTCATTATCAATTAAAAATTATTTAATAATTTAAACACCTGTATTTAATTTCAGAAAATTCCTAGAAAATTCCAGAAAATTGACAAAAATCCAAATTAATAAATTCTTGAAAATCAGGGGGATTACACCTCCCCCGTCGTCCCACTCCTGCCTGCATCTACTGCTGCTGCCGAAGAAGAAGGGGGGACTGGTGGTGAGAGAGGGAGGCTGAGAGAGAGAGAGGACTATCGAAGATAGGGGAGATAACAGAGGGTATTTTTGTCATTTATAGTTTTCTGTTAAAACCGGTAGAATACTAAGTTGTAAAATTATAGTTAATATATCAAGTTTTGATACCTATCAAAGTTTATGTTACCAAGTTGAAAAACTTGAATAGTTGAGGTTATCAAGTTGTAATTTATTCATTGTAAAATTGTGCGTGAAGTTACGAACTTAAGAATTAATTCTTAAGTATCTATGTTCCAAAAAGCAGTCTAATTGATGGTATCTATCTGAATATCTATGTATCATGGTTGTCAAAACGGCATCCCAACTAAGACGTTCGAGCGTTTTTTGCACATTAACTCTCCACTGTTCAATTTTGGAACCCAAAATTTATAAATTATTCTTTTGAAGTATATTTCATCAATTTTGAAGCACGTGTTGACAACTTCAAAGAATATTTGAAAATTCAAGTATTTAAACTGCGCTTTTGTACTGCAAGACACTATTTTGAAGTTGTTTCAATGTGTTTCAAAATTAACGAAATATGTTTCAAAAGAACAATTTATAAATTGTGGTGCCAAAATCGAACAGTGGAAAGTTAAGATGACAAAAACGTCTGAACGTTATAATTGAGATAGCATTAGGATAATTTAGCCAAAAATGGCTAGGTAATTAGTTAGCAATATTTTGGTGCATAAAATCATATTAATGGTGATGTAAAAAGAGTCTATTAAATATATAAATGATTAATGGTCTGGCATTTGGTCATGTAGTATTTATTGAACGAGAATACCATTACTCAAATAAATTTAGAGAAATTTTGACTTATCTTTTACTATATTTATCAAATTTTACGATACATTTCACAATTTTTCCATAATATAAATTTTTTTTCACTTTTGACGAAATTCGTCAAGAACTGACAGTCAACTCTTTTGACCCAAATTTTTGGACGAAAATATCCTCCCTCTCATGTATTGTCTTCTCCCTCCCCCCCCCCTTGTTGCCCCATTTTCTGCCACGTCGTATCGTACAGACCCCTCTACCCCTAGGCATCGTGCTCGCCGTCGGAGATGCTGACCCGCCCCCTCGCCCCCGAGATCGTCCTGAGACACAGACGTGCGTCGCTGACCCCTCACCCTTGCCCTCACGCTAGTCCGGCACCGCCGCTGACCCCTCCCCTCGCCACCGTGCTCACCGCTGAACCCTCCCCCTCGCCGTCGCGCTCCCCCAACGCCGCCGTCGTGCCGCACAGACCCCTCTCCCCGTAGCCCCCGCGCTAGCCGCCAGAGATGCTGACCCCTCCCCCTCGCCACCTCAAGCTGCTGACACCACCCCCTCGCCTTCGCGCTCGCCCTGCGCCACCGACGCACGCCGCTGACCCTTCCCCCTCGCCCCCAAGCTCCCTCCGCACCGCCGCTGACCCCTCCCATCGCTCCCGCGCTCGGCAAGGCGGTTGCTGCTGCTGCCAACGTTGTTGTTGTCGGCGTCGCTCCTGTCAGGACGAACGTCGGAAAAGATGGGAGGGAGGGAGGGAGAAAGAGGGGGAGGGGGAAGGAGAAGTGCACGATGGAGAGGGGGCAGTAGCAGGGGAGGTGAGGGGAAAAAGACAATAGGAGAAGGAATATTTTGGTTAAATTTTTTGGGTCAAAAAAGTTGACCATCAGTTTTATACGAATTTCGTCAAAAAGTAAAAAAATTTATACGTTATGAAAAAATTGTGAAATAAATATACAGTAAAATATGATAAATAAAATGAAAGATAAGTTAAAATTTAGAGAGAATTTTATGCTAGAAATTCTGATTGTTGAGATGTCACGAGGAATTCCTTCACATAACGTGCCAAAATTTTCTCTGCCCACTCCTTCCTCTCCGTTTCCCCTCAAGATTAGCATCCCTTGCATGTAAAAGAACTAATAATTTCTAGCCCATGTCATGAAAATGACCGATAACCAAGTGTGAAATTAGTCAAGATAATGAAAAGAAAGTTGAGATAGATAATCAACCTTTCATAGATGTGATATATATGGACCAAAGTAATTAAAAAAACACATTGGAGAAGAGAGAATATCGCAAATTTTGGGACACGGGGGTGTTATGTTACTCCACTGGTATACTCTCTCTACTTGTAGGCTAAACTATATGGTGAAAGGAATTAACATTGTCCGGACTACAAGACCAATATATTTACAAGACCAACATCCATATATTTACAAGACATCGGTTGTTGTATACCTTGTGAAAGATTTATTATTATTATTAGTGTAAAGTAGAAAAAATTCTTTCCGTAATTTGTGTCGTTAGCAAATTAAGACTTTCTAATTTTTTTTGTTCAAAATAGTCCTTTTCGTTTATTTTTCGTAAAAAAATATCGTTAAAAAAAAAAACAAAAAACCCTAAACCACCCTCCCCCTCTAACCCTCCTCCTCATTCCCCTCCCCCACCACCACCTTCACCATCACCACCACCAACCCCACCCTCAGCACCCCCCCCCCCTCACCCCCCCTTCTCTCATCCATCGCACTCCTCATAGCTCCCCCGCAGCCCCCCTCCCCCCCCCCCCCCCCCCCCTCCCCCAGTGTCTCTGCGTCCGCCCCCGTGCGTAGCTCATCTACCCTCCCTGGTTCGCAGCTCGCCCGTGCCCCCCCCCCCCTCTCTCATCCATCGCACTCCTCATAGCTCCCCCGCAGCCCCCCCCCCCCCCCCAGCGTCCCTGCGTCCGCCCCGTCGCGCACGCAGCTTCCCTGCGTCAGCCCCCGTGCGTAGCTCCTCCGTGCGCAGCTCCTCTGCCCTCCCTGGCTCGCAGCTCCCCCGCGTCTTCACCCCCCCCAGCGCAGCTCTCCCGCGGCCGCCCCCGCGCCAGCCCCCCTTAGACCGAGCCTCCTCCCCCCCCCCCCCCCCCCATCCCGCTTCTCACCCCCTCTCCTCCGACCGCCGCCGTCCCAACCGTCGAAGAAGGAGGGGAGGGAGAGAGGGTTAGAGTTAGGGTTAGAGTTATGATTAGGTTTAGGATTAGGATTATGATTAAGATTAGGGAGAGATATATTAGTCATTTCACGTCGAATTTTGACGTCCGTTAACGACAAAAAATTAAATTGGATGCAAAATACACCAAATATAAAATATGAGAATTTTTTTTAATCCAGATATCTTTAATTGCAAAAATGTAAATCTAATAAAAATTTTTTTTGCACTTTATTATTATTATTATTATTATTTTGCGATGTCTTGTGAAAGATATTGAAAATCTATTTCCAAGACGTTTATGACATTCTAAATATCATGTGTAAATACTAAAAAATTAATATTTTTTTAATTACTCTTAAAAAATGAAGATTTTAGATTAGTAACAAATACAAAGCATAAAAATTTGGAGGCTTTTCGGTCTTCGGCCACACATCTTGTACTCCCTCAGAAATGAACTAGGCTATGTCATAGTTGCATCTCATCGAGCATGAACCGAACAATTCCTGAAGGACTATCAGGGTCAGAACAAGAAGAAACACAAGGCTGCACATTCGTATCGAGGTTTTCAAACCACACACCAGTAAGAAACACAAGGTCACAGATCCAACCCAAACCACACCTGGAAACCACAATAAAAGTCCTGGACCAATACACAATAGGTTTGAGTACAGAGGTCGGTTTGTTTCAACTGAATCCTAATTTTGTAAAACCGAACAAATCGAACCGGTTTTATGCAGACCGAACCATAATGATCAAAATTCAAGTCAAACCAAATCGAACAAAAATGGTTTAGCTAATTCGATTATTTTGGTCCATTCGGTTTAACTCGACTGGTTGCATAATAGATTGGGCAAATTTTACACCAAAATTTGCATTCAATTTTACAGTCAAAAATACTTTTCACATAAAAAAATTGCAGTGAAAAATAGACGGAGAGAATAATATAACAACAATACTTTTACAATTAAAAAAAATCATAGATATACATTGCTAAACTATACATTCAATATAAAGAGCTCATTTTTCAGTGAAGGCAAATTCTCTCCCAAATTTCTCAAAATTGCTTTGTATCCCTCATCTTCTTGCAAAATACAATGTGATATTACAAATTGACATGATTGTGATCAAGCTTATCATTCAAGTCTCCAAATCCTCGTAACCAAATATTGCTTACTTATATAAAATAGGGTTATTTATACTAATTACTCATAAGTTTTTTTGTTTATACACATGATATTTCTGTTTTTAAACTAATTATACTGACCATTTCTTACTTCAGAAAATAAAAATAAAAATAGGGATAGTTAATATTATAACTTTTTTTTATCTTAAAGTAAGAGTACCCGTAAAATAAACTACAAAAGTAGGGGTAGTCAGTGTAAATAGTTTATAAGTAGGAATGCCACGTGTAGTATGTTGATGTTTTTGCCTTTTGACTAATAAAGATAGTCCCACATTGGCTACACCACCAAGTGGATATCTCAATATAATACTTCGTATGAGTTGAGGTGTGCACATGGGGTGTGGTGGGGCACATGCGTACCATGTGGGGGCATTTTCCTAGGAGAAAAAATGATTAACTCCTCATGAAAGCATTTATGCTTTTTGTCATGCTCTTTGAATTATTTCCATAGGAGCTAGCGACTCAGACTCGGACTCGGACTCGGACTCGGATGCAAAGTGGCACTTTGTTGGCGCACTTAGCACGTCAACATCGTCGCAAGGGACTTGTACGCTGTTGTTGCGCTCGTGCGCTCGTTTTATGCTTGGGTTGCATGCGCGTGTTGCATGAGCGGACGTTGGACGGGCGATGAGCGGGTGCTGAACGGGCTACTCATTGGGCTGCGATTGTGGGATATCAATTTTGTATATTGGCTTTTTAGTCCCACATCGAAAAGAAGAGGAGGATGGGCTTCTATCCTTCCCTATATAAAGAGTTCTCTAACCTCCTTTTGAGACAGACCAAAAAGTTGAGAAAGATGAGTCCAAAGGAGCGTGTTCGAGCCACACAAAGAGGTGACTATGAGCGTTCCAGAAGTTCTCTTGTGAACTTTCTGGCTCCTGGGAGCAGATCGTCGATAGAGGACGAATCTTGCTTTAAGCAACGGTGGTTTTCACCGTCCCAGCAAGAATAATTTTTTATTTTGTCTTCTTCTCCTTTTTCTTCTTGGTTCGTTCTGTCTGATTGCAACTGCATTTTGCAAGGAAGAACGAAGATAGTTTTTATTTTATTGTAACTATGTTCTGTCCGTCTGCAACTGCGATTGTAAGGAAGAACGAGAAGTTTGGTTAATTCTGATTTTTTTGTAATCTTGAGAGCAAGTTGTAATCAGAATCCTTATACAGTTTTTCGTGGAAATCGAGAATAGTCAGAGTAAAAACTTTTGTGTGAACCTCTGATCTCGACCACGCATTCTTTCATCTTTGGTTAAGTCTCGTGACTAACAATCTCAAAGCAAGATCCAAATAAAGATGGGGAACATCCGTTCAAGTCTTCTGGACACAAGTTTTCACAAACTTGAGAAGATTGACGGAATTCACTTTGAATATTTGGATGAGGGAAGTAGTCCTTTGTCAAATGTTGAAAGTGAGTTGTCGGTACCTACCATTTTTGAGGATGGAGGAGATAGCGACTGAAGAACACGCATTCCAGTTAGAAAAAAGATTACAAGATGACCAAGGATTACAGAGTATGCGCACAAGGGAAAGACCTTTGCGCATGACAGGACATGGCGCTTTGCAAGACTTGGCGCATGGCAGCGCATTGGAAGTCTTGGCGTCTTGGCGCATGGCAGATATGGATGCATAGTGTCTCAATGTGCATAATGGTCTCTGCACATCCATGACGCGCATGAAGGCTTATGTTCATGGATTGGTGCATGATGGCTTATGCACATAGATTGACGCATGTTGGCTTATGCTCATGGATTAGTGCATGGTGTCTTATGTGCATGGATTTGTGCATGGTGGCCTATGCACATGAAAGTCACTGTACTATACAGGACTTAATGCATGACTGAAATTAAAACTTGGAAGTAGAACCACTCCGAACCAATATAGCAAGATATAACTAAACTTGGTTCCTTTGATTACTTAACTTGGTTGCAATGATTGCACATGTTAAGTCCTATGGAGTGGTTGCTGACTAGTGGATAGAAACTGGTACATCTAGCCACATGTACTTTAGGAAGAGCTGTTGATCAAGGCTGAACCTTTCAGTAGTGAAGGTCTTAATGGCAAGCAAGGATCAAGCAGAGGATTTGAGAATTGGGGCAATGGTTCTGAACTTCGAGAAGTTACAGTCAAAGGAGTGCGTGTAGCAACGTACCAGTGATTACCAAGGACCTGATCTCAGGAAGTCTGTTGCAGATTTGAGGGTGAACAACCATGTTTTCCAGATGGTGATATCTTGGCAGGAGACATACTTTGAAATAAGGCATTCAATTTCAAATGGATGTTCGAGCTTCTGCTTGTGCCTGAAGTCTCATTGTAAGAGTTGTGGGACCCCAGACTAGGACATGTACTTCGTACTGCCAGATGTCTAGTCTAGGATTTATCTCCAAATGTGGGGGTAAGGAGGTGGAGAAGTGTAAGGTCTGTGCGAAGACAAAGATCATAAAAAACTGTTCAAACGGGTAAACCGAAGTACAGATCTTATGGAGTTGGTTTACTCAGATATCTGTTACTTCAAGCAGTTCTCCACAAAGGCCAAAAGAAAGTACTTCATTACTTTCATCGATGACTGATCGAAGTACGCGTTCGTCTATCTGCTCTAGTTAAAAGATGAAGCATTCGAGAAGTTCAAGAAGTTCAGGGTTGAGGCTGAACTTCAAATAGGGCAACAACTCAAGAGACTCAGAAGTGATCGAGGTGAAGAGTATAGGTCTATTGAATTCACATCGTTCTGCAAAGAAAATAGAATTGTCAATGAGACAACTGCTCCGCATTCTTTTCAATCAAATGTAGTAGTTGAAAGGAAGAACATGGCATTGACAGAGATGATGAACTCAATACAGTTGACTACGGGTCTTCCAAACTACTTCTGGGGATAAGCTGTGTTGACGGCTACGTTCATTCTGAACAGAGTGCCATACGCAACTTTCGATGTCACTTCTTAGAAACTCTAGTTCAGAGTCAGACCCAACTTGAACATCATCCGAGTATGGAGGTGTCTGGAAGGAAGAACATAACGTTAACAGAGAAGATAGACTCAATACTGTTGACTACGGGTCTTCCAAACTACTTCTGGGAAGAAGCTGTGCTGATGGCTACGTTCATTCTGAACAGATTGCCATACACAACTTCCAATGTCACTCCTCAGGAACACTGGTTCAGAGTCAGACCCAACTTGAACGTTATTCGAGTGTGGGGGTGTCTGGCGTCTGTGAAGCTTCCGAAATTAAAGATTCAGAAGCTAGAATCGAGGACTACGAAGACAATCTTTCAGGGTGATATTGAGAAGAGTAATGCTCGGAGATTTCTTGATATTGAATTAAATCATAACATTGAATCTCGCGACGCAGAACTCCTCGAAGATAAATTTGCAAGGCACAAGAACATTGTTATCGCAGATATTTCAAAAAATAGTGTGGGTGCACAGAAGACTGAAGCTTCCAACGAAGATGTAGTCTAAGAAGAAGTTATCATCCCAACGACAACGATCGAACTAGAACTCGCAGAGCTGGTGTCTAATCGAGTGAGGAGAGTGAAGGAATTTGAAGAAAATTTTGTCATCTATCATGTGGAAGAAGATCCACTTACCTATGATGAGGCGATAAAGATCAGAGATGGTGTCTTCTAGAGGGAGGCTATAAATAATAAGTATGACTCAATAACCTCCAACCAAACTTGGGTATTGGTCAATCTGCCTGTGTCACGCCCCAGTCCCAAAATACCGAGGGACTGGAGATATGTGGCAATGGCCAGCAGCACGCACCGATGGATAACCCAATTTAATGGAACCATCAGGGCGTACTTAAGCTGTAAATAAGGTCTATTACACAAGTCACACTAATCTCATCCATAAAGATAAAGAAATAAACTGCATACTGAATGGATATAAGTAGCAACAACAAATCACAGCAAGTCAGTCGGAGCAACAATCCGACTTAAGTCTGAAATAACTGGCTCTATAGGCCAGGAACAAAAGATATAAACATGAAGTAAATAAATGAGTACTGGGACAGGCACTCAGGAGAAGTCCTCGACAGTCACCTCATCTTCAGTGTTCGGTTCAGCTCCAGCAATAGCTTCAGCTCCGGTCCCGTATACCTCGGGATACTGCTCCTCAGCTAGACCTGGGGACATAATCCATTCCAGGTCCTCAGTGGACATAGCAAGGCACAAGATAAAACAAGCCAACTGAATAAGCAGTGCAATAAATAAATGAACAGCAGGGTAAACTAAGTAACCATCTATGTGATATGCAAATGAGAGCAACACTAGTACTCAGGCTGAGACCGCTACAAGCTCTGTGTCGGGGAGCCGGTAGCAGTAATAACACGTAAAGGGTCTAGCTCTGCTGGAGAGTCTACAACCTCACAATATTAGTAGATATATATATATAGAACAGCCTGTAGCCTGTGTGTCTCTCCCCACCCAATGTAATCACGCAAGCCATGACCATAACGTCTCATGTCCATGTCAGCGGGATTATAACTAATGCAACAAGTCATACTGTCTATAATAAATGTCTCTATCAAGTCCTGTATCCTATACAGAATCACCACGAATATCTCAGGAGGATTCTGTCCATGATAGTGTCAAGTGTCCTGGGTTGTAGGGTACTTGATAGGTCAAGTACAAAGTAAGGGAATCGTAAATCCATCTCTAAATGACGAACCCAACACCGCGTACGGTGTCGGTACCCGACTATGATCGGACACTAGGTACGTCATACGTTCCCTAGGTTAAGCAGTTTAAATCAGTTTATATGAATTTGCACAAGAAATCCAGCAGAGTATTTTTACAGAAAATATGAAAATAATGACTGCAAGTTTGGCAAGGTGCACTTGCCTGAGGTTTGGATTCCACTTAGGTCCTGGTTTCGGAAATTTCCAGAGATGTCTCCGAAAAGTGAAATAAACAGTACTATCACGCTCAGAAGGTGTCAAACAGCTAGGATCGCCTGTCCTTGGGTCCAATTTGGAGACAAGGGCAAAAACGGCAATTTCGGCCCAAAACGGGGTCCACCGGTGGGCCCGCTTTGCACCGAAAAACGTGTCAGGGTCAACGGTCTCCAAATTCACAAAACTTAGTGTCAACAGGTCAGGAACGCTAATACGAACCCAACGAAACTTTCAGATTTGAATTCCGATGAGCCGATCACAAAATCGCCCGTCGAGCGGGGCTTGTGGGGCCCACGACACGCAATTTCGTCAACGTTCTGAGAATCGGACCAAACTTGACCCACAGGACCAGCGTATCGCTACGAGTCCGATGGCGCAAGTTTTGTCTCGATCCGACGTGTGTGCACGAAGTTAGGGTAAATTGCAGAAAAGTCAGATACGGGACGATGTCCGCGGATACGCGTTGATTCTGGTGTGCACGCACACCCGAATCAGCTTCCGCAAAATCCCACATGTCCGTATCAATGACGCGCACGTATCTGTGAAGACCGCATGCGACCAAGTCGTCCCGTTTGGCGGGGCGCACTCAGTTCCGGGGTGAAACAGGGTCTGGTTTTTTCCTGTTTTTGGATCGCGGTGTGCGATCACCACAGGACGCGATGTCCCGAGCGGTTTGTCCGGGCACCGAGAGGGTCATACAGGCTTCGCGTAGAAATTCACAGAATCGAAAACAGAGATCCGAGGTGCAAGTTACGAGTACCTGAAGGGAACCCGAAAAACCGGGGTTTTGAACTGTGTCCGACACGCGAGTTCGTGTCCCGCTGTGTCCGGCCTAGGGCTGGGCTGTGTCCGCGTGGCCGGAGGGGCTGGGGGACTGGCCGACGGTCGACGAGGCACCGTTGGGGGGCTCGCCGGAGTAGGGTGGTCAGCCGGTCGGGGTCGGCCGGCGTTGGGTCCGCCTGGGTGGGTTTCTCCGCCTGGGGAAGGAGGAAGAAGAGGAAGGGTGGAGATGGGAGGCGGCGCTGCTCTGGCACTGGGCGGCGCTGCTGGAGGAGCTGGGCGGCGCTGGGGCGGGCTCCGGTGAGGGGATGGCCGGAGTCGGGGTGGTTAGGGTTAGGGTTTCGGGTTTGGGGGAAAGGGGCCGGAGGGGTAGGGTTTTTATAGGGGATCCACGGGGGGGGGGGGGGTCGAGGCCGGGCTAGGCGGGCCGAGGGGAGGTCGTGGGGTAGAGGGGGAGGTTCTCCGGCGACGTGGCCGGAGAATCCGGCCGAAAAACGCGGGGGGGGGTTCGTGGGGTTGGGGGTGATGGGGTCCGGGTCGGGTCGGACGCGGATCCGGGTCTGGCCGACCCGCCCGACCCGTTAACAGCGGGGGCTGGGCTGGGTTTAACGGGCTCGGCCCACTGGGCCGGGCCGGGCCCAAAGCTAAATAAAAAAAAAAACATATTAATAAATAACAAAAATTTTAATAATAAAAACATTTAATTAATTAATAATTAAAAAAATAGTTTTTAGGCTTTTAAAAATAGGTCTGAGGTCCAATAAAATCCCAGAAAATTACCCTAAGTCTGGTTTTCTCTTTTACACCATAAAATCATATTTTTAATTCATTTTAATGTTATTTATTGGCATTTAAAAATTACAAACTCACCACAGGTCCTATGTAAATTCCTGAAAAATGCATATTAAATCCCAAAATTGATTTTAAAAAAATATCTGAAAAATTTAGGGTGTTTACAATCTACCCCCCTTAAGAGGATTGCGTCCTCGCAATCAAAGGGTAAACTATAAAGGCAAGATTTACAGAATTAAAGAATGCTTAAGTTCTACCTGATTCTGCAAATAGGTGTGGATAACGCTGGCGCATAACATCTTCTCGTTCCCAGGTCGATTCGCCAGGAGAGTGTTATTTCCAAGCTACTCAAACCAGCCTGATTGTCTGCCCTCGCAGTGTCTTCTCGCTGGTGTCGAGTATACCCACTGGCTGCTCTTCGTATCTCAGGCTAGGTCCCACTGAAATCTCAGAATGATCAACTATATGGCTTGGGTCTGTCACATATCTTCTAAGTTGTGAGACGTGGAATACGTCATGCACTCCCTCTAAGGATGGAGGTAATGCAAGACGGTAAGCCACCTCACCAATGCGCTCCAAGATATCAAATGACCCAATGTACCTTGGGCTTAACTTGCCTCTGCTGTCGAATCTGATAGTACCTCTAGTGGGCGAGATCCTCAAAAATACATGCTCTCCTTCCTTGAACTCCAGGGGTCGTCTGTGTGCATCGGCCCAATGCTTTTGTCTATCCTGGGCTGCACGGAGATGGTTCTAAATCTGTTTTACTTTCTCCACTGTCTCTGTTACCAACTCTGGACCCAGTATTTGACGTTCGCCAACGTCACTCCAGCATATTGGCGATCTGCACTTCCTTCCGTACAACGCCTCGAAAGGTGCCATCTGAATGCTTGCCTGATAGCTGTTATTGTAGGAGAACTCCACTAAGTGCAGATGATCTTCCCAAGATCCTCCAAAGTCCAGTATACAAGATCGCAGCATATCTTCTAGGATCTGAATTGTGCGCTCTGACTGTCCGTCTGTCTGAGGATGATAGGCAGTACTGAATTTGAGCCTGGTGCCGAGACTCTCTTGCATGCTTCGCCCGAAGTGAGAGGTAAATCTCGAGTCTCGATCTGATACAATACTAACCGGCACTCCATATAATTTTACGATCTGACGCATATACATGTCGGCTAGTACTTCCGTGGATTGTCCAACTCTGAAGGGCAAGAAGTGAGCCGACTTAGTGAGCCGATCCACGATGACCCATACTGCATCCTTTCCACTAGGGCTTCTTGGAAATCCAGTGACGAAGTCTATGGTAATATGCTCCCACTTTCATTCAGGGATGGGAAGTGGCTGCAACATACCTGCAGTCCTTTGGTGCTCGGCCTTCACCTGCTGGCAGACTAAGCATTTTGCCACAAAGCGGACAATCTCCCTTTTCATTCCATGCCACCAGTAATATTGTCTTAAGTCCCGGTACATCTTGGTTCCTCCTGGATGAACCGAGTATATGGAGCTATGGGCTTCTGTCATCAACTCCTGCCTTAATTCTCCATTTGGAACACATAGGCGATTTTCGCACCTTAATGTTCCGTCCTCGTGGATACGAAGTCCCGTCTGCAAGCCTGCTTCTGTTCTTTCTCCCAGCCTTCGGAATCTGCATCATTAGGCAAAGCTTCCTTGATTCTCTCCACCAACGATGACTTCACTTCGAGGTTAGCCAGCAAACCATTTGGTCCAGGTAGAACAACCTCTATCTGAAGATCTTGCAAGTCTTGTAATAGTTGAGGCTGCTCCGTTAAGAAATAAGCCGAGGGTTTTCTGCTGAGGGCGTCGGCTACCACATTTGCTTTCCCCGGGTGGTACTGCAGATCGATGTCAAAGTCCACCATCAACTCAAGCCAACGCCTTTGCCTCATGTTGAGCTCCTTCTGTGTATAAACATACTTCAAGCTCTTATGATCAGTGAATATTTCGACCTTCTCTCCATACAGATAATGTCTCCAGATCTTCAATGCAAAAATCACTGCAGCTAGCTCCAGGTCGTGCGTTGGGTAGTTCTTCTCGTGGACCTTCAGCTGCCTCGATGCATAAGCGATAACCTTGCCATGTTGCATCAAGACACAACCTAGTCCACTACCGGACGCATCACTGTATACAACAAAACCTCCTGACCCTGAGGGAAGAGTCAAGACTGGTGCTGTTGTTAGACGCCTCTTCAATTCTTCGAAGGCATTCTGGCATTCTTCCGTCCATATGAACTCCTGATCCTTCCGTGTCAGCTTAGTCATCGGCTCTGCGATCCTTGAAAAATTTTCTACGAACCGTCGGTAATACCCAGCAAGTCCAAGAAAACTTCTCACTTCCGCAACAGAGGTAGGGGTAGGCCAGGTCTCTATAGCAGTGACCTTTTCTGGGTCCACAGACAGTCCTTCACCCGAGATAATATGCCCTAAGAATGGCACCTTGTCCATACAGAACTCACATTTGCTGAGTTTGGCATATAGCTTCTCCCTTCTCAAGGTTTCTAGCACAATTCTAAGGTGTTCCTCGTGCTCTTCGTGGTTCTTGGAGTAGACTAGGATATCATCAATGAATACCACTATGAACTTATCCAAGTACTGATGGAAGACCCCGTTCATCAAACTCATAAATACGGCGGGTGCATTGGTTAAACCAAACGGCATAACTAGGAACTCATAATGTCCATACTTAGTTCTGAAGGCCGTCTTTGGGATATCTTCCTTCTTCACCCTAATCTGGTGATAACCGGATCTAAGGTCAATCTTTGAGAATACCTTAGCACCACTCAATTGGTCAAACAAATCATCAATGCGTGGTAATGGGTACCGGTTCTTAATAGTTACAGTATTAAGGGCTCTGTAATCGATGCACAACCGTACAGATCCGTCCTTCTTGGGTACAAAAAGTATAGGTGCTCCCCATGGTGAAACACTGGGCCGGATAAATCCTTTCTCCAGAAGGTCGTCAACTTGTGTTTTCATCTCCACTAACTCCTTAGGTGCTAGCCGATATACCGATGAAGTAATAGGTTCGGCTCCTGGAGTTAGGTCTATTGTGAATTCTATCTCCCGATCAGGTGGTAAACCTGGAAGGTCGTCGGAAAACACATCCACAAATTCCGTTATGACTCTTGGGTAACTTGAATCTTCTTCTACAGTCAATACCCTAAGAGTTGGCTGGACCCCTTGTTCTACAGCTCCTCGTAGAAATTCAAACTCAGGAAGGCTAGGAGATCTAAATATCACTTTTCCAAGCCGACAATCCAGTGTCGCATGGTACTGACTTAACCAGTCCATACCAAGTACAACATCATAATCAGGCATAGAAAAGATCAGGAACTGGGCTCGCATCTCTCGGCTACAGACTATTACCGAACATGATCTACAAGTATCACTAACCGGGATAATTCCACCTCCCGTTAGAATTCTCTTCATCTTCGAGAGAGGTGCGGTAGCTATTCTATGTGTGGCTACGAAGCTAGCAGCAATAAATGAATGCGAGGCTCCAGAATCAAATAATGCTACAGCAGGTATTGAAGCTACTAATATGGTACCTGCTATCACTTCGCCTGCAGTAGCTTCCTCAGTGACTGCTAGTGCATATGCCTGACCTCGTCCCTGAGCGGGACCCCTTTGCTGACGAGCTTGTTGGAACAATGCTGCCTGAGGTGGTAGAGGTGGCCTGGCTCCTCCAGGCCCTGTCTGTGTTGCTCCCCCAGCTGGAAGAGCTGCAGGTGGAGCTGGTCGATTCGGAACTCCCTCTCGACGTTCCGAGCAGTCCTTTGAGAAGTGTTATCCAGATCCGCAAACCAGGCAGAGTCCCAGCTTGCGTCGACATTCCTTTTCATTATGTCCTACCTTGCTGCAGTAATGGCAAGTAGGCAAGTTCTTAGTTGCTGCTCTTGGAGGCGGGCTCTTCTGGGGCCGTTTAGCAGATTTCCCTGGTGATGACTTGGACGGTGCTGAGGAGAAGGGACGTTTCAGGCTTGATTCCCTCCGAGTAACGCGCTCCAGCCGACGTGCTGCAGCTAGGACGTCGGTGTAAGAGGTGGGCGCGACCGATCCGATTAACTTCTGAAGCTCGAACCTGAGCCCATCAAAGAACTTCTCCGCCTTCTCCTCTTCGGTAGGAATTAGCGAAGGGGCAAAGCGGCTCAGGCGAATGAATTCGGCGTTATATTCCTCCACCGTCATGTTGCCCTGGATCAGGCGGTTGAATCTGTCTCGGAGTTCTGACCGAGCCACAGCAGAGATGTACATTTCCTGGAAGAGTCTGGAGAACTCCTCCCAGGTAACCTGATAATGTCCGAGCCTTCTTTCTTCGGACAGCCACAAATGATGTGCGTTGTCCGTCAGTTGCATCCTGACGGCAGTCATCCATTTGTCCCTTGGTAGTTCGGCGGCCTCCAACTGATGCTGTGTGTTTGTAAGCCATTCATGCACTTCAGTTGATCCTTCCTTGCCCGAGAAGGTACGGGGCTTAAGTTGGCGGAAATCCGTGATGGATCCCGTTGCTGGCCGCCTATTTGGTGGATTTGCATGCTCCAATGCTGCGACTAGGCTGTTCCTTAGGTTCTCGGCCTCTCGGCGTTGGGTCTCCTGTTGAATCTGTTGTTGTGCCTGCATCATGGCGTAGAATATCTGAAACATTTGCTGGCCGTCCATTGTCTGTCCTGGGGGAAAGACACGCATCGCAGGAGGGAACTGGGGAGGAGGCGGGATGTCATCACGCCTGAACCTGGAACTTGGCTGGCCAGTTTGATTGCTCTGAGAGGATTGTCCTCTGGTATCTGGCGTCGTTCCAGCTTCGCAGGTAAACCCTGCTTCAGTCGGTGTACCCAAGGGGGTCTCGTCACCACTTCTGGGATCCATAACTCTGCACCAAAAGGAAACAATGAGAACGCACAGAGGAATCAAAACAGGATGCAATTCAAGCAATTAAATTGAATTCGACATAGAGTTCAAAAATGATTCAATCAATGGATGAGATTCTATAAATTATCCTATCTTATTGCAGGCATGTTCGGTCCCTAAGTTGAAACCGAACAATTTAGTTAGGACCTGCATGGACCACCAGAAAAACCATGTCACGCCCCAGTCCCAAAATACCGAGGGACTGGAGATATGTGGCAATGGCCAGCAGCACGCACCGATGGATAACCCAATTTAATGGAACCATCAGGGAGTACTTAAGCTATAAATAAGGTCTATTACATAAGTCACACTAATCTCATCCATAAAGATAAAGAAATAAACTGCATACTGAATGGAAATAAGTAGCAACAACAAATCACAGCAAGTCAGTCGGAGCAACAATCCGACTTAAGTCTGAAATAACTGGCTCTATAGGCCAGGAACAAAAGATATAAACATGAAGTAAATAAATGAGTACTGGGACAGGCACTCAGGAGAAGTCCTCGGCAGTCACCTCGTCTTCAGTGTTCGGTTCAGCTCCAGCAATAGCTTCAGCTCCGGTCCCGTATACCTCGGGATACTGCTCCTCAGCTAGACCTGGGGACATAATCCATTCCAGGTCCTCAGTGGACATAGCAAGGCACAAGATAAAATAAGCCAACTGAATAAGCAGTGCAATAAATAAATGAACAGCAGGGTAAACTAAGTAACCATCTATGTGATATGCAAATGAGAGCAACACTAGTACTCAGGCTGAGACCGCTACAAGCTCTGTGTCGGGGAGCCGGTAGCAGTAATAACACGTAAAGGGTCTAGCTCTGCTGGAGAGTCTACAACCTCACAATAATAGTAGATATATATATAGAACAGCCTGTAGCCTGTGTGTCTCTCCCCACCCAATGTAATCACGTAAGCCATGACCATAACGTCTCATGTCCATGTCAGCGGGATTATAACTAATGCAACAAGTCATACTGTCTATAATAAATGTCTCTATCAAGTCCTGTATCCTATACAGAATCACCACGAATATCTCAGGAGGATTCTGTCCATGATAGTGTCAAGTGTCCTGGGTTGTAGGGTACTTGATAGGTCAAGTACAAAGTAAGGGAATCGTAAATCCATCTCTAAATGACGAACCCAACACCGCGTACGGTGTCGGTACCCGACTATGATCGGACACTAGGTACGTCATACGTTCCCTAGGTTAAGCAGTTTAAATCAGTTTATATGAATTTGCACAAGAAATCCAGCAGAGTATTTTTACAGAAAATATGAAAATAATGACTGTAAGTTTGGCAAGGTGCACTTGCCTGAGGTTTGGATTCCACTTAGGTCCTGGTTTCGAAAATTTCCAGAGATGTCTCCGAAAGCTGAAATAAATAGTACTATCACGCTCAGAAGGTGTCAAACAGCTAGGATCGCCTGTCCTTGGGTCCAATTTGGAGACAAGGGCAAAAACGGCAATTTCGGCCCAAAACGGGGTCCACCGGTGGGCCCGCTTTGCACCGAAAAATGTGTCAGGGTCAACGGTCTCCAAATTCACCAAAATTAGTGTCAACAGGTCAGGAACGCTGATACGAACCCAAAGGAACTTTCAGATTTGAATTCCGATGAGCCGATCACAAAATCGCCCGTCGAGCGGGGCCTGTGGGGCCCACGACACGCGATTTTGTCAACGTTCTGAGAATCGGACCAAACTTGACCCACAGGACCAGCGTATCGCTACGAGTCCGATGGCGCAAGTTTCGTCTCGATCCGACGTATGTGCACGAAGTTAGGATGAATTGCAGAAAAGTCGGATACGGGGCGATGTCCGCGGATACGCGTTGATTCTGGTGTGCACGCACACCCGAATCAGCTTTCGCAAAATCCCACACGTCCGTATCAACGACGCGCACGTATCTGTGAAGACCGCACGCGACCAAGTCGTCCCGTTTGGCGGGGCGCACTCAGTTCCGGGGTGAAACAGGGTCTGGTTTTTTCCTGTTTTTGGATCGCGGTGTGCGATCACCACAAGACGCGATGCCCCGAGCGGTTTATCCGGGCACCGAGAGGGTCATACAGGCTTCGCGTAGAAATTCACAGAATCGAAAACAGAGATCCGAGGTGCAAGTTACGAGTACCTGAAGGGGACCCAAAAAACCGGGATTTTGAACTGTGTCTGACACGCGAGTTCGTGTCCCGCTGTGTCCGGCCTAGTGCTGGGCTGTGTCCGCGTGGCCGGAGGGGCTGGGGGACTGGCTGACGGTCGGCGAGGCACCGCTGGGGGGCTCGCCGGAGTAGGGTGGTCAGCCGGTCACCTTGAGAGGATTGCCCTCTGTTCTCTGGTGTAACTCCATCTCCATAGGTAACCACAGCGTCTTGTGGCGTACTCAAAGGAATTTTATCTTCAATTCTTGGATCCATCTTTCTGCATCCAAAATAAAATATAAGAAGCGCACAAGATTCAAGGCAGGATGCAAATCAAAAATTAATTCGAGTACGATACAGATATCAAGAACGTTTTCAAGCAAGTGGATGAGATCCTAAAAACTTATCCTATCTTATTGCAGGCCTGTTCGGTCCCTAAATTGAAACCGAACAATTTAGTCGTTGACCTGCATGGGCCACCACAAAAACCATGTCACACCCCAATCCCAAAATACCTAGAGACTGAACACGTGGCAATGGCCAACAGCATGCACCGATGGACAAACCCAATTTAATGGACCCATCGGGGCATACTTAAGCTGTATAAAAGGTCTACAACATCAAGTCAGAACTAATCTCATCCACACAAAAGATTATACGATCAACAGCAATAAGAAAAGTAAATTAAACATCCAGTCTCAGCAAGTAATTCGGGGAAACAATCCGATATAAAGTCTGTTACAATTGTTTTAATTAAACAGAAAAGAGAGTCTATATGCCATAATATCTGAGCATGGCGAAGCAGTTATTCAGGAGAAGTCCTCAGCGATCACCTCGTCCTCAGCTACGGGTACTGTTCCGTGAAGAGCACCTGTTCCGTAGACCTCTGGATAAACCTCGTCTGCAAATCCTGGGGACATAATCCGGATCCAGGTCCTCAGGGGACATAGCAAGGTACAAGAAAGCACAAGCCAAAATAAATGCAGTAAAGCAGTTAATGAAACAATAGGGTCAACTATATATCCATCTATGTGAAATGCAAGTTGAAAGCATCACTAAAACTTAGGCTGATACCACTACAAGCTCTGTGTCTGGGAGCCGGTAGCAGAGTATACTATGAATTTTACTATGTGTTTACTATGAATTATATATATATATATATATATATATATATATAATCAGCCTGTAGCCTGTGTGTCTCTCCCCATCCAATGTAACCACACGTCCCATGTCCATGTCACGTGAGATCATATCTAATGCAGTGAGTCATATTATGTCTATGAATATAATGTCTAGGCCAATCCTGCAACCTACACAGAATCACCTTGAATATTTCAGAAAGATTCTGTTTCATGATCTGTGTCAGGTGTCCTGGGTATAACGTACTTGATAATGCAAGTACAAGAATATAAATGTCACGATATCCATCTCTAAATGACATTGTCCAACCCCGCGTACGGTGTTGGCACCCGACTATGATCGGACGCTAAGCAAGTCACACGGCCCTAGGGTTGAGCAAGTACAACAGTCACAGGAAAATAAATCTAGAAAAATGAATCATTAAACTGCATTTATGGCAAGGTACACTTGCCTGGATTTTCAGCTCCAATTGTAGCTCTGGCAATAGTTGGATTTGCAGGGACTGCTCCGGTTGCTGAAACAAACATCACCATCAGATCCAGAAAATATTAATCAGCTAGGATCGCCTGTCCTTGAGTCCAATTTGGAGACAAGGGCAAAAACGTCATTTTCGGGTCAAGGTGGGTCCAAATATGGGCCGCTTTGCACCGAAAACGCGCCAGGGTCAAAGGTCTCAAAATCAGTCCAACTTAGTGTCAACAGGTCAGGAACGATGATACGAACCCAACGGAACTTTCAGAATTGGATTCCGATGAGTCGTTCTCAAAATCGCCCGTCGGGTGGAGCCTGTGGGGCCCACGACATACGATTTTGTCAAAGTTCTCAGAATCGAACCAAACTTGGCTCACAGGACCAGCGTATTGCTACGAGTCCGATGGCGCAAGTTTTGTCTCGATCCGACGTGTATACACTAAGTTACAGCGAATTACAGAAAAGTCGAATACGGGACGGTGTCCGCGGATACGCACTGATTCCGGTGTGCACGCACATCCGAATCAGCTTCTGCGAAATCCCACACATCCGTATCAACGACGCGCACGTATCTGTGAAGACCGCACGCGACCAAGTTGTCCCGTTTGGCGGGGCGTACTCAGTTCCGGGGTGAAACAAGATCTGGTTTTTTCCTGTTTTTGGATCGCGGTGTGCGATCACCACAGGACGCGATGCCCCGAGCGGTTTGTCCGGGCACCGAGAGGGTCAAACAGGCCACGCGATACAATTTACGGAATCGAAATCAGAGTTACGAGGAGTGAGTTACGAGTACCTGAACTGGCTCCGGAAAACTAGGTTTTACTCGTGTCTGAGAAGTGTCCTGAGTCGGTCTACTGTGTCCTGAAGAGTGTCCAACCGTGTCCTGGCTAGGGCTGAATCGTGTCCGGCCTAGGGTTCTGCTGGCGGACACGGCGGAGGCGGCTAAGGACTGCGGGGCGGCCGGGCTGGTCGCGGTGGCGGGACGTCCGTGTCGACGGCGCTCGAGGGGCGGCGTGCTGCCAAGGGAGAAAGAGGAAGAAGAAGAAGGCGGTGGCTCCGGGCAACTGCGGCGAGGCTCGGCGTGGGCGATGGCCTGAGCGGAGGAGGGCGCTGGCTAGGGCGGGTTGGCCTTGGTCGGAGAAGAGCGGCCGGGGGCGAGGGTTCGGGGAGGTCTATGGTGGCCGGCTGGGGTTTATAAAGAGGAGGGAGGCGGTTACGGAAGACGAAGGGGGAGAGGCTGCCGGCGGGGGAAGCCGGAGCGGCGCGGCTAGCGTTGCGGGAGCGGAGGCGACGCAGGGAGGCGAGGCGGCTGCCGGCGGAGGGGAGGAGAAGAGTCGGGCTCGAGCGGTTGGGAAAGGTTGCGGGTTGCGGGCTATCGGGTCGGGTGCGGGCAGACCCGACCCGACCCGATAGGGCGAGCGGGCTGGGCCGGCCTCTGGGCCGAAGTCGGTTTGGGCCGGGCTGCAGGGTTTAACTAAATAAAATAAATAAATAAATAAATAAACAGATAATTAAATGATTAAATAATTAATTATTTTTAGGTGTTTAAAAATAGGTCCGGAGCCCAATAAATTCCCGAAAAATTACCATATGTCTAGTTTTTCATTTTACAGCATAAAATATTATTTTTAAAATATTTTAATATTATTTATTATCAATTAAAAATTATTTAATAATTTAAACACCTGTATTTAATTTCAGAAAATTCCTAGAAAATTCCAGAAAATTGACAAAAATCCAAATTAATAAATTCTTGAAAATCAGGGGGATTACACCTCCCCCGTCGTCCCACTCCTGCCTGCATCTACTGCCGCTGCCGAAGAAGAAGGGGGGACTGGTGGTGAGAGAGGGAGGCTGAGAAAGAGAGAGGACTATCGAAGATAGGGGAGATAACAGAGGGTATTTTTGTCATTTATAGTTTTCTGTTAAAACCGGTAGAATACTAAGTTGTAAAATTATAGTTAATATATCAAGTTGATACCTATCAAAGTTTATGTTACCAAGTTGAAAAACTTGAATAGTTGAGGTTATCAAGTTGTAATTTATTCATTGTAAAATTGTGCGTGAAGTTACGAACTTAAGAATTAATTCTTAAGTATCTATGTTCCAAAAAGCAGTCTAATTGATGGTATCTATCTGAATATCTATGTATCATGGTTGTCAAAACGGCATCCCAACTATGACGTTCGAGCGTTTTTTGCACATTAACTCTCCACTGTTCAATTTTGGAACCCAAAATTTATAAATTATTCTTTTGAAGTATATTTCATCAATTTTGAAGCACGTGTTGACAACTTCAAAGAATATTTGAAAATTCAAGTATTTAAACTGCGCTTTTGTACTGCAAGACACTATTTTGAAGTTGTTTCAATGTGTTTCAAAATTAACGAAATATGTTTCAAAAGAACAATTTATAAATTGTGGTGCCAAAATCGAACAGTGGAAAATTAAGATGACAAAAACGTCTGAACGTTATAATTGAGATAGCATTAGGATAATTTAGCCAAAAATGGCTAGGTAATTAGTTAGCAATATTTTGGTGCATAAAATCATATTAATGGTGATGTAAAAAGAGTCTATTAAATATATAAATGATTAATGGTCTGGCATTTGGTCATGTAGTATTTATTGAACGAGAATACCATTACTCAAATAAATTTAGAGAAATTTTGACTTATCTTTTACTTTATTTATCAAATTTTACGGTACATTTCACAATTTTTCCATAATATATAATTTTTTTCACTTTTGACGAAATTCGTCAAGAACTGACAGTCAACTCTTTTGACCCAAATTTTTGGACGAAAATATCCTCCCTCTCATGTATTGTCTTCTCCCTCCCCCCCCCCCCTTGTTGCCCCATTTTCTGCCACGTCGTATCGTACAGACCCCTCTACCCCTAGGCATCGTGCTCGCCGTCGGAGATGCTGACCCGCCCCCTCGCCCCCGAGATCGTCCTGAGACACAGACGTGCGTCGCTGACCCCTCCCCCTTGCCCTCACGCTAGTCCGGCACCGCCGCTGACCCCTCCCCTCGCCACCGTGCTCACCGCTGAACCCTCCCCCTCGCCGTCGCGCTCCCCCAACGCCGCCGTCGTGCCTCACAGACCCCTCTCCCCGTAGCCCCCGTGCTAGCCGCCAGAGATGCTGACCCCTCCCCCTCGCCACCTCAAGCTGCTGACACCACCCCCTCGCCTTCGCGCTCGCCCTGCGCCACCGACGCACGCCGCTGACCCTTCCCCCTCGCCCCCAAGCTCCCTCCGCACCGCCGCTGACCCCTCCCATCGCTCCCGCGCTCGGCAAGGCGGTTGCTGCTGCTGCCAACGTTGTTGTTGTCGGCGTCGCTCCTGTCAGGACGAACGTCGGAAAAGATGGGAGGGAGGGAGGGAGAAAGAGGGGGAGGGGGAAGGAGAAGTGCACGATGGAGAGGGGGCAGTAGCAGGGGAGGTGAGGGGAAAAAGACAATAGGAGAAGGAATATTTTGGTTAAATTTTTTGGATCAAAAAAGTTGACCATCAGTTTTATACGAATTTCGTCAAAAAGTAAAAAAATTTATACGTTATGAAAAAATTGTGAAATATACAGTAAAATATGATAAATAAAATGAAAGATAAGTTAAAATTTAGAGAGAATTTTATGCTAGAAATTCTGATTGTTGAGATGTCACGAGGAATTCCTTCACATAACGTGCCAAAATTTTCTCAGCCCACTCCTTCCTCTCCGTTTCCCCTCAAGATTAGCATCCCTTGCATGTAAAAGAACTAATAATTTCTAGCCCATGTCATGAAAATGACCGATAACCAAGTGTGAAATTAGTCAAGATAATGAAAAGAAAATTGAGATAGATAATCAACCTTTCATAGATGTGATATATATGGACCAAAGTAATTAAAAAAACACATTGGAGAAGAGAGAATATCGCAAATTTTGGGACACGGGGGTGTTATGTTACTCCACTGGTATACTCTCTCTACTTGTAGGCTAAACTATATGGTGAAAGGAATTAACATTGTCCGGACTACAAGACCAATATATTTACAAGACCAACATCCATATATTTACAAGACATCGGTTGTTGTATACCTTGTGAAAGATTTATTATTATTATTAGTGTAAAGTAGAAAAAATTCTTTCCGTAATTTGTGTCGTTAGCAAATTAAGACTTTCTAATTTTTTTTGTTCAAAATAGTCCTTTTCGTTTATTTTTCGTAAAAAAATATCGTTAAAAAAAAAAACAAAAAAACCCTAAACCACCCTCCCCCTCTAACCCTCCTCCTCCTTCCCCTCCCCCACCACCACCTTCACCATCACCACCACCAACCCCACCCTCAGCACCCCCCCCCTCACCCCCCCCCCCCCCCCCTCTCTCATCCATCGCACTCCTCATAGCTCCCCCGCAGCCCCCCTCCCCCCCCCCCCCCCAGTGTCTCTGCGTCCACCCCCGTGCGTAGCTCATCTACCCTCCCTGGTTCGCAGCTCCCCCGTGCCCCCCCCCTCTCTCATCCATCGCACTCCTCATAGCTCCCCCGCAGCCCCCCCCCCCCAGCGTCCCTGCGTCCGCCCCGCCGCGCACGCAGCTTCCCTGCGTCAGCCCCCGTGCGTAGCTCCTCCGTGCGCAGCTCCTCTGCCCTCCCTGGCTCGCAGCTCCCCCGCGTCGCCCCCCCCCCCCCCCCCCCCCAGCGCAGCTCTCCCGCGGCCGCCCCCACGCCAGCCCCCCTCAGACCGAGCCTCCTCCCCCCCCCCCCCCCCCCCCCCATCCCGCTTCTCACCCCCTCTCCTCCGACCGCCGCCGTCCCAACCGTCGAAGAAGGAGGGGAGGGAGAGAGGGTTAGAGTTAGGGTTAGAGTTATGATTAGGTTTAGGATTAGGATTATGATTAGGATTAGGGAGAGGTATATTAGTCATTTCACGTCGAATTTTGACGTCCGTTAACGACAAAAAATTAAATTGGATGCAAAATACACCAAATATAAAATATGAGAATTTTTTTTAATCCAGATATCTTTAATTGCAAAAATGTAAATCTAATAAAATTTTTTTTTGCACTTTATTATTATTATTATTATTATTTTGCGATGTCTTGTGAAAGATATTGAAAATCTATTTCCAAGACGTTTATGACATTCTAAATATCATGTGTAAATACTAAAAAATTAATATTTTTTTAATTACTCTTAAAAAATGAAGATTTTAGATTAGTAACAAATACAAAGCATAAAAATTTGGAGGCTTTTCGGTCTTCGGCCACACATCTTGTACTCCCTCAGAAATGAACTAGGCTATGTCATAGTTGCATCTCATCGAGCATGAACCGAACAATTCCTGAAGGACTATCAGGGTCAGAACAAGAAGAAACACAAGGGTGCACATTCGTATCGAGGTTTTCAAACCACACACCAGTAAGAAACACAAGGTCACAGATCCAACCCAAACCACACCTGGAAACCACAATAAAAGTCCTGGACCAATACACAGTAGGTTTGAGTACAGAGGTCGGTTTGTTTCAACTGAATCCTAATTTTGTAAAACCGAACAAATCGAACCGGTTTTATGCAGACCGAACCATAATGATCAAAATTCAAGTCAAACCAAATCGAACAAAAATGGTTTAGCTAATTCGATTATTTTGGTCCATTCGGTTTAACTCGACTGGTTGCATAATAGATTGGGCAAATTTTACACCAAAATTTGC